>OZ012699.1:4055510-4073101 GCA_963942565.1 Maea johnstoni
TGCTATAGAATATCAAGTCCAACACCTCAAACACTGTCACTACGCTGGCACCCAGAAATAAACCCAGGTTCCCTCCAATTTCACCTGAAGGACAATAAAGAAGGGAATTAAGAAATATGCATTGCAATGTAACCTGTTAACTTTACCTCCTCTGGAAGTTGGACACCTCCATACATTCACTACCCTCATGTGGCCCCATTTTTATATGTTGGCACACCAAGAGTAGTGCAGTATAGACAATTAATTCATGCACCATTCGTCCGGACGTATGCCAGATACTGGTTGTACAAGCACTATGGATAACATGTCAAAAGATGCCATCCATGCAGCCATGCCCAGGAAACTTGACGGCAATCCGGTGTGCGGTCATGTAGTCTGCACGGGCTGCCCACACATTTAAGGCAGGAATTTGATAATGGCACTGTATATTTACTAGTCATGCCGTTGGACGTTGTATCTATATATGTGTATAAGAATTTCGAGGTTCAGTTTCGGCAAAATGCATTGGAACCCTGGTACCGAGTCTCTACACTGAAAGTAGGCAAAGCATGGGTGACATACCTGATGTAGCAGAATCCCTTACCCCCACCCACCCCTCCCCCACCCCCAGAGAAATTAAGGCATGCACATCGATGTACCAAGTAGCTTATGAATCAAAGCTACGTTCAGTTTTGATGTCACCCATGCATCAATATTTCCTTGCGTTCCACAAAATTGTATTTTTCATTGCTATTTAAGTACTGAGGGTATCTTCATAGATTTGCGTGTTCACTTCTTTTCCGTGGTAGGTAGGTTTTCAAACTTTTTTTTAATTTTATAAACTTTGGATAATCCAAGTTTTTTTTCATATAGATATTATAACAATTAATAACATTGTTATATCTCACCCTATATTAAGAGTCATTTCATAATTCACCCTATCTGTCAGAAAAGGTGGAATAATAGCACAAGCAGGTGAATAATTTTGCCAGTCAATAATCTACCCTATTCCATGGTTCAATGGTGGCTGGGCGCTTTTGATTCATAAAAAAGGATAAAAATTGTGGTTGGCCAGGTGACAACTAACTATCTATAAAAATAAAATAACTATGATATATTAGCTTGCCGTAACATTTATCAGGTGGTTATAAGAGTTCTTCAATGAATTTGGCGACTTCGATGATAGATTTAAGTATACTGTATGGTGCACCGGTGCACCTATTCATCAGACCGGTTTATTAAATGAATGCAGTTTTTGCTGGCAGCAAAAACAGAAACATGCAGCTGGCAAAGATGGTTATTGCTGTTTTATTTGCTTGTTGGGTGCAAATCAAGGAAAAAAGATAAAGATCCACAACAGGACTAGTTGATTCTATATGAATCTCTTGATTTATTTTTTGAAGCCAGGATATTTTCAATGAAATTTTGATAGATTACAGTACTAGTGAGCGATAATCGAGATTAGAGTGAATTTTCATTCAAAAGATCGTCTGCAAAGCAGAGCAGCCTGGAGCACAGCATATTTTCAAAATGTCTCGGTTTGGCAGTGCTACCAAAGAAGATATTCAAGATTTACATGACCAAAAGGTTTAAACACCAAAAAATCAGTTAATCATTCTGTTAAGGTTGTGAGGGAGTGCTGCAGGGAGAAAGGCAGCAATGTTGAGTTTGAGAAGTTGGATCCAAAGGAGTTAGATGAGTATTGGTTATTCTATGTTGATCTCAGGAATGATTTTTTTTTCATCTAAACCCCCCCCCCCCCCCCTCACCCCTCGAAGGAATTATTTCCCTCGGGCGTTGCCCTCGGGAAATAATTCCTTCTCGGGGTGATAATCTGCACTATCCACCAACAAGCCAGGCAATAACTGTTTATTAACAATATCTATTAAGTTTCATTCAACAGTATCTTATCGCTTATGTTATGTAGCAGTAGATACCTGCATCCTATAGTACTTAAGTCATGACACATGAGGAGGTCTTGACATGTCATGAATACAAATGCCTCCTAGAAGACATACATTACAGGTTGCATGTCTTTAAAACACATTTAACGGTTTCTTATCTTTTTCCATTGGTGTACGATGCTTGTGGGTCTTTGGTAAATAAATGTATTATCCTAACATAGCATTGTTGTATTTTTCCCATTTTCTTTCATACATCTCCATTGTGTCATTCTGTATGGCATATGTCTCTTCTGATTAACTCTCTATATCCATTAATCCTTCATAATGTAACAGAGTAGGCACTTCTTTTATCTCTATTCTGGTGAATCAATCTTTTTCCTAGGAAAATTGACAGATTGAAATATTTATCTTTCTCTTTATCTCCTAGTATAATGATTTTTAGCTCTGATCTGAAGTCATTGTAACCTAGGTTTTGTAACGAAATTGTCAATTCTATCCAAAATCTTTTTGCTCTTTCACATATCAAAAAAGCATGTATAATTGTTTCACTCTCTGCACATGATTCTCACAAATCAGATTCCTTTATTTTCATTTTATATAATTTTGTCTTTGTCATTATTCTTGAGTGCCAAAGGTTAAATTGGATATCATATACATACATTTTCCTCGTAACCTTTTTTATATGCCATATTGATGTCTTTATATCTTCAACGCTAATGTCCATTTCTAGGTGTCTTCCCCAATTAATTGCCGTTTCCTTAAGTAATCTATTTTTACTCTTTTACGGTAAATTGATTGGCATCCCTTTTGCTGAGAGAAAACTAAATTAAGCCTCATCAGGTCTATGTGGTCCAATATTTATTTTTTTATTTTTCAATAACTTTTTTATTCAGTTCTTGCAAAAGAAAGAATCAGGTGTAACATACATAATCATTGTATAATAGTAACTCAAAAACAGGTTTGTACAGAGAAAAACAAAGGGTAAATAACTGAGATATTGCTGATACAAAACTGTATAAAGTTGTGATTTCTAGCATATTACTATGCTTTGTATTTGAAGAAGTTTAATAATAAAGACCATTTACGTTCAAAAAGATGTTCTAATAAAGACCATTTACGTTCAAAAAGATGTTCTATAAAGACCATTTACCATTTCCAATATTTATGGTAGCTTTTTCTGCAGTTCTCAAAAAAAATTCTAGCATGTTTGGATTGACATATATTCCAAAAAAATCAATGTAATACCTTTGGTTTATTCTAGTTCTTTCTTTTCAATTATGTTCCATTCTTTATCCAAACTGCCTGCTACCATCATTATTCCTTTATTCTCTAAGGCTTTTATTTTTTGGTAGTTGTGTTATCATGCCAGAGTAGCCAGCTTAGGAATTAATAGTCCCAGGATGGTGTTATATTACGTCTGAGGTCATACAATGATTCTATTACCTCTCTCCCGAAGGGATTTTTTATTGCCTGGTTTTGTACTTTCAAATATTTATCACCATAAAATATACATTTTCCTCATTGCATTACTTTGCAAAATCTGTCCAGCTACTATTACCCAGTAAACACAAAATACTTCTAAAATATTTTAAAAAGGACTGAAAAAAATGTTAGAAACATGCACAATAAACATGAGTAAAACATAAGCAAAATGTTCAATAACCATAGGGAAAACATTAGTGAAATAATGGATGTAAATAATGCTATACAATGAAAAAAAAATATTAGTAAAACATTTACGAGAATGAAGGAAAATTTTCTAAAAAATATTAACCAATATCTTTTTCATAATAAGGTTTGTTAACATTATATTATCTTTTATCAACATTTATAGTTTATGTTTTACATCAGTGTATTACAAATGTTGTTTTTAACATTATTTGAATGTTGAATTGACATACTTTAAAATGTTTCTAAAACGTCTGAAAAAGTATAAATAAAATATCAATATATACATTAACGGAATGTTAAACAATATTATTCCAAAATATGTTTGATAATATTAAATTATGATTTTTTTAACATTTAAAATAAATGTTTTAAATCTGCCTATTACAAATGTTTCTTTGAATATTAATTAAATATTGTATTTGCAAAGTTTCAAATATTTCTGAACAAAGTTGAAATTAAATATCTAAATATATATTAATAAAACAATAACCAATAATTTTCTGCGATAATGTTTGATAACATTATCCTATCTTGTATTAACATTTTAAATAAATGTTATACATCTGCTTTTTACAAATGTTTTTTCAAAACATCAGTTTGACAAAAAGAACACATCCTGTGAAATATTTGTGAAACAACTTTATAAAGCTGTAATGAAATGTTAAAAATGACATTAACAAAATGTTAAAAAGATGTTTTGAAATGTTTTGGCCGAATTGTTTGTTCAACATTACTATGAGATAGTCCTTTAAAAATTAGAAAACATAAAGATACCAATTTTAACACAAAAACTGTATGAAATATTTCAAAAATATTATTTAGGAATGCCCTATGATACTGCCAAATAATAATGTCAAAATGTAAAAACAACAGCAACAATTCAACATTATTATCCTTATATTAAATAAAGTTAATTTATAATCCTACAATTGCTAGCAACTTCTCTGAAAAGGCAACATTTTATGCTATAATTACATAAGTATGATCGATAAACATGAAAAATTGACTTGAAAATTTAGGAAAAAATAGTTTCCAAATAAATATATCATTACTGGCATTGATGTAAAATGTTAGGTTTCTTGAAAAGCATGAAATACCAGTATGTGTCATTCAGAAAGGCATTGATTAGGGCTGACCAAAAGAATATAAGAAGCCTTCACTTCTATCTTGAAAACATGATTTGTACAGTATGCTTTTCAAAGTAAGACTGACCAAGAAATCCCTAAAATGGGGATTTCAAAAGTGTGTTAGTTATGGGAGATTGGTAAGTACATTTTCTTCTCTAAAAGTGTAAAACTCAACTATCTGGAAAAGATAAATATTTCAAAAATATTGAAATAATGTTGAGTAAAATTTTACAAAAATATTTGCATGATATTCCAAGGCCAGTAATTTCAATGTGGATAAATATCTTGAACAGCAATGTCAAAATATTTCTTACGAATAGTTTATGAATAACTTAGACAACATTGTATCAATATATATTTAAAGTATTGTGAAAATAATAATTTAAATATTGTAAGAAATGTTTTGGCAATACTTTTTCAGGCCAAATGTTTTAATATTAATAAACATTTTTTAGAAAAAATTGATGAATAGTTTTTACAATATTTTGTTTTAATATATCTTAGAAATGTTTAAGAAATAATAATACAAATATTATAAGAAACATTATGGTAATAATTTTCAGGCCAACGTTTTAATATCAATAAACATTTTCAGTAATATTCACAGATATTGGGTTAGATATTTTGTAGACATAGCACAAATGTTTTTTGTTTGCTGGGCCCAGCAAACACAAAATATTTGACCCGACATCTGTGAAATGTTACTGAAAATGATTTGAATATTAAAACTTTTAGCCTGAAAATTATTATCATAACGTTTCTTATACTATTTGTATTATTATTTTTAAAACATTTTAACAATACATTACCACAATATTGCAAAAATTATTCATTTAATGTTTCTGAAATATATGTATTAATATAAAAACCTTTGGCCTGAAAACCATTACCAAAACATTTCTTTTATCGTTTTAACTTTTATTTTTACAAAATTTGAAATATATATTTATACAATGTTGCTTAAAGTATTCAAAAACTATTTCTAAGAAACATTTTGACATTGTTGTTGAAGATATTTATCTCCATTGAAATTGCTCGCGTGAAATATTATGCCAACATTTTTTGTAACATTTTACTCAACATTATATCAATATTGTATTTTGGAAATGTTTATCTGTTCCAGAAAGTTGAGTTTTACAATTTTTAGAGAAGAAAATGTACTTACCAATCTCCCATAACTAACACACTTTTGAAATCTCATTAGGGATTTCTTGGTCTGTTTTACTTTGAAAAGTATACTAAACAAATCATACTTTAAAGATAGAAGAGAAGGCTACTTATTTTCTTTGGTCATCCCTAATCAATGCATGGCGCATGACGCATCAATGGATGACGCAAGCTTCACGATTTTTAAGAAATGTTGATTTTTTAAATCATTGGCAGTAATAATATATTTATTTGGAAACTATTTTTTCCTAAATTTTCAAATCAATATTTCATGTTTATCAATCATATTTATCTAATTTTAGCATGAAATGTTGCTTTTTCAAAGAAGCTGTTAACAATTGTAAAATTATAAATTAACGTTATTTAATCGAAGAATAATAATGTTGAATTGTTGCTGTTGTTTTTACACTTTAATATTATTTTGTGGCGAAATCCCAGGGCATTCCTCAATAATATTTCCGAAATATTTCATGAGGTTTTTGTGTTGAAATTGGTATATCTATAATGCTTTTCAAATTATCAAAGGACTGTTTTATATTATTGTTGAACAAACGATTCAGTCAAAACATTTCAAAACATTAATTTAACATTTTGTTAATGTCATTTTTAACATTTCATTACAGCTTTTTTCAAAATGTTTCAAAAATATTTCACAGATAGTGTTTTTGATATCAAACCTAAGTTTGAAAAAAATATTTGTAATAGGCAAATGTATAACATTTACACAAAATGTTGATACAAGATAGGATAATGTTATCAAACATTATCGCAGAAAATTATTGGCTATTATTTTATCAATATATATCTAAATATTTAATTTCAACTTTGTTCAGAAATATTTGAAACTTTGTAAATACAATATTTAATTAATATTTAAAGAAACATTTTAATAGACATATTTAAAACATTTACTTTTAATGTTTAAAAAAATATAGTTTAATATTATCAAACATATTTTGGAAAAATATTGTTTAACATTTATTAATGTATACATTAATATTTTATCTATACTTTTTCAGATGTTTTAGAAACATTTTTAATGATGTCAATAAAACAATAAATCTATATCAAAAATATTTGTAATGCGCAGATGTTAAACATAAACTATAAATGTTGATAAAAGATAAAATGATGTTATCAAACATTATTATGAAAAAATATTGCTTAATATTTTGAGAAAATATTCCTTTATTCTCGTAATTACGTTATATCATATTTCTATTGCATAATATTATTTTACACTTATTATTTCACTAATGATTTCCCTATGGTTATTGAACATTTTGCTAATGTCTTACTTATGTTTATTGCGAATGTTTCTAACAATTGTTTTTAGTACTTTTAAAAATATTGTGAAAATATTTTGTGGTTGCTTGCAAACATTGGAAAATATGTATTGGAGAACTGTTTCTTGGTTTCTGATCCTTAGTTTTATACAAATATTCACTATTGAAGAAAATATTGTCAAAATGGTTTGGCTGCTGAAGACAAAGAGTGGTAACACAAGGCGTATATGCTAGTATTGTTACTTACTCATTAGTTGCCCTTCATCGTACGTTCTAACTTGTTCTATCATCTGATAGCTTAGCTGTGTAAAATATATGTCCAAAGTAAGGAAGTTCCGTCTACAAAAAAAATATATATATATCGTCAAATATGCACACATGCACATATTTACACACACAGACACGCACATATCTATATCTATCTATCTATCTATCTATATCTATCTATATCCATATCTATCTATCTATCTATCTATATATATATATATATCTATATATATATATATATATATATATATCTATATATCTATATATATATATATATATATATACAGATATATATATATATATATATATATATATATATATATATATATATATATATATATATATATATATATATATATATATATATATATATATATACATATATATATATATATATATATATATATATATATATATATATATATATATATATATATATATATATATATATATATATATGTGTGTGTGTGTGTGTGTGTGTATGTGTGTGTGTGTGTGATCGTGTGTGTGTGTTTGTATGTGTGTGTATGTGTGTGTTATTTGAGGGAGAGAGCGAGCCTATGATATTTCAGGCAATTTAACAAGCAAGCCAATAACGTTAACACTGCACATTGCATTATGTTCAGCAAGACATATATACCCTGTATTTTTTATTATTTCACGTTCTTTTGTCCAATGAAAGGAGCAATTTAGACAGGAGGATTGGTTTTGCTTTGAGCGTTTGATTGCCCATTTACCATGATAACTTAGTTTTGATGCAATTTGTCACAGATACCCCAGCAAACACAAAACATTTGTACTATGTTTACGAATTTTTTTATCCTATATCTGTGAAATATAACTGAAATTCATTATTAATATTTTAAACGTTTGACCTGAAAATTATTACCATAATGTTTCTTTTAATATTTATATCATTATTTCTAAAACATTTTAAAGATACATTAACACAATATTGCAAAACATATTAATCAAATGTTTCTGAAATTTATTTATTAATATTAAAACGTTGGCCTGAAAATTATTACCAAAACATTTCTTATAACATTTAAATTATTATTCTTAGAAATATTTTGAGTTATATTAATACAATGTTTCTTAAATTATTCATTTACTATGTCTAAGAAACATTTTGACATTGTTGTTTAAGATATTTATCCACATTGAAATTGCTGGCATGAGAATATTATGCCAACATTTTTGTGTAACACTTTACTCAACATTATTTCAATATTTTTGAAATATTTATCTTTTCCAGATAGTTCAGTTTTAATTTTTAGAGAAGAAAATGTACCTACCAAACTCCCATAAATAACACACTTTTGAAATCCCCATTTTAGGGCTTTCTTGGTCAGTCCAACTTTGAAAAGTATACTGTACAAATGATGCTTTCAGGATAGAAGAGAAGTCTAATTATACTCTTTTGGTCAGCCCTGAACAATGCCTTTCTGAATGACACATACTGGTATTGCATGCTGTTTTAGAAACCTAAAATTCTAAATTTATGCTGGTAATGATATATTTATTTGAAAACTATTTTTTCCTAAATTTTCAAGTCAATATTTCATGTTTATCGATCATATTTATCTAAATATAGCATAAAATGTTGCTTTTTCAGAGAAGTTGTTAACAATTGTAGGATTATAAATTAACGTTATTAAATATTAAAATAATATTTTTGAATAGTTTCTGTGGTTTTTACATTTTGACATTATTATGTGGCAATATCATAGGGCATTCCTCAATAATATTTTTAAAATATGTCATACGGTTTTTGTGTTAAAATTGGTATTTCTATAAAGTTTTCGAAATATTAAAGGACTGTTTTATAGTAATGTTTAACAAACAATTCGACCAAAACATTTCAAAACATTTATTCAACATTTTGTTATTGTCATATATATATATATATATATATATATATATATATATATATATATATATATATATATATATATATATATATATATATATATATATATATATATGTATATATGTGTGTGTGGAATTGAGAATAAAATACTTTTTATTTTCATCATCGCTTTTGGGGGGGGGGGGGGGGGGGGTGGGGAGGAGAAAATTTAAAAAAAACTTCCGTCTTTTGGGGAGGGTAAGTTATTCTTTTTTAGGATAGATAAAACGCTACTTCTTCTCCCTCTAGTCAGAGGGAGGGTAAAAAACATTATTCAGCCTTTTACTTTCCTGATCATTCCATGGGGAGGGCAGAAAAGATTTTATTTTTCCTGACAACTCCAGAGGGAGGATGAATGAAAAAAATCACCCTCCTAGAGGGAGGGCAAACAAAAACACGATTTAGCCTCTCTTTACAGGGGTAGGGTCAATAAACTAGTTTTTGGCGACCAATCCATAGAAATGTAAATAAACCCTTTTACCCTCCCTCTATACAGGGCCTGGGTAAATAAAACTCTATTTTTACCAGACCAGACTAGAGGGAGGTTTAATAATACTTTGTCTACCCTCTCTTGAGTCTGGAAAAAGAAAGGCTTTATTTTTTTCTCCAAAAAAACTTTTTTTCTTTTTTTCTTTTACATGGTCGGGAAATAATAAAGTTTTATTTACCCCCCCCCCCTATTTTCTCTCCCCAAAACAGTTGTGAAAGTAAAGTTTTTTTATTTATTTAATTTATCCCATTTGGTACATCTTACATTAAAATGTTTAGTCTCAAACCAATGGAGGCAAAATTAGGTGGTCAGGGCAAGAGAAGAAATCGTTTTTTAACGACACCTCCCGGAAAATCAACAATTTTTGTGGTATGTTTTGATACAACAGGCTTGAGGAAAGGGATCCGTCGTATCATTCGGAACAAACATGGCTTTCAAGACAACGGAAATATTGTAAAATACGGATTTCAAAAATGTCTGTATTTTACAATCGTACAAGGAACGGCCCCCTGTTAGTTTTACGCATAGAAAATAATACTCTAGCCAAACAGCTGCCCTTGATTAGCAGTTTAATCTTTGTGTTTTTTATGTTGAACAACAAGTTATCATGTCAGTATGTTGAACAAAACAAATATAGCGATTAGATGTCCAAATAATGGCATGCATTTTGATAAATGTAGATTATAGGGGCATGCAAAATATGCATTAATTAGACTGATATACATGGTATACAGTATTCGCAAGAGAGTATGTTTTATCCCACTTACTCTAAGAACGACTGTCCCAGTTGTTCGTCTCGGATGTATGAATCTAGTAGCTCATTTGCCACACTCATGGCTGATTGCAGTTGCCCAGCTTTCGCATGTAGTTCCAGTTCGAACTTGTCTATCTCATTGAAGAGTGGCTCGAAGTAAGCCTCCACGTGCTCCAGGACATAATCTGGATTATCCTTTCCTATATACTTCTTAATGTTGTTGTAGGAGCTGGTAAATTGGTGTACAATACCGTGAGGGCGTAGGTAGACAATGGGTCTTCTAAAGAGGGACACCTCTTTGAAACTACTCAGTTCTGATGTAAAGAAGCTTTGGAGACGAGAGGAGTTTGTATGCATTTCTTTGTAGAGTCGGGCTATCTTAGGGAGATAAGCACGAAGGTCGGTGCGTATTTTATTTGTCATGGAAACCTTGAATGAAAGATAATTCATGGTATGTGTTACATAGTCTTAGAGAGAATAATATGGTATATTTCATTGTGTGCAATGCAAAGATAAGTTAAGGAAATTGAATTAGGATTGTTACTAGATAACAAAAAACACTTACAAATGTGCCCTTTCATGGTATGAGAAAACTTATATAGGAGAAATGGTTTAATTCAATGCAAAGTCCGAATTTTTTCGTTTAGGCAAGCGGTTGCACTTGATAATATCAATACTTTTCCGCTCACACTTCAAAATATTAGGTTATGTTTGTCATATTTATCAATCTGTTGTACATTTTATGTAAAACTGAGTATGTATTAATATGTGTGCATGTGTGTATATATGTATGCGTGCACTTACATATGTCATGGTTTGTACAATATAAATAAAGTCATCACAGATACATAATCACTGAGCATATAGATGGGGAATACACTCACTTCAATATTAACACATACAAGTTATCATATTTATCATTACAAGAATACCAGCTTTGTGCTAATCAGTTTACTTACAACAACATTCACATAGTTCGTGATGGTACCAGATGCCAACCTGTAGGTTGCATCAGTGAAATAGGTTGCTATGGTATGCTTTGTTATATTTTGTGCCATGTACCGGGAGATTAGCTCTTCGATCCTGCAAAGGAATAAACTAAGTTTTAGACAGTGAGGGAATCTTATAAAAAACAAAAGAACCATTAGTATAGAGAAGATCGGTGAGGATTTCTCTCAAATATGGACCAATTCATTCACAATATATATTGCATAAACTGATAATTTTCTTTGTTTTATAAGCAGAAGAGTGAGATTTACTTTACTATTGTCGATATTGAAAGCCCAGACATATAATGCAGATCTCAATACCATTGGCAGGGAGTCGCCGGTGCCTAGCTGTAACCATACTTGACTCCCAATACTTGGCTCCCAATACTAGAAACTCCAACCTGGTACAATCCAATTTTAGTATGCAGATTAGAAGAGATGGCCAAGAAAAAGGAACGATGATGATATCAGATCTAATAGACTATCTGAAAGTGTTACACTTGAAGAGGTAAATACAGGCTTCAGCATTAAAATGAATTTCATTGAGTATGCCAGGATCACTTCAACAATATAAAGCCATTTAGACTTTCTGGACTATCACAATTTTAAACCAAGCAATTCTTCACTATCTTGTTCTCTATATGCACTAAGGGAGTCTTCAATCTTTATCGCTTTCTTCAGCAAAACGGAAATCAAATATTGGAAGAACTGGAGGGAAAATGGGATGAGAAAGCTCAAATCACCTTAAGTAGTATAGAAATACCCAGATCATCAGTCTCCACCATTTATCATTTAAAGATGCTTATCTTAAATACACGCAATTTCGAACACTACATTGTCGATTCTATAAAAATGAGAAACTCTGCAACACAAGTATTTATTTTAAGGACACAGTAAGTTCAGCAGACTGTAATGATATATATATATATATATATATATATATATACTTCAACCACTTTGGATTAATCCAAGTTGTGTGATCCTGTTTCAATCTATTAGATACCATGTCTAATTTAGTAATATAGCCTGCATACTGTTGTAATCTATTCATATATTATTGCTCATTCAAATCGCTGGGCAGTTCATCACAATGTACTTATACTCATTAACATTTACATGCATTTAAATAAACAGAAAAATCCAAGAAAAACATAAAAGCGCTTGCTTCCAACTCAACTGGATCCCCTTTAGTGGGTTGACCTGGTCACTTTATATAAATGGCGGCGTTGTGGAGGGCTGTCTATTAGGGATAGTCGAATGATCTATTATAATCGAAGCTCGGATTGAAAGGGCTTTGATTTAGAGTAATCAATATCAAAATTTCGCACCCATTATAATCAAAATAAACAGCAAAAAAAAGGCTGTGTTTGGACAAGTCTTCCTTTCTCGCCAAAAACAGAACCAGAAAATGTATAAAATATCACTTACTTAGCGGCAGATGTTGAAACAGGAGAAATGTTTGCCCAAGTAACAACATATACAGATAATGTAAAGGCCTCCCCACTGTTTGTAACACGCATCTCTAATTACAAATTCTCTTGAGAGATTCAGAGCCGATAAGCCATTCTTTCTAGCGAGTGAGCGATGGGCGATAATTGGCAATATTGAGTCGAATGATATAGTGCTCCTTCAGCACTGTGGGAAATTTGTTTCACAGGCAATCTATGCAAATGAGACAACAGTTTATTTATCTATCATATATATTTGCCTAGTTATACATCCTCTTCAAGAGTGGCAATTGTTCTTGAGAAAATGACACTAATGTCCGTATTCATTTACTGTTATGAGGCATTTGCCAATCAAGATATGTGTGATGTCTGTCACGAAATGGCAGTTTATGGAGATTTAAAAATCGGATTGTTAATTCATGGACCATGGGGAAATGTCTGACCTAGGCATCAAGTCTGACCTAGGCAAATGCTATGAGACAAGAGTTACGTCTCAAGTCTAACCTAGACATTGGCAACAGAGGCAGCAGGTAAGAATTATTTATTATATCACTAACCTGGGATGCCACCAGAGGGTCTATATATTTTGCCATACATACCATGGGTTTAAAAATAATGCATGTTTCTTGCCCTGCTCTTGATGTGGTGCTGGGAAGGGGGGGGGGGGGGGGGGTATGACCAGAGCAGTGATAGGATCTCATTCGTAATAACCAAAGTTCTGCCCAATTTCTTTTTTCATGTCAGAAAACTTAGTTATCTTTAGCACAACCCCTTTCAAAAGGCTCACCTATACAGAAAACAATAACATAACAAGCTGCTATTTCTTTAGGCCAGAGACATATCTTAATGTTCATACAAACGTTATTCTCTTTTGAAATATATTTTACTTTCAAAAATAACCAGTAAGAAATTACAGTAATCACACCTTACTGTCTTTACTATGGCCATTTGGACACCTTCTTTTGAAAAAATCCCTACAAAGTACACGCTAATAAATGCAGCTAGGATGAAAGGATACATAACTGATTAGGATCGATCATCGATCAGTTGTACCAAACCTATGATAGATCATGGGAATCTGAGCCGATTCCTGTCACTACTGTCTATGTTGCTCCTGCAACTGAAAGACCCTTTGGAACTTTTCGAAAAGATTAGGAAAAATTCCCAGTTCTGGGTTTTGATCTCGTTTGTATATGACCAAAGCTGTTGAAAGCAACATTAACATCAATTCCTTCCACCTTGTTACCATTGGCAACCCCGAAACATCTTATGTATAATTTGATAGCTATGAAAACCCGAAAAGACCCACTGCCAAATGTTATTAACCATGTCAACCAAAAAAAAATAACTCTCAGGTCTGACACATTTTGAAACTTCTGGGTGTTAAAGCAATATTTTTAGAATTTAATTGACTGACAGTTGATGTTCCACTTAGGTTTAACAATCTGCTTCAGCAAGTTTCCAAATAAAACTAAATATGATGAGCTATGTGGTAAGTTATCATAGCAGTTATGTATGTGGCGTTCTTAAGTGCTCTCTATGGTGGCTCTGCAACTGAAAGACCCCTTGGAACTGTTCTTGAAGAGAAGAGAAGATCTTTCCGGTTCTGGGTTTCTACATTTTTGTGATATGACCTAAGCTGTTGACAGCGACGTAAAAACCCATTCATTCATTCCTTCCTTCATACCAAATGCAAATGGATAAATACCCATGAAAACCTGAGGGAGGTATTGACACGATTAGAACCTACCATGACAAACATACCATCTTACCTTAATTGCGACTGTCTAGCTGATGCAAACATCTCATTTGCCTTAAAGCTAGACTTAGCTTGTGCAATGATAAATCCCAAGTTGTCATATTCCTTGTTGAGGGTGGAGTTGGCATTGCTCTGGATTGCTTTCAGGATGTTAAAGTACCCATCCAGGCAATCCAGGGTGTTCTTCCGGCTGCCCCATAATGCCTGGACGTCATAAGAGGTCCAGTTAAATGTTCCAGTTGTAATTGAAGTATTGAAGTCTTTGAAGAGTTTGACAATGTCTCCTACACAGGATAAGCAAGACGTGTCATTTCTTCCAAAAGCTCTCCCAGCTTGTTGATTGATTTTTGAAGCGGATGAATTGGATGCGCATCTATATAGTGTTGTCAGCTTATTAGGCAAGTCGTCGTCATTTGGAAGATTGGTCAAATGTATGTCGTAGTCGTTCAATAGGTCATCTACTAAATGAAGTGACTTCAATGTGTTAGCAACAACAGAGGTAACATCAATTTTCTTCTTACTGAACTGGGTTAAAATGTAAATGTTGTGGATGGTGGTATCAACACTCTCCAAAAGGTTCAGTCTTTTGAAACTAAACTCCTTTTCAAATCTATTCAGCAACTGCCACACTTTCTGATAAAATCTATCATTTCGATCAGAAATGAGGTTAGTGCTGAAGTAGTTGAGTGCGTTTTGGATTCGATGAAACATGGCCTTAGGATGCTTGCCCTTTAGATTGAATTTGACGTACTGATGAAGAGATCTATAATTGCTGGAAATGTTCTTGATAACTTTCAAGTCATCCACATATGTTGTTTTGCTGACATGGTCCTGTGTGTCCCGGGCTGTAAGGTAGTTCTTGTGTAGTAGTGTGGCGTCCCTGAGAAGGGAAGCGCTGTTTTGCTTGGATATAGCGGCGGATGACTGGGTAGGCTCAAAAACAGTCTTAGTACAGGGTTCCGGGCAGTCACAGTTTGAAACATTGAGAGTATCCACTGAAAAAAAACATCATTTTAGAATACTTAAGAGAGCGTTATAGTTACACAAATCAGTTTGTATATGCTTGATAAGGATGATAAAATCATTATTTCTAAAACAAGATCTTTTTTGAATTAAAATATGAGGTCTATTTTGAAGTGCAGAATCATTTGCTGATATGAATGGCCAACCGAGATGGTATTTTTCTGAGCACAAGCACCTTCTTTAAACACTGGTTGTGTATAATATTTACAATATATACCTACTGCGATATCCATCACTTTTTGTGTTTTAAAATGAGGCATAAATGCCAGTAATCTCATATAGCAAAGGAGGTCAGTTATCTAATTGAATACTAGTTTTTCATAAAATACCAAATGAAAAAGTGCATATCGAAACTATCATACCACCGAATCTAAAACAACAACAAAACTAATAGTAATAATATTAACATTAATAATGAGAATGAAAATGAAAATAATATGAATGATAATGATACTTAAACAATGACAATAACAATAATGATAAAAATGAAAAAAAAATGATAATGATAATAATAATGATAATTATAACAACAACAAAAAGAATAATGCCAATAATGATACTGATAAAAGTAGTAATAGTTATAATTGTAACAGCAATACTACTACTACTACTACTACTACTACTACTACTACCTACTACTACTACTACTAATAATAATAATAATAATAATGATAATAATAATAATGATACAAATAATGATAGTTATAATAATAATAATAATAATAATAATAATAATAATAATAATAATAATAAAAATAATAATAATAATGGTAATGATGAAAATAATAATAATAACATAATGAAGTAGTTATAGAATGAATATTTCTCAATGTCTAAAGTTGACCTTTCACAAAATTCACATCTTGCTTTATTGTAAGCAACCCAACGAAAATACTTACTCTTCGGGATGACACAGGAAAAATACTTGGCAACAGTACACAGTGGTGGATAACCTGAAAGAAACAAAAATGCAGACAATTTGCTCATATAGCGATAATCCTGGCAATGCAAGCAGGAAATATCATCTGGGGAAGGGACAGTGACCAACATCTCTTCTACAGACTGTGATGCCGTACAGATAATGGGAAACAGAGAATTGCAGATCTCATAGAAACCATAGATACATTTGAAATCTTTACTGGGAGTGAGTCGATCTGGTTGATATATAAATGTGTATTACTGTAAAGTATAATGTATCTGGTTACCTTTGTAACTTTTATCTTAATACATATCTTTAACCCAATCCCTATTAAGCCAATGTAGTTGATGAGTGTCATAATTTCAAACAAATAGCGAGACTTAAACATATAAGCACATTATAAATAGCTACACTGGCCACTGTAGCAGGGGAAAAAATCTCTCAACAGGTGGTGTTTTGAGTGCTGATTTATGTTAGGCTCATTTATAGTATGGCGATGCTTAAAATTCAACTCTTAAGCAATGGCAAATTTAAAAACCTGGATGATAAGGGGGACAGACAGTCTTATATATATATATATATATATATATATATATATATATATATATATATATATATATATATATAGATATAGATATATAGATATGTATATATCAATATATATATATATATATCAATATATATATATATATATATAGATATGTATATATATATATATATATATATATATATATATGTATATATATGTATGCAGATTTGTGTGTGTATGCGTGCGTGTGTGTGTAAAAAAAGCTAATGAGACATACCTGGAGAAAGTTCAGGCATATAGATGCCCCTGCATTCACATATTTTCATTATAGCTTCAATTTCACAATTCTTTAGACATTTATAAAGTG
>OZ012699.1:4078301-4148202 GCA_963942565.1 Maea johnstoni
TATCAAATGTTTTGTGATAATATGAAATGTATCTGACCCCTGCTGTGAGTGATTTTGGGGTAAAAACCTCTAAAATAGTAGGATTTTTGTAATTTCCCACAACTTGAATGTTATCCTGTGGACTTTTCCAAACTCTCAACTAAATAGTTTTGGTTTAGAAAACTAACCAAGAAGGTGTAGATAGAGAGAGTGAGTCATGTTTGCATATTATCATGACATGCTATGTTTTGGGGAAATTTGCAGAGAAAATAACATAAAACAGGTGTTTTTAGGGATTTGCTTCTGGAAGGTGCAATTCTCATAGTAGGAACTCAAAACTTGCCATAAATGATTCCATAGGGATATCTATGATAATCAAATGTTTTGTGTTAGTATGAAATGTATCTGATCCTTGCTGTGAGTGATTTTGGGTTAAAAACCTTTAAAATAGTAGGATTTTTGTAATTTCTCATACATTTGAACAAAGGTATATTACATCTTATACCAAGATTCTAGCTGCTACAGAAAATTAACCAAGAATAGGCAGATAAAGGAAATAAGTTATGGTAGCCAACCTATGACATGCTAAATGTTGGGGTATTTTACTGAAAAATCATCAAAAGCATGTGATTTTAGGGATTTGCTTCTGCAAAGTGCATTTTCTAATGTAGATATATTAAACTTGCCACAAATATGTTCGCATTTAAGCCTATGGTTGTAGAATGTGTTGTGGTAGTTGAGGTTAAATGTGGCCCCTGCTTTGACAGAGAAAATCACCTAAGGATGTGTTGACTATAGAACTCAGTTATGTTTACTATAGCCTTTTAATGATAAGCTATGGTTTTGTTTTTATTATGGAAAAAGTAGTAAAAATGTGAATTTAGATATTTGCTTCTAGAGAGCGTAAATTTCATAGTAGGAATTCAAATTTGGGTACAATGATACTCATTAGTATTTCTGTGATTATAGTGATGTTGTGTTTAAAGTTTCATGTGACCCCTGCTTAACAATTCAAGTGATTTTTTGGGCAGAAATTTAGAAAATAGTATTCAATAGACTATTTGATTATATCACATATCAATCTAACATTTATGCATAATTTTTCACCTTTTTGCAGTAAAATATCAAGAAATGTGTCATTTAATAGTCCCTTTTTAGTATTTACATTGGCCTTTAATAGCAGTTTTCCACTGTTTGCCATTCAGCATTTCAACAACTAAGATGTGACACAGCTAGATGTGGTGTTTTATTATTAAAAATGATCATATATAAGAATGAAAACACAGGAAACAAAGTCTTTTCACAAAATAGTGGTTTATGAAGACGTGTCTTTACCTCGAGGATGTTCGCCATTCATCACACATAAAGAAAAGTAAAGCATTCTTCCTGAGTGAATGTCTCTTAGTATAAGGGACTGGGCCAGTTGATGACCAGTAAATACTCTCTAGTTAAGTGGCTTTAATGATGACAAATTTCAAAATCAACAAAGTGAAAAACATCTAATGTTTTCTTGCTGCAATGCAACATTGTTATTAAACAGTTGCTTGAAGGTGTTCCTGAAAAAGCCAAGCCTTCTTAATATAATTGGGTGATTGCTGTTTTGGGGGGGGGGGGGGGGGGGGTTAGACACAGAAACTGAATCTGAAAAGTACTAGTAATATCATCACTAATATGAGTATATGTGCACATGACTGACTATTAATTCTTGTAATGCTACCTCAGATGTGTGAGAACAGGAAAAATGTATTTAACTAAGCTAATGCAAGCTGCATTAACATTCTGGTATAAGTATAAAAAATAGAACTGATTTTAATTATTCAAAATATTGTTGAGACTGTATGGTGGAAAATTGTATTTGAGGATAATGTACAGTGGAACCAGATAGATTACCTCTGTACATAGAGCATTTCAACAGCAGTACCTGCATACTGTAACAGCGCAAGGTAACCCTGTATAGCCTGTGACTATACAAATCTTTTAAAAAATAATGGTAGGGCTGCTTAAACAATGGGCTTGAAGGTCCATTGGGCTAAGTACTTTATATTTATCAAAGTACACAGTATGCTCATGGGCTAGTTATCATAAGGGGAATAGGTGGAAGGACTACTTAATGTTGTGGACAAGTAGTCCATCACTGGCTAGTGGAATATTTTGGTTATGTTTAACCGTGAGTGATAGGAGCCCAATTTCCCAAAGCTTTGTGCTAGGAGAGTGGGGGCATTTAATCTTTAGGCAGCAAACTGACAAAAGGTGTGGTCCTAATTGTGCAGTGTTTTTGTAGTGCAACCAATAATCTGCTGAATAGGAAGTATTAAGAGTAGTATGATGAAGATATGAATAGGGAGGAGTCAAAATGAATCCTGATTCATGCAATACTTTAGAATTTCGATCATTCTTTTTCAGCCCTATTTAGGCTAAATTGTAACTAGCCTGTTGTTAGTGATGGAGGAAACTATAGTAACCCAGTGAAAACCACTTAACCCCAAGTCAGTGATCACTTTCTCGCATGCCCTGTCTGGGATCAAGGAACAAACACACATTTTGGAGTTGGGAATTTTGTTTTTTGTCACTTTTTCTGCCATACCGTGGTTAAGTCATGACCAACCAGTTGTAATTGGTTTAGGAAACCAGATTACCCAGCAAAAGACACTGCCTAACTCCAAGTCACTAGCAACTTTCTCACATAATGACTGGGATTTGAAAGATCAAAGTGGGTGTTTTGTTTTTCATACTTGAATGACTCACATGTGTATCAAATTATAAATGAAATAACATCTCACAGCATGATACTTATGTAACTGAGTGAGATATACCTTAGACTCTGAGAGTAATAGTAGGAGCTCTACTACTATTCTCTACCATGAATTGATATTGATGCTATTTCAATGACTCTGCTTCTTGATCTGTATGACCTGAGATGTCAGGGACCTGCATACGCGGAGCACTTCTTAATTTCTGATGAGTGCTCCATGTCCACAGGTTCCACTGTCATTGCTACGTACGTAGGTACTATCAAAGGTATCCATCTCTCATTATATTACAGCAAAATGATCCAAAATCTAGCACAACTGAGGTATTAATTCAAAATTCCTCAGAATGATAGAGCCTATAAAATTACAAAAATTACATTTCTATAAGTTCTCACGTTTCATTACTTTTTCCATAAAATGCCCAAAACAATAGCTTATCATTGAAATCTAGTAAACCTAACCCAGTTCCTTCACCAACACATTCTTAAGTGATTTCTTTGGCAAAATTGGGAAATTAAGATTTTTGCATAGTCTGCAAGTTGACAGTTTAAGCCTGGGAAAATACAAATGAAATGCATGATTTTAAAGGATATTACCCAAAAATTACTCACAGCAGGAGCTACATTAAATCTCAACTACCTTCAACCACAGGCATCAGTGTGAACATATTTGTGTCAAGTTTTATATATCTACATTGGAGGCTGCATTTTCCAGAAGGAAATTCCTAAAAACGCATGCTTTTGATGATTTTTCAGTAAAATACCCCAAAATTTAGCAAGTCATAGGTTGGCAAACATAACTTATTTCCCCTACATGCCTATTCTTGGTTAAATTTTTGTAACAATATCAGGCTAGAATCTTGGTATAAGATATGATATACCTTTGTTCAAATGTATGAGAAATTACAAAAATCCTACTATTTTAAAGGTTTTTACCCCAAAATCACTCACAGTAGGGGTCAGATACATTTCATACTAACAGAAAACATTTGATAATCGTAGACATCCTCATAAAATCACTTATGGCAAGTTTTGAGTTCCTAGTATGAAAATTGCACCTTCCAGAAGCGAATCCCTAAAATCACCTGTTTTATGCCATTTTTTCTATAAATTGCCCCAAAACGTAGCATGTCATGGTAATATGCAAACATGACTCACACTCTCTATCTAAACCTTCTTGTTTAGTTTTCTAAACCAGAACTATTTAGTTGAGAGTTTGGAATAGTCCACAGTATGACATTCAAGTTGTGGGAAATTACAAAAATCCTACTATTTTAGAGGTTTTTACCCCAAAATCACTCACAGCAGGGGTCAGATACATTTCATACTAACACAAAACATTTGATAATCATAGACATACTAATAAAAATCATTTGTGGCAAGTTTTGAGTTCCTACTATGAAAATTGCACCTTCCAGAAGCAAATCCCTAAAATCACTAGTTTTAATGCCATTTTTCTGTAAAATGCCCCAAAACGTAGCATATCACGAACATATTCAAACATAACTTATTTTCTGTATCTACACCTTATTGGGTAGTTTTCTAAACCAAAACTATTTAGTTGAGAGTTTGGAATAGTCCACAGGATGACATTCAAGTTGTGGGAAATTACAAAAAACACTCATTTTTGATCATTTTTCCCCCAAAATCACTCACAGCGGGGGGTTCCTTGAAGTCACGCTAATGCAACATGTTCCAAGATCAGAAGCATCCTCTTGAGTTTCTATCTCGAAAAATGAATTTTCTAGAAGGAAATCCCAAAAAACATGCTTTTTTGGTGATTTTTTGCATAAAATGCCCCTAAATTCCCTTACGTAGCAAAATCAGACGTGTCATCCACCTTTGCGCTAAAGCCCACCCTATGTACAGATGAGTAAGCATGGATGACGACTTGTAACGAAAAACGCCATCAAAAGTATAATTCTGACACTTGGCCACCCGCCTATATTCAGACAATTTCAACAAATGATGTATCGAAATGTGTAACGTTTTATTCTTCAAATTTGGAAGTGGGACCTCTTCTGATTGGTGTTTGAAAAAGGTCATCTAAAGGTTATTTGAAGATCAAATAAGGTTATAAACGTCATAAAGGTGAAAAAATGCTTTTTATCCGTAGACAAATATTTTGATACTTTGATAATTTGTTCAACATCGTAGCATTTTTGGGCAAGATCATTAACCCAATCATAATTAGTATTTCTAAAGGAAGGTAAATCACTATTGAAGGGTGTGAGCGATGTTGAAAGGTGACTATGCAGTATGCACATTAAATATCTTGTCAGTTCTGGGCTCAATATAGGAGGGTAGGGATAACATTTTCACCATAACTTGACAAAGGTCATTTGAAGGTCAAAAAGAGTCATTAACATCACCAAGGTGGAAATCTGCTTTTTATTCATATTTCCATAGACTAATATCTTTCATAAATCAAGTTCATGATTTCTTAAACATATTAACATTTTAGGCAAGATCATTAACACACTCACAATTAGTATTCTAAAGAAAGGGAAATCACTATGGAAGGGAATACGAGTGGTTAAAAGATGACTGTGCACATTCAATATCTTGTCAGTTCTGGGCTCGGTATAGGAGTGTAGGGATAACAAATTTCACCAATAATATTCAAACAAATTGCAACAAATGAGGTATCAAAATGGCTCCATAACAACGCTGTAACTCCCCAAATTAGGACAGGCAATAAAAGGGCAATTTGATATGATACATTGGTAACATGTTTATAAGATACCAATGTATCATATGAATATGGTTTGTAAATTTATTGAAAGTAACCTCCACCAATTCAGACTCGGACCGGCAAATGGCGATTTTCCAGCTATGTTGCTGATACATCCACGAGACAAAAAGCGAGGGAAACCCAAGCCTGCCAAATAATGACAGGAAAAAAGCGAAATGATAAGATACATTGGTAACATACTCATAAGATACCAATGTATAATATATATATGGTTTTTTAAAGATATTGAATGTAACTCAAGGGAAACCCAAGCCTGCCACGTGACAAAGAGCAAGGGAATACACCCGTAACACATCATAGATATTCAAATACATGACACCGTGCACTAACACCCGCCAACTAGGCCAGCACCGATTTTGTAGGCAAAAACACACCCAAACAAACACCAAATGAAATATTTACCTAACATACTGTACATCTGGTTAATTTGGCGTGTCCGAATTTACCAATTAAGCCATTTTCTGAATTTGCCGAATCTTGATTTACCTATCGTGGTCATATGTGACCGATAAATTAAAAACAGAAGTGAGCTGTTCTCCCATTGACACTAAAATGGCACCCCCAGGAGGACAGAGTGGCACTTCCACGTGGATTCGTTAGGGCGTTAGTAACATGATTAAGTGGTAAAAGGGGCTGGCGGGTCGATTGAAATTAGTACAGATCAGCCAGGAGAGTCACAGGTTGCACAGGTTGGTGTCTGCTCTCATCTCAGCTTTTGACTAGTGAAGTCAACAAACAGTCACTATGTATTCAGTATCAATTACAATTTACCCTTGTACCCTAAATCAGAATAAAACAAATACTGGGTATGTCCTAGTGTACCTTCATTAATCTTAAAGAACAAGGCAGATATATAATTTGGCCATTAATCTTGGAAAGTTGAAAGTTGCGTCATTAAATGAGGACCATTAGTCAAAAAGTGTCATACATGCGAAGCATGTGGTCATATTTACTATCAACAATAACTGCTTCCTTGTAGTGGCGTCTGATTGTTGCCAGTGTGCTGGACCTTTGTGACCTTCAAATGACCTTCAAGTGACCTTTGTCACTAACCAATCAGAAAGAGTCCCACCTCAAAATTTAAAGATTGTAAAGTAACACATTTTGATACCTATTTTTTTGCAAATGTCTGAATATAACTGAAGTTGGTGAAAAATGTTATTCCTATCGTCTTTTTTTCGAGCCCAGGATTGACAAGATAATTAAATGTGCATAGTCCTCTTTTAAGCACTCTCTCACCTTTCAATAGTGATTTCCCTTCCTTTAGAATACTAATTGTGTGTGGGTTAATGATCTTGCCCCAAAATGCTATGATGTTAAACAAATTATCAACTTGATTTATGAAAAATATTAGTCTATGGGAATACCATGAACAAAAAGCAGATTTTCATCTCTGTGACGTTTTTGACCTCATTTGTCCTTCAAATGACCTTTAGATGACCTTTTCAAATGACCAATCAGGTAGGGTCCCACTTCCAAATTTGAAGAATAAAAAGTTACACATTTTGATACCTCATTTGTTGCAATTGTCTGTATGTAACCGAAGTTAGGGTGAAAAATGTTATCCCTACCCTCCTATATTGAGCCCTGAACTGACAAGATATTGAATGAGCATAGTCATCTTTCAACCACTCTCACACCCTTCAATAGTGATTTCCCTTTCTTTGGAATACTAATTGTGAGTTGGCTAATGATCTTGTCTGATAATGCTATGATGTTGAACGAATTATCAACTTGATTTAAGAAAAATATTAGTCTATGGAAATATTATGAATAAAAAGCAGATTTTCATCTTTGTGACGTTTTGACCTCATATGACCTTCAAATGACCTTCAAGTGACCTTTCTCAATGACCAATCAGAAATGGTCCCACTTCCAAATTTGAAGAATAAAAAGTTACACATTTTGATACCTCATTTGTTGCAATTGTCTGAATATAACTAAAGTTATGGAGACTAATGTTACCCCTACCCTCCCATATTGAGCCCTGAAATGACAAGATTTTGAATGCGTATAGTCATCTTTCAACCACTTGCATACCCTTCAATAGTAATTTCCTGTTCTTTGGACTACTAATCATAGGTGTGTGTTTATAATCTTGCCTAAAAATGTTATGATGCTGAAAAAATCATCAATCTGATTTTTTACAAAAATAAATATTAGTTTATGAAAATAAATTAAAAAGCAGATTTTCACCTTTGTGACCTTTTTGACCTAATTTGACCCCAAATGACCTTTCATAATTGACCAATCAGAACGTGACCGGTCTTAAAATTTTCGGAATGGAATATTTCAAATTTTGATACCTCATTTGTTGAAAATATACCAATATAACTGAAGTTATGATCAAAATGGTTACCCCTACCCCTATTTTTCCTCTATTTTTGCTGTCTAAGGGAAATTCAATATGGCTGCCAAGATGGCCAAAAAGCAAGCCCATGGGACACGAGTTGGTGCGGGGAACAAAAGAATTAGTAAAATTCAGCACCTCAGGATTCCAAAAATGTGTTTTAAAAAAATGTATGATGAGGGTGCACGTAAGCCCCCCGTTCCTCCCCTACTATTTGTATTAAACAACATACATATTTTGCAAATTCTCTATAACCAGATGATTAAAGAGTCTTTCTCAATGACAATACAATCATTTGGAGTTATACAAAGAAAAATGGGCTTCCTTGGAAAAGGAACTATGCGGATAATAGTAGACTGTTTTTTACCAATAATTTGTAAGATGTGCCAAAATATATATTTCTTAATATGCATATATGTGTGTTTCCATAGTAAAATGGAAACAGGCAGTATCGAAGCATTAACCCCCGCTCCATGCCATATGCTGTCCATTAGTTCAAGTGTTTTATTAAATCAGATAGAGCAATGACAACATCGGGTTTGCTGAGAATTAAAACACTTTATATGGCAAGAAAATCTATTGATTTATTAATGGTAAGGTGGGTAAACATTAACCCATTAATGCTTGAGGTATCATGCATAGATTGTCGTCTGGATCAATTATGCTTTTGACAATATCTTCGGAATTAGAACTATTTTACAAGATATTTGAAGGAAGGTTGGTGGTAACATTTTGATTAAATATTAATCCTCCAAATATTGTCCTAACAATGCGTTTTCCTGCAAGATTTCTTCAACATTGTCAGGCTGCTTTTGGCCGCTGTGAGTGTCAATAGGTTAAACTGCTCTAAAATTCAATGTTCATGACCACAACATGATTATTACACGCATGGCTGTCAAGAAAACATATACAATAATGTCAGATGTTTATGAGGTTTAAACGTATACATCGTTATCACTAATACAATTGGTTCTGAAAAAGTTTCAATTCTCATCAAAATGCTCTTGACTTATAAAAACATTTTCAAGGCCTAATTACTTGAGTTTTTACTGAGTTTTTAGTTCTAGGTTAATCACGATTTTGTTTCAGACATATTTCTCTTTTCCAGAAAAGATCAATTCGTTGTAGAGTTAGGTTTATGAGCAGTCTCAGATAATGGATTTAACTTTGGTACTAAGCAAACAAGTAACCCCAAGTATAATTGTGACCAAATATCGCCAAAGACTTTAATGTCTTGATGAAAATGGGTTATAAGTAGCAAATATTGTAAAATAAATCACCAATCCAATGTGTGTCATTAAAATCGACATCTGTCACTTATAGCCAGTTAACATGTCTTTTGAACATCCTTATTGTACACCTCGCAAGTAAATTTAAATCAGTCCACATTTTTGCAAGAAACCCTTGTAGGATCACAACATGAATGGAGACCTTTATTGTTTTGAGAGCTTTTCTGAGAAGAAGATGGCGTGAAAGTGAATATTTACTCACAGGCTGTAGAAATCTCTGTGAATGAAGATATTACTCCAAATACCACAAGGGTGTGCAGTATGTAACTGTTGACCATTGCTGCTGTGTTATAGGTCTTTCCTGGAGTTGCAGAGAAATTAGGTTATTACCTGCATTGCAAAAATAATTACACAACTATAACAAAAAGGAAGAACTGCAGACCCATTGCTCCACTTACAAATTTTTCTAAGGCATGTTACTACAGAAAATATATCAAACTTTGCATTAAATCATTTATGAGCATCAATTTCCTAAAAAACTAGGAGATATCTATGAGAAAATTCAACGCACATTTATGATTTGTTATTGTAAAGTGAAATTCACTAACGTTAATGGGGTTGATATTCATATTGAATTACGAAAAGGTATTTGACACATTATCCTTAAAATTCATTCATGAATACTTAAATTTGATTCTGTGCAAGTTGTAATCGGTTTGATTTTTTACAATATACAAATATGACATCCCTGTGGGGTTTCCACCAGGAATAACTTCCCCGAGAGAGGATTGTTGCTCGAGGGCGTAGCCCGAGGGCGACAATCCTCTCGAGGGGGAGTTATTCTCTGTGGAAACTCCACAGGGATGTAATATCTGTTTTATTATACCGAAAAAATAGAAAACACAAAAGGGGGTAAAATTACAAACACTAGAGATTTTGGATAAATACTCGTCGTCTGCCTTGTTGAACTAGTTTCACCGGTAGGTCACTCTGCAAACTCTGTAGGTGTTCGGGCTAGCGGTCACTATTTCTCGGGAAAGCGGTAACTATTCAACTATTTCATAGCTGTTGCTATGAACTATTCAATTAGTTCATAAGCTGTTAAGGACAACAGCCCGTCACTAACGAGCGAGGAAAACATGACGATTAATCCTTGACCAACCAGAATCAAGAATCTTCACGTGAGGTATAATAATAGGGAATAGTTAATACTTAGCACTGAGTCTTAGTTGTGGCAATAAGTTCGAAGTAAGTAAGAACAGACTACTGGAATTGGGCCTTTTTAGTTTTATACTTGCATGAGACAATGGTATTACTTAGTAAACTTGAAACTGATATCCAATCTTACCATAAAACAGAGTTGGTGAAAGTTTAGGAATGTTGCTATGGTTGTCGTTGACGGCGGCACGTTAACACCTCAATAGCGTGCCTACTCCCTCTTACCCTGCAAACGTTCGAAAGAGTAAAGCAATACATTATACAAATATGACATCCCACAGGGATGTAATATTTGTTTTATTATACCGGAGTTCGAGATTGGTCACGTTAACAGGCAAAGAGGAAACTGACGCGGGCATCCTTAAGGGTGATTGAGACAACTTGTTGTATCATGCTTCTTTTGGAAACGTCCAGCAAAACGTTTGCATAACAGTGGAGGATGTAGCTTTCATAACAAAGTAACACATCGACGGTATAAATGTACACATAATCGCGGTCATTTGAATTGATCTACCCTTCCCGACTCCCTTAATAGTTACTACAAGTTTTACTCACCTTTTTTGTCAAAGCTTATTCGCAAGTGTCTCTTCAACTGTCGGGTATGTCGATGAAGAATAAAGCTTTTGCTGCTCTGGGCGTTGTCTCACTGATTAATAATCTATATGCAAAGAATTAAATATACCGGAAATGCACCAATTAACTGAATTGTTTCTTCATATAATCAATATCGTGGTATTTTCAATGCAACTCTCCATATTAAGTGAAATGTGTTGTTCAGAAATATAGCCAAGCCTGTATTAATATACCACCGAAGGGAAGACCAAAATATGGGCTCTTAAGACGGGTGGTCTCCGGGGTGGTCTCTTAGTATAGGGTCATTAAACTATAATGTTAGACCAGGCGAAATGAAAATGCTGTCTCTTAATAGAGGTGGCCTCTCAATAGTGGTGGGCGCTCGGTCAGGTTTGACTGTATCAGTAGTCTCTAACAGTTTTACATATACTTTATGTGCGTATGTATGTATGTATGTTTATCATCAGCTCCACACTGATACTAGCAGCTGATTGGTCAATTTCTTTGGTGTACTGGACTGTATTGGGGTACTAACATTGCTTTTCATAAATTGTCAATGTTAGTATCCCAATAAGTGTTTTATCCTCATTCTAAATGTTTTATCCCCCTTCGCCATGGTTACTATGGGTTTGACTTCAAGTTTAAAGGTCACAGCCTCGTTTATTTTTTATCACAAGACACAAAATAAATTAAAAACAAACAAAAACAAAAACAAAAAAAGCCTACACCTTTTTCCTCAGAACCATTTCAATGTGATTATCTAGAACATAAATGAAGAGAGTGAGAGACCATCTACTACAGAGGGTCCCATATAATAAGCTTGCACACCAGCAGGAAATGTTAACGGCCATTTACTCGATATCTATTTGACCAAAAAAGGTCGCTTCAAACATGCATTTTGGGTATTGAATGTTGATGGATTCGCTTGATATTTGGCATATCTACGAGTAATTCGGAGAGAAGAATATCACAGAAATTCCATAAAAGTTTGAAAATAGTGAAAAATAGTAAAACTGTGAAACTCTTTTCTCCGTATAAATCGTTCCTCAACGTTTGTAAAATTTGAAAGTAACCGGATGTGTAATTGTGGGTAGGATAGGTTGATAGAATAGCTAGATTTTCGATTGGAGTAGACATGCTTGTTAAGACATCTTCTCACCCAACATGGCGGCTGAGGGAGCTAGCAATGCATTGTGGGATGGGAGTGAACAGGCTTAATTAGTATATCTACCGTATTTCCCCATAGCAGTTCTTTTAAAGCGAATAATGGAAAGCGAAGTACAAGATTAAAATCAATCGAGCTAAATTAGCATACAGCCTAATAATTTCTATCACTTAACAATATGATAAGATTGAATACACAGTTTTAACTGACATTTTTTATCGGGATTGGCAACATGAAAGGAATGAAATATGTATCGATTACAATAAATTATTTATACCTGAATCGTGCCTTATTAATAAATACCTTGATTTATTCTTGTTATTGTCTTCCACCTGAGTGATAAACAATGAAAGTACTGTAGGGGATCAATATACATCGATTATCCTCAAACATACTACTAGGTTATTGTGTCATACATTTTAGATTAATCAATCTGTATTCATTAGACGTTTAGTACAGGAAGCAGCAAATTGAGTGACATTTCCACCACTGTATTCATGGGTGCGGAGAAACAAGTAGAGTCATGCACCGCAGTACATGATCCATTCCTGTATCCAAAATGATTTTATTAAAGGGTTGTAAACCCACAATCTTCAATCACAATCTTCTTAATGCTAGTGCTTGATTCTAGCTTTATAATGAATGCTCATTTGCGACTATAACCTTTCTAGATAAGGAGGGGCCTGTCCCGATGAATGTGTGGTCTAAGACGTTGCCAGTGACTGCGAGCTGTCTTTCACCACTGCCTGGGTTCGAATCCCGGCTGGGGCAAGTGAGAAAGTTACCAGTGACTTGGGGTTAGGCGGTGTTTTTCTCCGGGTAGTCCAATTTCCTCCACCAGTTACAACTGGCTAGTCACGACTTAGTCGCAATATGGCAGAAAAAGTGACAAAAAATTAATTCCTAGATTCCAAGGAGATATAGAGGTTCCATAATGAGAGTGAGTGATGATTTGAGTGACGAGACAAGCCTTGACCTAAGACACAAAATCACGCACTCGTTCATGATACCTTCTCTTTCCATCCACGAGTGATGGAACCTTTTTCGAGAGCGATAAAAAGGATAAATATACACATTTAGCTAGCTAAACTTTGTCAGCAAAAGGCCGCCACGCGTGTTTTATGACGTGCACCATTGGTTACTTGTTGGGTACTTAGACACTGGCGCTAGATCACTTACGTGACGCTTTTTCAGTGTACTCTTGGCGTAGCAGAAAATTTCCATACCTAACAGGTCCGAATTTAATGCACCTTTTAAAACATGTTTATCTTTCGTTTTTGTTATCAATTTTAAGGAAAATGCACGAATCTTACAGCACATACATGGATGTTTATAATAACTTTTACAGGTTTTAGCATGACCTACACATTATCCTGAACAGCGAACCTCAGTGTGATAACATACAATCTCTCTATGGGTTACCTGCACGTCGTGCAGGCCTCTGAGTGGAAGAAATTCAGCTCAATATGCCAAATCCTGGTTGGGCTACTGCTGAAGTCTTGTGACTACGATGTTGCTCTTAGGTAGGTCTCATTGGTCAATTCAGTCTTAGCATTCTCTCTCTCTCTCTCTCTCTCTCTCTCTCTCTCTCTCTCTCTCTCTCTCTCTCTCTCATAAACACAAACACACGCACGCGGTATATATATAGCCTTCGTAAATTATTTTTATATGTTATATTGTCATACTTAAAAGCTATTTCTAAAGGATAAAGTCATCACTGTGTTAACTCATTTTTATGAATCTTTCAATTAGGCACACTAAAGGTTGTTTTCTTATTACCCAAGCTTTAAATTATAATACACCCAAGGTTTGGACTGGTTCATCCTCCAGTTGCCGTGGGTATAGGTTCAGCCTGTAGTGTTATTCAGTGCTGCCACCTAACCCCTGCTGCCCCTTGTTTTTGGGCATAGACTCACCTACCAGGTTAACAAACATGTGCTCTGGATTTGATGATAATAGAAACACACCTTAGTCCCTTAGCGAGATCAGTTCAATTCCTTTAATATTGAAAAATGAATTATTACCCTCTATTTAAAAACACATTTTTAAGAGAAGTCAGTGGTTCCTGCTGGCTCTTCTCCAGTCATTTTAGTTTGGGCCTTGAATGAGCTCTTAACATTTCCCAACAAAAGTGTTACATTAGAACAGTTATCAACAATTTAATAGATAGATAGAAATAGTATACCTCTAACTAACTGCAAATTTGTTTTCATATCATGGCAAAGTAAATAATTTTCGAAAATGTGACCCAATCACGGTCGACGAATGACAAATGCGGAACTGTGGTCTATAAATATCCATGAGCGGCTATATAACAAGATGTGAAGACGCCCATAGAGGTACCTAATTCCGCAATGTGACAAAATAAAGAATATTTCTTTCAATAGAAATATTCTAAACTATTTACGATTTTGATAAAGTTATAGTTGAACAGTTTTATTCAATCAAATAACTTGCAAAAGTTAATATTTGGTCAACTACTGTAAGCAAATTTTTGTACTTCAATCTACCTATAAATAGCACCATTGGGTATAATAAGGCAAGTAGCAGACTCCCGCAGGGCTTGTTATATATATATATATATATATATATATATATATATATATATATATATATATATATATATATATATATATATATATATATATATATATATATATATATATATATATATATATATATAGGATAAGAAGTTACATGGAAAAATTCGATAGGATACACAAAGCGTTGAAAAATTGAACTGTTCGATTCGGCATTTATTTGTATTTTACAACTTGTGGGTCATTCTCTCGCAAGAGTTTTGTATTAGCTCGCGCAGCAAGCCGGCGAAACCGGCGTAGCGTAGCGGCATTTACAGCATATATAGTCAAAACCTACTATACATACTGAGGCAGGTGTTTTGGTGTTGGCGTCTGTCTGTTCGTCTCTCGTCGGGCTCCCTCACTCGATTACCCACTCTGCCAGGGCGGCGATACCGTCTTCCGGTTGGATTGCTACACGACTATGCGTAGCTGGATCTCTGGTGGAGAATGTCGATTACCTCGCGAAAAATGAGCATAACTTTTTGCTTTAAAAGCACATTTTGCCGCCAGATCGTTTCATGTTTTAAATATTTTTTAATCAAATAATAAATTTGGATTGTTTCCTTTAAATTGTATTGAAATAACGTTTTGGTCACCGACTATCGTGCAACACGCGCGGAACTATGCAACAACTGAAACATACATGCTCACGTGCGACAAATGCTGACGTCATGAAATGACATCATGTAACGACGGAATTCCGCGGATTCCAAAGTCGTAACTTCGATGTTCACGGTAAAAATGACTTTAATCATCTTCCCGGGAATGGATTTCAATGCAGTTTAAATCGCCATAACCGCAATAAATAATTCTACGTGTCTCTTAATTCTAGTTGAAATCTGTCGTGAAATGACGATTTTGCAACAGGTTGAAGTCGTAGTAATTTTTATGCCACATTTTTGCTCAATCGATCGCTACGCATACTGTGTGTGGTTATTGCACAAATTTGAAGCTCATGTTAAGGGGCTTCCAATATGTCTCAGCAAAGTTCAAGTAAAGAAATGATAACTATAACAATAACAAACAATTTGTGACAATTTGTGACTGCATCTGAAAGGGAATGCAGAAATATCATTGAGCTGCGCGAGCATTTAAAGCTTTGCTTTCTCGTCATATTACAGGAAACTGGATCCATGTATAAAGCGACATCTATCGGCGAAGATTGCAAGTGAGTGGCTTAGTGAGCGAGCGATTGACAGCGTTGTAGTCTGAGTTTGGTGCGCCGATTACCGCACAGGATGTCCCGGGTGTGGTGTATCGTCTGGCCTTGAAACGAACCCTCCTTTCCGGAAAACGAACAGCACTCAAGCTCATTGACGTTTTCAGACTTACCTGGTAAGTTGAACGCTTAAAACCACGTAAAAGGGAAGAGAATGGCAGGCGTAGATCATGAGGACAAAGTGATCATTAGGCACCCGGGACAATCTAAGACAATATGACGAGAAAGCGAAACTTTTAATGCTTGCACAGCTCGATGATATTTCTCAGAATTTCTGATGCCATCTTGGAATGACAAGCAGACGATAGCAGCGACTAATTTTCAACAATTACAGAAATCTCATCAATGATTCCCTCCCTGAGATCAGTGATGTGATGCGTCGGGGAACTCTAGCTGCTGTACGGGCAGCCGCACCAGCCATCCGAACCTTCGTCGGTCCTGACTACACCCCTCCAGACACCCTCACCGATGCCAGAGCACATGTTGCTCTTGCCGTCCTCTGCAAGCGATTCGCAGATGAGGAAGAGTGAGATCTTGCTCTGTAAGAAAAACGGCCCTTCTGAGGGCCACCCCATCCTCTAAAATGAGATCAACCTTTTCTTGTGTGTGTGTGTGTGTGTGTGTGTGTGCATGTTAGTGATAATCCAATGATCAATTATAATCAACAGGGCTCAACATTAAGAAAAAACTTCATAAGCCCAGCAGGGCTAGTTACCGAAACTTTTACTAGCCCTGAAATATTTTTGCTAGCCCTGATATTAATGACAACTCTTTTCAAATAGTGACCTCTGTTGATATCATATAGATATAGATATAGATAGATAGATAGATTGATATAGATAGATAGATATATATGTTTTTTGATATATATTTATATACATATATATACACTTTTGACTATGCACGGAATTTCCCTCTTGGAATAGCATCATTTAAAGAAATATTTTAAGGAGAAACATTAATTGACAAGCAACCAGGTCCTTCAAGCCAGACCATTAATTTCAAATAGTTGGAGAATTTTTTCTAATTTAGCATATTTTATTTGAAATATAACTGTTTCTCTAAGTCAGACCATTCATTTTAAGTATTCGAAGGAGACATTTGTTTTAATTGAAAGGCAATCTGATTCTCTAAGCCGGACTATTTGTTTCTGAAGGTGAAGGAATTTATAAATGCATTTAGCCTGTGATATGCTGTGGTTTTTGGCCAATAAATATGTATATATATATATATATATATATATATATATATATATATATATATATATATATATATATATATATATATATATATATATATATATATAATTATATATATATATATATATATATATGTATATATATATATATATATATATATATATATATGTATATATACATGCCTCCGTCAGCCAGGCTGAAGGCCTGTTTCCGTCACACACCACGGGGAGGTGGAGGCCTGTGTGACATCTAAACTAAATGTTACTTCAAGTTGCGTCCGTCGATACTCGCATTAGGCGACATTCATCTTCGCGCATAAAGCGATCACACCGCCGAAGACAGAGAGGTAAATTTTAAGACAATTCTGGTACGTACCAGAATTGCTCCAACAATTCTAGAACATACCAGAATTGTTGGAACAATCCTGCCACTTGAAGTGTACCAGAATTGTTCTTTCCAGCAATTCTGGTATGCACCAGAATTGGACAATTCTGGTGCATACCAGAATTGAGGTCGTAAAGTACAACATGACCAACCCTGGGAGTATGAAGATGTATTTCTCTGCTAAACCGAATCAAATTAAAACAAACTGGAAACTAGACGCAAATGTTCATGCAGCGCAAAGCGCCCCCAAAAGTGAAACGGCAGCAGATGTAACTAATTGAACCTCAGAATAGCAAGTTCATAACACTAGGAAAATTTGATTGCGAAACTGGCGATGCCACAAAGTTAACGACATGTAAAGGCGTATTGATATAGTTATTATTGTTTATTTATTTGAAAAGGCATTAGATTAAAAGATCAAATACAATTTTCAGCTATTTTGGCGCTCCTTATTGGGTTCTAACGACATTCGGGTGATGGCGAGCCGTCTGGCAGTAGTTAGACAACAGGCACCATATTTGATTTGGTTATTTACCAACGGTGACGAAGGAAGGTCATAATCAGTTTCGGGCCGTATGTAAATGTGTGGGGTCATTGATAAAAGTGGCTTAGTGGTACATGTACCTAACAAAGATCTACTACGGTTGTCAGTCACGTAAATGACAAGAATGACTCGGAATACTAGGAACGATCCCAAATAGAGTTACGGGATTCCATCAATATGGTTCTCTTTTCACTCCGTCTCACACAATAGAAGGAATAGCTTGATTGATAGCCCAGTCCGACTCCCGATCCTAGGGTCGCGGGTTCGATTCCATCTCTCGATCGTGCAATTTTTTTTCCACCCGCCCAGTGCTTCGTGTGGTACTTAGAAATATTTCATACTCAAAATAACGGTGGCTTTATTTCTATTATTTTTTTACTTAACTTTGCTAAAATGAATTGTTGCTCAAAACCGTTGATCCCAGAAAAGACGTCTGCCTGAATTGCCGTTCGCTATAAGGGCCGATGACTTTATGTTGGGCTTAGACTAAAAACAATCTTTTATCTTTGATTTATTATAATAAACATTTCCACAGTTGTGAAGTTAGGAATTTCTTCTAGAAAATATATAGTTTAATGGATGCAAGTAATGCCTAGCCTTCATATAAAAATTGAGATCTGTGAAGTTTAATGGGTGTAAGTATTAATTTATATCTGTTGATGAAGGACACTTGCATGCACACTTGCTGCACATGACTTTACCTTAGATCACCAAACACAAGTGGATTCGAAACCAGCCGGTCAACATGAACATGCAAGCCTCAACTAATGTCAACTAATAGCTGCTAATAGGCCAGAAATTGGTGCTTTGGGCACCCCCAGCTGGTGGTGGAGATAAGGTGTCTCAGTAATGTAATCGATGCGAGAGCCCTGATTGGTCCTTGTTCCCACGTGAGCCCGTGCTGATGGCTTATGTGGTACTCCTGACATGAGTCCAGCACTTAACTATAAGGCATTACTTTATGCAACTCCCACCCATCTACCTTCTATCTGCCCTTTCACACGTCCCCACGTGATCATCAGTGCCCTATCCATGCACCTTCCACCTGTACTTTGGGCTTGGATCCGTGCGCCCGCCACTCACTTTTTGGGCGCACGGATCCTTACTACACTGCCACTTTCTATTCCTCCTGCGGCCTTTAGCGCCTTGCCGCAGCACTTGCCCTCCCCCTTGTCTGTAATTATACTTTTGATTGATTGATTTTATTTAGGTATAAAAATGTACATGTACAATACAAGGTAAAATAATATAAATACAGTGTCAGAGGTTATACATGGCATAAATATACCTCGGATAGCACTTTAAGTGTCCTGCACTTATTTCCAAAGTGGTCCGGGCATGATATATCACAGGCAAGACTGACACATATCACAGCAATGTCTATTTGGCAACAGTGGCTTACTATATCACAGTTTAATATAAATATATGGCTTCTTCCTCATTTGCAACACACTCCATAAAATATTTCTTTACTTCTAGTTTAAAATTCTCTTTTGTTATGCATTGTTTGATATGGCCAGGCAAATTGTTCCAGTTTTTGGCACCGACAAATGAGAAAGAAGACCTCCCAGCTGAGTTTACCCCAGGAACAATAAAATTATGGCTGCTCCCTCTTGTTCGATAGTGATGTTGATTTTGAACACGCTCAAACTGTTCAGAAAGATAAGATGGAGCAGTGTTATTAAAAATTTTGAACATGTGGTTCACATTTAATTGCTGGACCCTTTTCTCTACAGGCAGCCAATTGACTATCTTGAATTCATTGTAACCGATATGAGATCTCGGATGTAGTCCCAAAACATATCTAATCATTTTATTTTGACAGATCTGTAGTCGTTGCTTTAATTTCAACTTGAGACCACCATACCAGGCACTGCAAGCATAATCAAAATGACATTGAATAAGAGCCATGGCAAGGTTACGTCTGGTGGTAAAGTCAAAATAGTTAGCCTTACGATATAGAAACTTTAACCTAGAGTTACATTTACTTATCACTGAATTCGCAGTGGTTTCACCTGATAGAGTCTGGTCTAGTTTTGTGCCTAGGTAATTCACATTAGGTTTGCTATCAATTTTGACCCCATTACAGACCACATTTAGCTCTTTCTTATTCTTAAGTCTCTTGTGTGAGCCAAAAATGATAGATTCTGTTTTCCCTAGATGTAAGGATAATTTGTTATCTACAAGCCAATCGCTAACATTTTGTAACTCATGCGAAAGTGTATTTTCAATGTCCTGGACATTCTTTCCAGAGACTAAAAGACAAGAATCATCCGCATATAAAAGAAGTTTACAATTGACAGCCTTCTGCATGTCATTGACATAGATTAAGAAGAGGAGCGGCCCGAGAATGGACCTCCCAGTACCTCTTTCAACGGGGCCCTATCTGGATTCATGTGTAAGGCGACACCTATCGGCGAAGATTGCACGTGAATAGCTTCGTGTGCGAGCGATTGACAGCGTAGTAGTCTAAGTTCGGTGTGCCGATGACCGCACAGGATGTCCCGGGCGTGGTGTATCGTCTGCCCTTGAAACGAACTCTCCCTTCCAGATAACGACCAGCACTCGAATAAGAAAGAACTCCACATTTCCACAGGTAAGTTGAAGTCTTCAAACCACGTAAAGGGGAATAGAATGTGCAGGGCGAAATCATGAGGATATAGTGATCATTAAGCACCCAGGTCTTATAATACTTTTTTATAATATGACGACAAATTAAAGCTTTAAATGCTCGCACCTTCCGACCCCAGCACGATCGACCCTGGCCTAGGCTAGACGCGTGAGTGCGAAGACATCTACATCTTATGATGTTGTTACTTGTTACTTATAGTCTGTCTGACTTGAGTTTGGCAATCACTTTTGCCACTTTTTTATGACAAAACGTTCGAGTTTTCCATCCAAACTTGACAAACATGTTAGGAGCACTACTACTGTTGTGCTGGCCGTCTACAACATATAACAGAAAGTCATATCATTACACAGTAAGCATACACTGTGACTGCTTGGGGCTGGTACAGCCAAACGCATATGTCACAGGAGGTACGACAGTAGACATAAGGAGGCCTTCCAAAATACGTCTTGATGTGTTGCTGTCTGCTCTTCGTCTCCTCGAGTCCACGGCAAAAACATACGAGATGCGCGCGCAGCGACAGCAGCGCCACCACATTACGTGTATGTTTAAACATATTTTTTGTCTCAACTCTGCAAATTGTTGATTTTGTTCATTAGGTCCCATTGTAAAATGTGTCCATTGCCAACAATATACAATCTCGCATGTTTGTATTGTTCGCAACAGACAAACACGCAAGATCATAGTGTCGTCAATATGCACATTTTATAATAGGAACTAATGAGCGAAATCTACATTTTGCGGAGCTGAGACAAAAAGTATGTTTGTACATACACGTAGTAGTGCTCCAAAGAGGTTTGCCAAGTTTGGATGGCAAACTAGAACGTTTTGTGGCAAAAAAGTGGGAAAAGTGATTGCCAAACTCAAGTCAGACACACTATAGCTCACGTGAGCGTTTATGGGCGCCATCTATAGTCAGATGTTCATAGCTGCCCAAACAACGCTCACAACTTAACCTTATCTCAAACATGAGTAGAACAAAATAGAAATGTTGATGTGTTCAAATCTAGTCAGAGCGCTGCAATTTTAATTGCATCTGGGCTCCTTTGTGGACAAACTGCATCGATTGGCAGTAAAGTTGATTTTGATTGCTGGCTTCACACTATTGTGCCTAGTTAAAAATTTGAAGTGGAGTGTCTGCTAGCTCCTACATTTTGACGGACATGCTTTTATTTTGTTAATGAATTTTTCTCATTGGTTAGCTCTGATCATGTGATCAATGTCCACCATTTCCTGAATAGAAGACTTACTTCCCACTGATTTAAAAAAAGATTGACATCAGCGCGTAGTGACATATGTCCGAGAAGGCAAGATATCATTGCATGCAAGTTTTGGGCAGCGCATCTGTGCGCCTACGGGTTTGTCATAAACACAACCAAGACCCCAATAGGCAGAAGTCAGGGCGTATATGTCAAGTAACAACAGCATAAGATGTAGACATCTTCCCACTCACAGGGCTTATCACTGACAAGTTATTCATGTTTAAGATGTTACTGCATCAACCGTAGTGATGACTTATCACCGTAGGTGTTGCCACTTTGTTCTTTTTGCATGGTGGGATTCCAATCACGTCATTGCGCATGTTGCCGGATCATCGGATCTAAAGGAAACAATCCAATGAATCCATATTTATTATGTGATAAAGCAATGTTTATAACATGAAAAGATCTGGCGGCAAAATGTGCTCTTAAAGCAAAAGGTGATGTTCATTTCAAGCGAGATTATCGTCAAGCGAGACAAACAGACAGATGCTGACTGGGTTTTCTCAGCATCAATGTGTATGCCGCCAAATACGTTGGAGATGGTTTAGCCATAATTATTTAACGCCACAGGTGAGCTATAATCAGTCTGACTCGAGTTTGGCAATCACTTTTGGCACTTTTTTGTGACAAAACGTTGGAGTTTTCCATCCAAACTTGGCAAACATGTTAGGAGCACTACTACGTGTATGTATAAACATATTTTTTGTCTCAACTCCGCAAAATGTTGATTTTGCTCATTAGGTCCCATTGTAAAATGTGTCCATTGCCAACAATACAATCTCACGTGTTTGTATTGTTCGCAACAGACAGACACGCGAGATCGTAGTGTCGGCAATGTGCACATTTTACAATAAGAACTAATGAGCAAAATCAACATTTTTTGGGTTTGACTTAAGTGGGTGTCTGGGCGAGTGGGCAGTATTCACGCCCAGAAGTTTCTCCGGCCGACCCAAGACTGCCTATCATTTATCATATGAGACCGCCCGAAAACCGACCAGAAAAATTTTCTTAAGTCAATCCCTGCTAAAGGGTTTCACAAGATGTGACATGTAGCAAAAAGCAATTGAGTTTACTACTGGATTTTGTGGGTTTAATTGAGCCCCCTATAGTTTTCAAACTTAAGATTGATTTTAGGAAAAAAACATATTCATATGCTTTCTGAAAAGAAAATTGGAACATTTAGAAGATTTTCTAAAATGTATGCTAACTAAATATTTGAATATCAGATGTATTTCTGACAAACCTTATCTATTTTATGAGACAGCTGATGTTTTTAACTATTGAGTATGAAGTCTCAAAGTTATTTTTTAAAATTTTATTTCATGTTTTCAAAAATACATTTAAGATTATCAATTTTTGAGTATGAAATTTCAGAGATATCTGTTTAACACCAAGGATAAGAACTATCAAAGAAATTAGTTTGATTTGACCTAATTTAAAAGAGAAATTTAGAGAATTAGTCAAACATCTAGTAGAAATTTGATTATGAGTTTAGCTGGCTGAGTTAGAATTATTGAGCTTATTGTATATTAGATCCTTAATGGGACCTCAAAAGGCTCTTTTCAGAGCCAACCAAACCCTTCAGAAAGAGTAAGCTTTTGAATGATGAAACAAATAGTTATGATGAAATAATAAAATATACAATATACAATACATGTTATTGCTACATGTAGGTTTGAAACCACTAAACACCATTTAATATCAATTCATGAAAATCAGACTAGTACTCAAACTCTGCAGATAATCTCCTCAACCTTACTGTAAATTTATACCTATTAAATTCTAGCATTTGTATCAGTGTTTGTGTGAAAATAGGCACCAACATAATTTTCAGAACTAACTTCCCATGCCGGGCAAGTAGTTAATGATTTTTATTTGCCTGAAATAGTCTTTGACTTGCCTAAAATAAGTTATAACATATGCTAGAATGGCATGAATCGTTTATCATGTATATAATGATTTGAAAACCATTGTCTTTTCAGTTTCGTTGCATTGTTTGCATATTTCTGGGTATTTGGTTAATTTACTAAAATGTGCTGAAGTGTTCAGAAAATCAGCTTGGCCATTTGGGCAAGTGAACACTAAAAAGTACTTGCCCGGAAAGCCCTTTTCTCAATAATTCAGTTGCCGTGTCAGTGCCTGGAATCCTGGTATCACCAGTATTACTATAAAAACAGGTGCCTAATACTAGTAATCCAGTATTCCTAACCCTTGTGCTGCTGGTGGCTAATTTGGCCAATAGAAAATGATGCAAGAAACCTAAAAAATGAAAGAAACCCTGGCATGTGGGTACTCACCTGAGAGTTCTCATTCAATGAATACTAACATGACAGCCTTGACAGGGTTTAGATGGTTTTCACAAATTTTTGTGTCCTTGTGCTTAGGAAGTGTTAAAAGTGCTGGAAGCTACCAGTATTCCTAAAGGGTTTCATCTGCCACACAATGTGACATGTAGCTAAAAGCAATTGAGTTTGCTACTGGACTTTGTGGGTTTAATTGAGCCCCCTTTGGTTTTTAAACTTAAGATTGTTTTTGGAGAAAACAGATTCAGAACATTGACCTATGGGGATTAAGGTACGCAGCTGAGCATTGGCAGACCTTAATGGCTATTAGAGCTGGTTTGAGTGATAAAATGTTATCATACAATACTGTAAAAAATAACACAAAAATCGTGTTTTCTTATGGTCGCAATGGCACTGATCCAGGATTTGGTCTAGCTCTACTGCTGCTCTAGTGAAGATGTTCAAAGCAGCCCAAGTAACGCTCTTGATTTCTTCTTCACAAACATCGATGCGTTCAGTTCTAGTGAGCGTGGTGCTGCAAATTTACTTGCATCTTGGCTCATGTATGGACAAACTGCCCCACCAGGTACTAGTGAAATAAGTTATGAGTGTCAAGTCGAAAAATTTGAATTGAAGCGTAATTCTGGGGACGGTGGCCCTACCATTTTGAAAGTCAACATTCTATTTTTGTTTATGAATTTTTCTTAATGACTATCTTGATCATGTGATCAATGACGTGCATAAACATGTCCACCACTTCCAAACTTATCACTATCACCTCAGACACACAATGAATGAAAACAGCACTTTCTTTACACCAATTAGAAAATGATTTGACACTTGAGGGATATATGTCCAAGAAAGAAAGATATCACTAAATGTAAGTTTTAGGCAGTAAATCGCTGTGCCCATAGGATTGACATAAAGACAACCCAGACCCCAATAGCTGGAATTCAGGGCTTAGATGTCAAGTAACAACAACATATAGATGTCAACCTCTTAGCTATAACAGGGCTAAGATTTGGTATAAGACTGCTAACATACTTTATAAGAGATGGGACTAAACCCTACTGTCATTTATGATAACAGAGATGGGAAATTAGGTAGGGTTAATGTCAGAACTATCGCTATACTAACTGACTCATTTAGCCTGATTCCTACTAGGTCATCGGCAGATAGCAGTCTAGAAGAGTGGGTCAGTCTAGCATGTGCTATTTGTCTATTTTAATGTCATAAAGTTGCAGGCTCCAATTGGCCCACAGGGAGTAACCAATCAAGTGGTGCCTTGCCATCTGTTCTTATGTATCTTAATTACAAGTAGGTTCTTATGTCTGGTATGCTTCATGATTATAGTTAAAGATATGGTTAAAAATAATTTGAAGTGACCCAATACTTTTCCTTATCAATAATAGATATATCGTATAACCATCTGCATCCCTACCATGAACTACTGGGTTCCTTGTCAGAATATTTGTGAGAACAGAAGAATTTGTTTGGTATTTGCTGAGTATTTTTATCAAATCTGTTCTGTTGTTTTCTGGGATAGTGTCCCCAATTAGATCAATCAAGTACTCCTCCAAAGATCTTGCCATAAGTCGACGTTAGATCAATCTATCATAGCACCCATTGTCTTAAAAACTTTTGCCGGCAATAAGTATTAACATTTTTCAGTGATAGTATATACCGTAATTGCAAAAGCTTAAGTAATGGCATGCATCCCTATACATCCTAGTGAATGGCAATGTTATTGTTTGAGCAGTTGTGTTAGGAAAGAATTCACTATGAGGGGAAAAATAATATCATTGCAGGGTAAAGGTAGGTGTGTTGATGTTCATACCATATAGTCAATAGCTAAAAGTATAAACTATCAGGGTATGGACCACACTGTATATTAGATGGCCACCTACACTTGGTCAAGATGGCAACCTTCCAAAGAATAATGATATAAAGCAAGTTATTGTTTCAGAAACGTTAGCAGAAAGAAACTGGGTCATCTGTAAAATACTTTCCATTAAATGTATCATTACTGAAGTAACATTATAAGTCAAATTTGTGTTTTGCTTTTCTGGTTTTGAAACTTTTTTCTGCCTTTTCAGGTCCCTTATAGAACAAGTGCATCAACCAATCGTCTGTGGGACTGAGTGCCATTCCTTGAAGGCCATAATCAATCAAGGTCAAGGTTCATCATTTCTGCATCTTAGAGTGATCTATCAGGTGATGGGTTAACCAAAATCTTACCAACGACTCTGAAATATTTTTGGACTTGATATTTCATTCCCATGTTATTATGAATAGACCATGGACTCCAGCCAACAATGAGCAGGGGAACATAGACCACAATTAGGTTGACAATTTAGATGTAATTAACTAATTATAATCTGAAAGCTAGACCAAGTTAGCTATAGTGAAGTTTTTGCGATACACACTTACTATGTCTTCAGGTGTGGTACCCAGTGAGAAAAAAACCCTCCAGTATGATGAAAGTAACGAGGCATCCATAGATTCTGGTCTGATAATGCATGAGAGGAAATACAGTGGGGAAAGACCCTTCCAGTGTGACGAATGTGATAAGGCATTCAGACAGTCTTGGAATTTGGTACAGCATAAGAGGATACACAGTGGAGAAAGACCCTTCCAGTGTAATGACTGTAACAAGGTATTCAGACAGTCTTCTGGTCTGGTAAAGCATAAGAGGATACACAGTGGGGAAAGGCCCTTCCAGTGTGATGAATGCGACAAGGCATTCAGAAATTCTTTTACTCTGGTAAGTCATAAGAGGATACACAGTGGGGAAAGACCCTTCCAGTGTGATGAATGTGACAAGGCATTCAGTCGCTCTTCTGTTCTTGTACAGCATAAGAGGATACACAGTGGGGAAAGACCCTTCCAGTGTGATGAATGTGACAAGGCATTCAGTCGCTCTTCTGTTCTTGTACAGCATAAGAGGATACACAGTGGGGAAAGACCCTTCCAGTGTGATGAATGTGACAAGGCATTCAGTCGCTCTTCTGGTCTTGTACAGCATAAGAGGAACCACAGTGGGGAAAGACCCTTCCAGTGTGATGAATGTGACAAGGCATTCAGTCAAGCATCTGGTTTGGTACAGCATAAGAGGATACACAGTGGAGAAAGACACTTTCAGTGCAATGATTGTAATAAGGCATTTGCACGGTCTTCTTGTCTCGCAGCACACATGAGGACTCACATAGGAGAAAAGCCTTTTCAGTGTGATATGTGTGATAAGACTTATAGGACATCAACCCATCTGAAACGGCATCAGTCAACACATCAAAGGCTGTCAACTCACACAACAGAACCACAGTTATCAGAACCTAAGCAGTGGATTGTTGTTGAAGGACAGTGTGTCCCTGTAAAGCAAGAGTCGGAGGAAAATAGTAGTAGCACATTGGTTAAACAGGAAAATGTTTTCCTACGCGGACAGTGTCTCCCGATAAAGCAAGAGTTGGATAAAAATTCTAGCAGTATATTATTTAAACAAGAAAGCCCTGGAGGTAATAAACAGTGTGTCCCGATAAAGCAAGAGTTGGAGGAAAAAATTGTGTTATTTTAGTAAAAAGGAAAACCTTGATGTCTTACAACATAGTCTTAGCCAGCAGGATGTCTGGGCATTACTTAGTAGGGCTGTCATTAATCCTGCTTCGTCCGACGTAAACATTGTCCTCTGGACCTGGATTTAGGACAGAGATGGTAATTATTTTTATGTTACTGGTAGGTTTTGAAACTCTTGAAATGTTTAAAATTTGAGGTTTATAGGATGATCGGCAAGTATGGTAACTTGAACCCCCTGCAATACAAACCATTTGTATTGTAGCCATCAGCTGCAATACAAACAGTTTGTATTGCATACTTGACAATACAAACGGTTTGTATTGTGGAGCTGACAATACATTTTTCAGTTTGTATTGCAAGCCAACTACAATACAAACAGTTTGTATTGCAAGCCAACTACAATACAAACAGTTTGTATTGTCGGACAATACAGACCGTTTGTATTGTGGGTGGTAACTTGAACCACCTGCAATACAAACGGTTTGTATTGTCTATGGTAACTTGAACCCCCTGAAATACAAACCATATGTATTGCTGAAATTGAGTGGTTCAATACAAACCGTTTGTATTGTAGGCATTTGTAGCACTCATTACTTTGATGGCATAAGTACCTTGAATGGAAGATGGTGAAAGGTACAGTGCATATTTACAAATATAACTTCAGGGCTCAACATTAAGAAAATAATCATAAGCCCAGAAGGGCTAGTTACCGAAACTTTTACTAGCCCTGAAATATTTTTGCTAGCCCTGGTATTAATGAAAACTTTTGAAATAGTGACCTCTGTTGATATCATAGCCTATGTTGATAACATGAAAAGAATACAGTGTATTTTGTTAAATTGAGTTAAATTATCATCCAGGTATGCAGAGCCAAAGGTGGGCTTCATAATTTTTTAAGCGCTGATATTCTAATTCTATCTAGCCCCTCAAGGCTACTCACAGGTAGAATTCACTAGCCCTGACTTTCAATAACTAGCCCGGGGCCACAGGGCTAGCCTTAACGTCGAGCCCTGAACTTGGTCAATTATTAAGAAGGCTTAGGAAATACTTTTTCAGGTGTATATCTATTATGATTATAAAACTATAAATGTACTTTATTATTATACTAAAACTATCACTTGTGAGTATTTAGCTCTTTGGTGAGGATGTGGTGGCTCTAAAAAGAGCCTTTGGGGGTACATGTATGACTGATACATGTATTAGTTGCGGCTAGGATTTTTTTCTCTGATAGCCTTGTCAAATGTTTCCAAAACCATGTCGACCAGGCAGTCACTTTGCCTATCAGGAACTTGATAGTTCTCAACCTGGTTGCTGATGTGTTGGACATCTATGCGTCTGCGATGCAACTCAAAATGATGGCAAACCTCTGGTGGAGTGTGATATTTGCCACCTATGGAGTCACATTAAGTGTTACAATCTGGATGCAACTTGACAAGAACGCAAGGATTTTAAATGTACCGTTTGCAAATCTACAGTGAAACGCAGACGAAGACGCTGAAACATCAGAACAGTGAAGTTTCAAAACAGTTGTCAAAACTATGATGGACATTTGAAGTTATTTTATGCTTGATCAATGACTGTGCTTAGCACCTAGTTGTGCTATTGGTACAAGCTATTATGTATATGCTTTCTTTAGATAGTCTCATACATGCTATGATATAAAAACAAAGAGTGGACTTGATCCAGTGAGAAGAAATCATCACAACAGTGAAGTTTCATTATAATCCATTATGTAAGGTGTAATTGTCCCAGCTACCTAGTACCTACCTTGTTGTACTATTGTTACAAGCTATTTATTTGTGTTTTATTTGTTGTCTCTAGATAGTCTTATACATGCTATGACTTAAATACAGGAAGTGTCATGATCCTCCAATCACTAAGTAAAACAAGTTTCAAAGCATTATAACCATGTTCATTATTATGAATTATGATCTGAATAAATTATCGAATTTGAATTAATTTTGGCTATTTATTTACCACACATGATATTTCATCCAGTCAGTCACATCACAATATATCCAGTTTGTATTGCAGTGCTGACTCACAGCGACAATACAAACCGTTTGTATTGCAAAGCCCTGAGAAATTTGAGTCAGGCCGACAATACAAAACGTTTGTATTGCAGCAGCTCACTCAAGAGCACAATACAAACCGTTTGTATTGCTAGGGGGTTCAAGTTACCATATTTATGGATGATCTAGGGAGTTCATATCAATGCCATGCTTGTTAGAACTGGCCATTCACGTGGTAGCAATTTTGAAGGTTCCACTTTCAATTTACAACTAATTCACTACTGATTGGGTATATACATGTTACAGTAAGAAAGTCAAACCAGGGATTTGGACATATCCCAAAAACTTTAAGAAATTTGGTTAAATTCCTGTTTCACTCAGGGATTTGGCCAAACCCCTAAAATGTACACGGATTTGGCCAAATTATTGGAGCAAACAAATCTGTAAGACCAAAAATGGACTTGGAGTGGCCTTAGGTTTGCATGTTACTGTTAGGTTTTGAAACTCTTGAAATGTTTAAAATCTGAGTTTTAGACTGTGATGATCTAGGGAGGTTGATTAATGCCATGCTTTTTAGAACTGGCCATTCACGTGGTAGCAATTTTGAAGGTTCCTCTTTCAATTCACAACTAATTCACTACTGATTGGGTATATACATGTTACAGTAAGAAAGCCAAACCAGGGATTTGGCCATACCCCTAGAACTTTCAGGGATTTTGCCAAATTACTGTCTGATATGTGGTTTTGGACTCACTAGATTATGCTAATTTTAGGGATTTTGCCAAATCCTTAAAATGTCTAGGGATTGGGCCAAATTACTGATTCTCTTTAATCAAGAATATTTTGAAGAACAGATAACTTTTAAAGGAACTTTATTCATGATTCATCACACAGATGACATATAAAACGTATGATTGTCATTTTAAAACATGATGCATCTGAAAAGTTGAAATTAAGGAAATGTGGAATATCGAAGTAGCACTTAGACTAGATCCTTTTACCACATTGATTTTAAGTATAAGTACATCTGATCCTTTCGACAAACCTATATATATATATATATATATATATATATATATATATATATATATATATATATATATATATATATATATATATATGTATATGTATATATATATGTATATATATATATATAAATATATATATATGTGTGTGTGTATATATTTATCACCTGCTCTGCTGTGATTCCTGATGCTGATTGGTCAATAGGTGTTAGACCTTGAGTCGTTCACGCTTTGTAGATTCAATATCGAACCACAGAATTCAATATTGCACGGCAGAATTCAATATTACCACTAGACCAGCAACCGGACACCCTGAGGTTACCAGCCTCGTACTGACCTCCTAAGTTATTTTAAATTTTAAAAGATGTATTTGTTATTTTTTATTAGCATGAAAGAGCGGGTGAAATAATTTGTCACGCCCTTTTGGAAAGTGCAATCCGGCCGGCCCTCAGTCATTCAGATCCCACTCAGCTGGATGACTTTGGTTGGATATCAGGCTCGATTGCATTTTCCTACAGGGCGTAACTAATAATAATAATAATATATATATATATATATATATATATATATATATATATATATATATATATATATATATATATATATATATATATATATATATATATATATACATGTATATATATATATATGGGTATGTGTGTATGTGTGGGGACAAAGTAGCTCAGTTGGTTAGGTGTCGGACTAGTAATCAGAGGGTCGCTGGTTCGATTACTGGCCACTCCGGGCACTTTGGTCGTTCTTGGGCAAAACAGTTTATTCCATATTGCTTCAGTCTACCCAGCTGCAAAATGGGTACCTAGCATAAATAAGGCAGTCCTTAGAGTGTGTGCGCTATATGCTGCCAGTTGCTCTGGAATATCCCCCGGGGGATTGAAATGGTTTCTGTATGGGGAGGAAGGTCGTGTGAGCACTTCGGTGGATACAAGACTTTAAACTGAATACCTTTACCTTTTACCTTTATTTATATATCTTTTAGAAATTTCTCCCTTCCCTAGCAAGCTATTGTAGACATGGCTGCTCCGTTGTAATGATTGGGAATGGTACAATTGCAATGGCCAGCCCAGGCAAGTCAAAGAGAACTCCCTTAACCCATTAATGTCTGTGGCATCCTAGATTCCTGCTAAGTACTTTGGCGATTATTCATTTACAAAAATCTCATGGTAATTATTTGTATATTAAAGAAAAATGTAACCTGACCAACATTTTTTCTTTACATATTTTATGACTTTAGGCTTAGTTTCAGAATTATTTTCAAAATTATCCTAGATCCAGAAGACAGTTCTTATTCTCTCCAAAGGATGAGCGGCCTGGGATCAGCTACAGAAATCTTTAGGGTAAGGGCAACTTGTGAATGCATCCTGAAAAAAATGTACTTAATTTATTCAATAAAAGTGCTAAAAAATGATCACAAGGTACTACTCTTGCAATTCTATCACGCAAGATCTTGACACTCTCCTTCTGAAATATGTAGCCTTATAATAAAGAATTTATTCAAAAATAAATATATGAGCCTTATTCTTTTTATTCTGACCCCCAAATCGTTGAATATGCTCTACTGGACAAATATCTTCTTATTATTTGATACTTTAGAGAATCACCTTGGAATTATTGGTAATTTCAAAACCTTTTGAATGGCGAGTTCAAGGATGAGGTCTGATTTACTTTTTCACAAACATATTATTTTAAAGTTGCAATTGTAATAAAGAAAAATAGCACTTAAAGAGTCAGGGTTTTCAGCCGCTCCATTTGAATACAATGTGTATGGTGTAACTATCACATAGATAATTGTCTCTTTTGTGTTAAGTACATCATGGACACCTGACTTGCTCTTACTATTGATGAATGAGTGTATACACATGAAGTATTATGAATTACGCACATTGCCAGAAATGGGGTCCAGTTTCCCATCAGGACCCAGTGGCCATCTTGGATTCATTAGGTACTCCAGCTCCAACTAAACCTTGGATATAAAGGAGAGAAAACTAAAATTGAAATAACGTTTTGGTGTGGCCAATTTTCCCACCACCATATTGGTTCAAATTAGCATAAGATAGCTATGTACCACACTTGGGGTTATTAACATTCTGTCTAATATACGTTTTTGGACTTACCGTAAATTCTCGGAAATCTCGGCCGCCCTAGGAAACTCGGCCACTATAATTAATCGGTTGCAGGAGATTTCCTAACCAAACATCTTCGTAACCAAACTCGTTCGTACCCAACAGATTTCGTCACCACATTTTCATACCCAAGGGAAATTGATTGAATTAGATAATGGCCAATAAATCACGTATTTTATAATTGAAGTCAGGTATAGATAGGTGGAAAATAAGGAATTTGTTGAGGAAAATTGTGTTCTTTACTTCTTGACAATCTTGTGTACGAAGTTAGCGGTCGATTTTCCATCTAGCTTTCGTTTCAATTGACAAGTAATATTGTAAGCATTGAAAGAAATGTTTAAATATGCGAAGTATCCGATTTGATTTTAGGTTATAAACGAACATTTCTAGTGCCCCTATATCTGCCTTAGATGAGCAACCACTATCTATACTGGTCCAAATGTCTGCCAAAACACGCTGGTCGCGAAACCGGAAGTAGCGCCATTTTGAAGGTATAGACTTTTTGAAAGTATAATTCAATGCGTAATTGGCGTGCGGCATCAAGAATAAACAAGTTAACAACATATAAGGTAGGCAAGTTCCTTTATTAGTATCTATAGCAGAGGAATGTCAACTCAGGTAGGTGGACAATAAGGATTTTGTGGGGGGGAAATTGTGTTCTTGTGTGCGAAGTTAGCGATCGATCTTCCAGTCTTTCCATCTAGCTTTCTCTTCAATTGATAATATCGGCGAATTTCAGCCACGGTGTGTGAGCTTTGATCGCTATTTTCGGAAGATTTCAGCAACCATCAGCCAACGAAAATCGTAATTAATAAAAAGTGTCCGATATTTGCGAGACTAGATGGTTTTATTATGCAATGGTAACGAAATCTCTTGGGTGCGAAGCTACTTGGGTACGAGCCAGTTTGGGTACGAACCTGTTACCAGTTTGGTTACGAACAAGTTTGGTTACGAAGTCTCCTGATTTCTAATTAATCTACCAAATAATTATTGGGGAAATTCGCCCACCCCCGATTCATCCAAAGACACATTTCACCAAAAGTCGGCCACCAAGTAAATTTCATTGATATAAGAAAAAAACATTTAGATTTCCAAAGTTTGCGATTGATTTTAAATTATTAACGATTGTTTCTAGTGCCCATATTCGCCAAAAGACGATCGGTGCGAAACCGGAAGTAGGTATCACATTTGGCTGAGGCTATTTACCGAACATCGCGGTAAATAAGAAAATTTTCAGCCTTATTTACCGAACATCTCGGTAAATAAGAATTTTTTCAGCCTTATTCACCGAACATCTCGGTAAATAGTGTTAAATTCAGCACTATTTACCGAACATCTTGGTAAATAGCTGTGAATTCAACGTTATTTACCGAACATTTTGGTAAATAAGGCTGAATAATTTCTTATTTACCGAGAGGTATCATACTAAATAAGGGTGAATATTTGCCTATTTACCGACATCAGAGAAATACATCCCCTCATCTCAGCCGACATGTCCGGTAAATAGCGTTTAATTAAACACTTAATTAAACAATTAAACAACGTTATTCATCGAGCATTTTGTCTCTTTGGTTCTTGTCCCCCAAAAAATTAAGATAAAAAAGTATATTTCTGCAGTCAGAATGTTCGGTAAATAGTGCTAATTTCCACCCTATGAAGAGATGAATAAGCATGGATGACGACTTGTAACAAAAAACGCCATCAAAAATATTTCTAGAGCCCTTTTAGGGATTTGACTAGACCAGACTTGCCCCCGCATGCTGTCCGTACCGTTTGCCGTGGGAAGGCCCGTCAGAGCAACAGTAGCATATGGCCGTAACGTTACGGCACGGGGGCTCTGGAATTTGGCCACCCGCCTTTAATTGGATTTGATGTTTTGACAGGTTTTCAGAAATAATGTGTGATAAATTCCTGTGTATAAAATGGGGTTCCCTTGCTCAACAATATCTTATATAAGGATGGGCATAAACGGTAACAATTGAGTAACTCTTTTCTAACTTTTTCTTGAAAATTTGCTCCCAAAAAGTCCTACTTCACAAACTTTGACCATCGTGGTTTGAAAAAAAAATGATGACCTATCATTTTCTTTATGTCTTCTTATCAAGCGCATTATGTAGATTGCGTCCACAAAAATTGGTGAAAATTTAACTAGGCAATTCTGACTAATATCAATTTTTGGTTTAAAACTTGTTTCTTGAATTCCTTGATTTTGCCCAATAATTCCTATATAACAGTAGTAAAATAATTTCAACAAGGCAGAACAGTATTTCAGGCAGTGTCAGTTTCTCTTAAGGGGGCTCGGGACCTTCGTTCTTTAATTGAGACTTCCATGTAAAGATTGACCAATATCTTGGTCATTGTACAAGAAAACCCCAATAAACTATATATTTTATGAAAGCTGAGAATCTGGAGAGGTCAAATATCCTAAACATGTTTTATGATACCATCACAGTTCCCTGGGGGTGGGGCCTAAAGACAGTGATGCGGATTTCTAATACATATGTTTTTGCAAAGTACCTCCTGGCTTCAACAAAGGTTTAACACAGTTGATATTTATATATTATATAGAAAACATCCTTAAGCAAATTCTACATTTTCATTTTTTAAAATTTTTGTCTAAAGGAATTTACAGCAAGTTAAAGTTGTGATCAATATTTTTTTGGTGAATCTTACCTTTCTTCATTTTTGAAGTTGAATTAAGAAACAACTAGAGCAGATATAAAAAAAAATGAAAAACTAGAATCTGCCCAAGGATGTTTTTGGTCATGTGTTAAAATCTCAGCATTCTAAGATCAATATTGAATGAATTGGGGCCTTTTAAAAATGAGAAGTATGGTGATTTCAGAAAGCCTTCAAACCAGCTGTTAAAGCCAGCCCTGCATATCCTACAGCCTATTATGATGTTCTGCCCCCTTCTGAAACTTTTAGGGATAATTTGGAATAAGAATATGATTTACATGTATTGGTAGAATAGTTTGAATGTTTGATAGTTCACTTGGTACCTCAATTACTGGAATAAAAAGAGATTTTTAGCAAAGATTTGGAGGTTTCTACTGGTAGAGGCTGGACCCCCTAGTGAGCACTCCTCCCCCCAGCTGATAAGGAAAGATAAGAGACTATTACTGACTGCTAATTGCAAATTGGCTGTCTGGCGATGACTCCACTCCATTACAAGTACTCTGAAGTGAAATTGTAAGGTTTTCTCTAATAATTTTATATATGGAATAGATACATCATGCTTCTTGAAACTTATGAGGGTAAGTGGAGGAGGCAGATCCATAGCTGCACTGAACTATTGAAGAGCACTTTATCCATTTCCACACAGGCATCCTGCTAGAACTGATTGTCTGTTTATATCATAAACTTGTCCTTTTTTTAAACTACTAAGAAAGTCTGCTCGCTTTCCATCACAATCTTCATTTGAACATCTCCAATATAGGGCTGATCAATGGTCTTGTCGCATTCTACTCAGTCTTGCCATAGTTCTAACTTCCAATCAAAGCAGTCATGATCAGTGTCCCTTTCCTCAGAGTTCGCAACTTCAATTGCTATGCCACTGTCATCTGAACTAGTACTCAGCAGTCTAAGTTTTCTATAACTGGCACTCTGAATGGTTAGTGAATTATCAGATTCCTCGTCCTCTTATATATCCATATCTTCTGGCACAGAAGATATTGCACTCCATTCAAACTCCCTCTTTCTCTTCCTTCTGAAGCTATTTCCCATTGTAAGGATACATCCAGACTCAGCACTGTCCAGGGGTCAGCATCTAAATACTCTCCTAACCCTAACTCTCAAATACAGGAAACCCTGTTCACCTTCGTAAGATAAACCCTAAACATCCTGGCTGACCCACACAAACCAGAATATTTCTGGAGCATTTGATTGGTTTTACCTGAACTGTCTGACCTATACCTGTAAAGCAAGAGAGCAAGAATCACACCTTTCATTCAATACCCTTATTGCAATGCAATTAATCATAACTGCTCAATGCCAGCTTCCTGGGTAACAGGAAACTTCTAATACACATTTGAATACACATTCTGGGGCTTGCCAGTGGAGCTTACCTCCCAGGGGGATCTGATAAGGAAAGACTATTATGATCTTAGATAAACATCACAGCTGGGTGCCTAACCTGCCTACTCTTATAGAAGCCATATTTTTCAAAAAGTACTTTTTATGTCATTTGTTGTTCTAGTTGAGAGTTCTAGGTTGAAGGAATGTGTAGCTTACCTTTTCAGCTTTCACATATCAAAAAATCAAAAAAAAACCCTATTCAAAGATGCGAAGGTCCCGAGCCCCCTTAATGGATAAATTTAGTAAAGAAAGATACCTATTTTGGAGAATGTGATGGTTGTGACATAAATTGCATTAGTTTTTCAAAAATCTGTATAAAAAAGTCAATGCCTCCATAATTTTTAAGTTCCTTTGATGATCACTGTGCTATGTTCCTTCCTCATGCAAAGATTCAGGAAAATTAAAGATATTTATAAAAGAACTGGAGGTAAAAACTGACACAGTGTTTAATTTAATGTATCTATTTAATGAGCAGCATACGTCCAGGCTGCTTTATTTTGTTCTGCCCGCCCACGGCGCACACCTCCAGCACTAGATCTGGCGAAAACTCGCGAGAAGAGACCAACGATATGTTCGGTAAATAGTGATAAATTAGACGCTATTTACCGCGATGTTCGGTAAATAGCCACTCCGATCACATTTAGACTGCGTGTAGAGTGGAATACAGCTTGGGCGGCGCCATTTTGAAATAAGACTTGTCAACAACTTGACCAAGTATATAATTCAATACGTTATTGACGTGCGGCAGCAAGAATAAACAAGTAAACAACATACAAGGGAGGCAAGTTGCTTTACAAGTATATATAGCAGAGGAATGACAAGTCAGGTAGGTGATTTTGTGGGGAAAAATTGTGTTCTTGTTCACGAAGTTAGCGATCGAATTTCCATTTAGCTTTCGTTTCAATTCAATTGATAATTGAGGATATCAGTCAAAGTGAAAGACATGTTTAAATTTACGAAGTTTCCGATTGATTTTAGGTTATAAACTAACATTTCTAGTGTCCTAGTTTATCTGCCAAAACACACCGGGTCCGAAACCGGAAGTAAACACATCGATCTCATGGGCTGCGCCAGTTTGTATAATTCAATGCGTAATTAGCAATCAAAGTTCCACTGAGAAAATACTGTCATGATGCTCTGGTATTATTGAGGATAATCTCTTCTGTAAATTGAAGAGTTATAATAGAATATGTTTTGTATTCTATATTTCCTCCGGGGAAACAGGGGTTGTTCCCGGGGGTTGTTCGAGAACTCAAGCACTATCCCAACCCATCAATTGTAACAGGGATCTATTGTACCCTGTTTGTTATTTGAAATGTATTATCACTATAGCTGCTGCTTGAGCCCTCTGCCCTATTGGTCATCATTTAGAGCCCGCCTTCTGGAGTCAGGGCTTGCCAACTTTCAGAGCAGGACGCACCCTGCTGGCCCCGCCATAGACTAGGTTCCTAGTCCCTAAAAAGTTGACATTCCCTTCTGTGCTGACCAAGCAGTGTGATGTAGTACCAGGTATGGTAGATAGATGGCACCACCTGATCCTCAGATCTCTATAGATTTTAGGGACTAGGTCTAATAGTTCTGAGGTCAGTAGGTCACCCTATCTATCCCATGTTAAGGGTTCAAGAAAAACGCTGAACTGCTCTCTGCTCATTAACTCTAGGGTGGCCCTACCCAGTATCCTTATAAGGAGGTGATTGACAGCTAGATCGCCATGGAGACACTGAGTTGATACTTCAGCCTACCCATTTGGTCAGTAAGAACAATACAAGGGGCCATAAAGCAATTGACACATTCATTGAGTGTGTGCAACCTAGATAACTAAGGATATACTAAGCACCTACTGCTTACTTCTGCAGCTGTCTGACTGCAGTATGGTAGAATGGAAAAATATTTCATGTATGTTAAATACATGATTGTATATATATATATATATATATATATATATATATATATATATATATATATATATATATATATATATATATATATATATATATATATATATGTATATATATATATATTTATATATATATATGTATATATATATTTATATATATATATATATATATATATATATATATATATATATATATATATATATATATATATATATATATATATATATATATATACATATATATATACATATATATATATATACATATATATATATATATATATATATATATATATATATATATATATATATATATATATATATATATATATATATATATATATAAAAGTAAAGTACTGGTAGGACTAGTAGTTTTAGCTGTGTCAAAATGTGAATATATATTATGGAGACACTGAGTTGATACTTCAGCCTACCCATTTGGTCAGTAAGAACAATAAAAGGGGCCATAAAGCAATTGACACATTCATTGAGTGTGTGCAACCTAGATAACTAAGGATATACTAAGCACCTACTGCTTACTTCTGCAGCTGTCTGACTGCAGTATGGTAGAATGGAAAAATATTTCATGTATGTTAAATACATGATTGTATATATATATATATATATATATATATATATATATATATATATATATATATATATATATATATATATATATATATATATATATATATATATATGTATATATATATATATTTATATATATATATTTATATATATATATATATATATATATATATATATATATATACATATATATATATATATATATATATATATATATATATGTATATATATATATATATATATATATATATATATATATATATATATATATATATATATATATATATATATATATATATATATATATATACTTTCTTTTCTTCATCCAAGATATATATACATATAATTTTAAAAGTAAAGTACTGGTAGGACTAGTAGTTTTAGCTGTGTCAAAATGTGAATATATCATTTTCAACTGCCCCATACTTAAATTAATTTTTGTCATGGATCCCTAGTATAACATAGATAGTTTTAATAATAATTTTGCATAGGGCTAGTGGATTCATTGGGAAAATATTTTACTTGGCCAATATACCGTATGTGTAATTGCTAGATCTCTTCACTTATAGTATGTAAGTATAGGGACTGGTACCTTTAAAATGTTTATGATGTGATACAAAATCAACATTTTCCTTAATGCTTGCATACCTTAACAATATATCTTTTACAATACTGCCTGGGGGAGGGGGCTAATTTTGTTAAATTAAGTAAATGTCAGCTTTAGAAATACATTTAACAGCCTAGAAATCTAGGCTAGCCATGGATATACACAGCGCCTTCTGCTGCAGCTCTCTGACTCTCTTCTTCTCTCTGTATATACATATATATATATATATATATATATATATATATATATATATATATATATATATATATATATATATATATACATATACATGTATATATATAAATATATATATATATATATATGTATATATATATATATATATATATATATATATATGTATATATATATATATATATATATATATATATGTATATATATATATATATATATATATATATATATATATATATATATATATATATATATATATATATATATATATATATATATATGTATATATATATATATATATATATATATATATATATATATATATGTATATATATAGTTAAATCAATGTCAGCTTTCAAAATTCGACTAATGAATAGAGAGATTCTTTCGCACAGAGACGTCAGAGACATGGAACTCTCATCTCCACTCCCTGGAGATGTCCAAGTAGCAATGAAGTCAATTTCATATTTATTTCAAATCCTAAATGATATGATTCTTAACGTGTATGATATGATAATCTTTCCCATTCGATAAGACTATTTGGTATTTTATCATTTACCTAACCTAGGGAAGTCAGAGAAAACATCAATATTACTATGAGACATTGGAAATAGGAAACTTAGGAAGGAGTGGCTCATATTCTAGGGGCTATATACCTTACTATATACTGGGGCCACTATGGAAATAAGTTTTAGTGTATATATCCTGTGTCTGGTTAGAATTCTATTACATAGCAATTAATGACTCTCCATCTAGTCACCTTTATATATGATTTTTTAAGTGCCAAATGCTATATAATATACATTTCAGTAGACCGAATTAAATCAAATCAAATCATTACTAGTCCGAGGCTAGCCCATTTGTTTCTTCAACTACCTGTTCTAACCCTTTATTATGCTACAAAATGAGTAAAGTCTAAGAGAGCATGCATGAAATCACAAATCATTTTCAATACAAAAAAATGAGACATGGTGGTGCATATTTTTTGTGACATATTTTGTGGAATATATCTGTGACATGCAGGTCTATCTTTCCTTTTCCACACACAATATAAACAATTTGCTGAAGGTATCACATTAAAGTAGGGGAGTATATAACCCGTTTACCTCTGAAGCATACTGTTATCTGTCATATACTGTATGTAAAGATTTTGATATATACATAGCAATATTTTGATAAATATTTCATCAAAAGTAACTGTTCTTGTCGAGCTAACAATCCCTATTCATTTTTTTTTCAAATTTTATTAGAATTAGCGAGTTTTGTCAGACCATATGTACGCTCCAGATATGAATGGCTTACTATAAGTTTTGGTATGTGTGAGAGTGCTAGGCAAGGCATATAACCGAAGGTGAATTTGACTGGATATGAGTGCTCACTCTACATACCAGGCCCTTGAAAAACAATAAAAGTCCTGTATCAATAGAGGATGTCAACATACATATGGTAATTCTGTGTGGAGAGAGGATGCCTGTAGTGAGGGGCCCAGTAAGCTCTGCCCTTCGGGGTACATAATGAGCTCAGCTCTAGGGCCATAACACATAAAGTAGTCTAGGCTGTTTTAATCAAACTGAATCCTGGTGAGATAAGTGTAAACTAAATGGACCACTATGGCCACCTAGAATATTTGGTGCTAACAAAAAATACATATAACAGCCTAGAAATCTAGGCTAGCCTCGCCATGGTCTTCTTATCTCTCCCAAAGTCATAAAGATTCTGCTTTGGTTTGCCACATGGGTACTTGTTCTACGCTCACTCTACGCTTGACCCTTGTTCTGTAAGGTTGTGCTGTTAACATGTGCTTAACTGACTTCTGGGCTGAGGAATCACTTATGGGCTGCAGTGGCAGCACACTTAGGATCTACTAGTGGAACTATATTAGGATAGGCTCATCCCTGTATTTGTAGTAAGTAGTAGTAACTTATATATAGTAATCTAGCTTCTATTTGTCATTTTTAAACCCTGCATCACATAGATTGATCTCCTAACCCTTATTGTAACCAACCCTCAGACTAACCCTGAGCTAGCAGTAGCAAACGGTTACACTGACTGCCCAATAATGGACTTTTGATCTTTCTATGTGGATGCTTGGTTTAAGGGTAAGTTAGATTACTGGATAGGTTGCTTTATCTTGCTGAAGATACTTAGGATTTCATATCTATGCAGGAGAAATGTTTGAACTAGGGCTATTTAGACTGCACACATTTCACAGATACTGCACCTAGTTCCTAGTAACTTGGTGGGGTTCTGTACACTTCAAAGGCTATAATGTGTACGTTTTACTTGATTTAGAGTAGGGTTAGGCTAAAGGAATCTGCGTTTTGATTGAAGACATGTAGAGACAATAAGTTGAATTTCCAACTCTTTGATATATGTACGGGAAGTTACTTGCAGAGTAGGAATAGATTAGTTTGAAGTACATGTGTGCTTACTGAGATTAGTTTTAGATTTGTGGATTTGTATTTAGATTGTTAGTTAGGGTTTAACTTTCAAAATGGCCGCCTACAGCACATGTGGTTGGCAAAGAGAGAGTGACATTTATGGCAAGCTGATTGAATTGGAAAGGAGGTTGAATAACTTTAAGTCAAGTGGATTTAACCCTTTCCCAGCTGCCCAAGAGACATTCTCAGAGATGGACAGAACTGTATATGAAATTAAAGACCTACTATTCGATAGATTCTGGCTTAGCACTGCTAACCAGAATAATGGTGTTACAGCCCGACAAGAGGAGGCATCCCGGAAACTGAACAGTACTAGCCAAAAAAATGGTGTATTTCGGCAAGAGGAGACACCACCAAAATTTGACAGCCAAAACGAACACTGGCACAATTTTATCAGACTTTTTGAAACTGTGGCTGAATTGTATGAATGGTCTGATTGTGTAAAGGCTGGGAAGTTGATATTATCTATGCAGGGCACTGCTCAGAAATTTGCCTTGGCCCAGCCTGTCTCGATCTGAAGAAATTTTGAAAATCTGGAAAAATTTACTGGAACAATATTTTGACCCAGTGGAGAGAAGGGAGACTGCCTTCCTTGAATTCCAATCCAGGGCACACAGGTCTGACGAGTCTCTGCAAGATTATTTCCAGGAGCTAATGGATCTTGCATACAGAGCATTTCCAGACATACCTGATGTGACTTTGAGTGGGCAAGTCATTAATATATTCATTCAAGGACTACAAACAAGAGAGTGCAGAAAACATGTCAAATTTTCGAAACCAAAAACACTTTATGATGCGCTCAAATATGCTGTTTCTTATGAAATATTTGACACTTTTGATAAGGACCCTAAACTGCCCATGGTAGAAAACCACCAGCGTACACCTAAAGCACCAGTGCCTATTCATGTTCACAGCTCAACCTTGAAATCAGGAAATGAATCCAGGCCAAAGATCTCTACTGATTCTACCCACAGGAAGACCAGTACAATATCAGGTGTGTGCTGGAATTGCAGTGAGCCTGGTCATAGAGCAGTGGAATGCCCAAAACCATGCAGAAAGGGCAGATATGGCTACCAGCCTAGCTATGTGGAAATGGGGATACCCTGGAACCCCTTTACTTCACCACACAAACCAATTTTCTTCCATTTGATACCCTGCTATTACTACCATCTGAACAGTCAATTTCAAGACCATCCAAGACCGAATATGAACTTCATGCCTAGCCGAGGAAAGTTCCCACCGACGTTACCAGGAGCAGCACATGCAGGATAGTTAAGTGCAGTGAACTTAACAAGAGACTTTATTTAGAAAAATCAGTGTTAAATGTGTAGATTGTTATTGTTACGGTGTAGGAATTGGAGACACTAATTAATTTGGATGTAGGCGGATTGCTGTCCAAGAAATTTGATTTTTGATATAGGCTACATTGACATTCTTATATGACATTAAGGAATGAGGAGCTGTCGATTTTAGCCAGTGACATTTGAAAGTGACTTTTAGTTTGGTTTATATTGGGCATTATATGAAGAACATTTTTATTAAGAGTAGTAGACAGAGCAGTGACTCTAGTGCCCTTGAATAGTTTGAAGTATCTGATTCTAGTATGATTTTAAAGTATATTTGCTGATATTACTATGTTTGTTTATTTCTTTCCTTTTGTGTATTTCTATCATTGTTTGACTTGACTTGTATATAGAGAGAGCCAAGTTCTCCATTGTATGGCCTGGTGGCACTTAAACCTCCACCCTCTATTTCTTTTAGTTTGTATGTGTTTTTATTTTTTTGTATTTGCATATTTCTTGTGTTGGGGAAGGGGGGGGGGGGTGGTCACATGGGTGAGTTCCCTTCACACTGCCCTACCCTCATTTGCTAAATATTGATTTTCTTGTTATTCATTGATCTTCTTGTATTACATGTTTTAATTGCATATTGGTTAAATTTACTAATTTTTGATATCAGAAGTACTTCAGTTTAATCAGTTGGGGGTGTAACAGGGATCTATTGTACCCTGTTTGTTATTTGAAATGTATTATCACTATAGCTGCTGCTTGAGCCCTCTGCCCTATTGGTCATCATTTAGAGCCCGCCTTCGGGAGTCAGGGCTTGCCAACATCAGAGAAATACATCCCCTTGAACCGCAACGCCATAGGCACAGCATGCTAGCACCTAGGGTGTGTGTGCCTCGGGTTACGCGGTGTAGCCTTGGTCACGTGATCTGATCTGTGCAATTAGCATGCAGCATCCTTTCTAGGTCAGATAGTTGCCAAGGAGATGGGAGGCAGCGACATTTGATGATGCATGGACAGTGCCCGATCCCGGTCTACTCATCTCAGCCAACATTCAGAGCAGGACGCACCCTGCTGGGGCCCGCCATGGTCTTCTTATCTCTCCCAAAGTCATAAAGATTCTGCTTTTGTTTGCCACATGGGTACTTGTTCTACGCTCACTCTACGCTTGGCCCTTGTTCTGTAAGGTTGTGCTGTTAACATGTGCTTAACTGACTTCTGGGCTGAGGAATCACTTATGGGCTGCAGTGGCAGCACACTTAGGATCTACTAGTGGGACTATATTAGGATAGGCTCATCCCTGTATTTGTAGTAAGTTATAAAGCATAACTTATATATAGTAATCTAGCTTCTATATGTCATTTTTAAACCCTGCATCACATAGATTGATCTTCTAACCCTTATTGTAACCAACCCTCAGACTAACCCTGAGCTAGCAGTAGCAAACGGTTACATCAATGACCATTTCAGACACTTTTCCCGCACAGGGACCACATCCCATGGGGCATAAAAAATTGATCCACTATTGATGATTACTGTCAGTTTTAGAGTTCAACAGACAGTACTCTTGAAGCACATGTATAATGTAAACATTTCAGTTTTAGGCTAAAAGGTACAATCCAATTCCCTTATGATAATGTCATAAAACAATGTGCAAGAATATTGATGTTGCTATCTTATTACAGGTATTACAATTAGATTTGAAAGTTATATCTTACAACTTCAATTACTTTGTATTGGCTCTGTTACTTTTATTGGACAATGAACAATTTACCAACGATGACTGTTGCTCTCATAATCCTGCCACCCCCATTATAAAAGTCCTTTAATGTCAGTTCTTAACTCTTCCAATGCTGAGGCTACATTAGTACTTTATGTCAGATTATGGAGTGCAGGTTTCACGTAAGGTAATATATGAATATGTCAGATTATGGAGTGCACCCTTGTGCAGGTCTCATGTAATGTAATATATTCATGAGTATGTCAGATTATGGAGTGCACCCTTGTGCAGGTTTCACGTAAGGTAATATATGATAATGTCAGATTATGGAGTGCAGGTTTCACGTAAGATAATATATGAGTATGCGCTTGGGCACCCGGGTAGCGCTGGTCACATGACCTTGCACCTTGACTAAACCCTGTGCACATCCAGGGAACTCTACATTCTGGGTTTCACCCATAGAGGCTACAGCAACAAAGATATTGATATTTCTACAACCTGACTACTGTACTTTATTACTCCACACTTGTGATAATTTGGTGGAGATCCAAGGTCCCTAACCTCTAGTAGCAAGCAGATGACACCACCTACAAACAGCTGAGACCAGCCTTTCTATGTACCGAACAACGGTACAGTAGAAACTGGCTAGGTTTATCAAGAAGTATTTAGAAAATGTTCTACATATAGATTTTGCAAATTAAAAATTAGGCATTTGGGTCTCCTCTCTCCATTGAAATCATCATTGTGAATTTACTGAAATATCTGTGTAAGTAAAATTGTGTTTTTCTCGTTTTGAATCTTTTTTTTTTACCTTTTCAGATCCCTTGTACAACCAGTGCATCAACTCAACTTCTGTGGGACTGAACGTCATTCCTTTAAGGCCAAAATCAATCAAAGTCAAGGTTCATCATTTCTGCATCTTGAAGAAATAAAGCAGGTGATGGGCTCTCCAAATTCTTACAAATGACTCTCAAGTGTTTTCTTCTCCATTTTTATCGTCAATAGACCATGGAATCCAAACATCAATGAGCAGGGAAAAATAAAGCATTAATGGGTTGACAATTTAGATATAATGATATGCTACGAGGTAGACCAAAATATATTTGGGAAAGTCTGTTATAAGCTCTTACTATGTCTTCGGGTGTAATACATAGTGAGAAAAGACCCTTCCAGTGTGATGAATGTGACAAAGCGTTTAGAGATCCTTCTGCTCTGGTACGTCATAAGAGGATACACAGTGGGGAAAGACCCTTCCAGTGTGATGAATGTGACAAGGCATTCCATCAATCTTCTGGACTGGTGCAGCATAAAAGGATACACAGTGGGGAAAGACCCTTCCAGTGTGATGAATGTGACAAGGCATTTAGTCAATCTTCTGGACTGGTGAAGCATAAGAGGATACACAGTGTGGAAAGACCCTTCAAGTGTGATGAATGTGACAAGGGATTTGGATGTCCTTATGCTCTGGTAAAGCATAAGAGGATACATAGTGAGGACAGACCCTTCCTGTGTGATGAGTGTAACAAGGCATTCAAACGTTCTTCTAATCTAGTAGAACATAAGAGGATACACAGAGGGGCAAGACCCTTTAAGTGCAATGAATGTGATAAGACATTCACACGCTCATTTAATCTGGCAGTACACATGAGGACTCACACAGGAGAAAAGCCTTTTCAGTGTGATATGTGTGATAAAACTTATAGGACATCATCCCATCTGAAACAGCATCAGTCAACACATCCAAGGCAGTCAACTCAAACAGCAGAACCACAGTTGTCAGAACCTAGGCAATGGATTGTTGTTGAGGGAGAGTGTGTCCCTATTAAGCAGGGGTTGGAGGAAAATAGTAGCATTACATTAGTAAAACAGGATAACTTTGTCCTTAGAGGACGGAGCGTCCCGATAAAGGAAGAGTTGGGTGAAAACACTAGCAGTATATTATTTAAACAAGAGAACCCTGCCGTTAATGAACTGTTTGTCCCGATAAAGCAAGAGATAGAGGAAAATGCTAGTGGTATTTTAGTAAAACAGGAAAACCTTGATGTCTAACATCATAGTCTTAGCCAGCAGGGCATCTGGGCGTCATTTAGACACTCACTCCCTCTAAAATCAATGGTCAGGACACCCAAAAGTTCTGGAGAGTTTTTGAAAATCAAAACAAAATTATCCTTTCCGTGTGATGTATGTGCCAAGGCCTTTAGGTTTACTGCTGTTTTGAAAAAGCATGATCTGAGGATCCATAATGGGAAAGGACACACAGTGGGAAAAGATGCTTGTAGCATATTAGTAAAACTGGAGATCTTTGATACCTAACATGAATTATGGGTAAGGTAGAACTCATAATACAGTAGTGTCCAACTTAAAGTATCACCAGCTTTTGATGACCATCTTCTTAAAGCTCTGAATGGTCAGACTTGAGATCTCAGTGGCCAATAGGACTAACTGCAGTGAACAGGAATATTTTGTATTACGAAGGACTGCTTTCAATATATGCTCAATAGTTGTATATCAATCAAGGTTTTACCCAGGATGTTAAAAATGACTGTCTGAAACACCATTCACACAATTTCTCCCCGTCCGTATTAAGCTACCCAGCAACTTCAAATTCTTATGCCAACTACATTTAATAGCCTTACCGTAAATTCTCGCAAATATCAAACACTTTTTATTAATTACATATATATACATGTATATATATATATATATATATATATATATATATATATATATATATATATATATATATATATATATATATATATAAAAATTATTGTAATTGGTATATATATATACATGTAAATTGATTAAATTGGTCACACTTGTTCTCTGCCAGTCTACTCCTCTGAATACCTAGAACAAGGTGAGAACCTGGTAATCTTAATTAATGATAGTCTTAAACAGACCAGGACCTATATAGGGAGGAGTTCTACCCAATTAATCCTTGTGTTCAGTATATTGTTGCAACCTGCTACCGAAACTGGATTGATTTGTTGCAGTGTTTCTCTGCTATCTGGGGAGGAGAAGAATTTTCTCCCACAAGATGCAAACATGTTCTGAAATGTTGAAATAAAACTGATATTCTTAGAAAACGAAATTTGACTTATTGCTAAATTGTTACACAGAAAAATTAGGCTTTCTACAGTATTCCCTAATTGTCCATTTATTCATATGTCACCCTAAAGAAAGGATGGCAAGCAATTTATGAGGAAAATAAAGCCTTAAAACACGGGGAAAGCATTCAGAAAACATGATGTGCCATGTTGTTATTGGGCTTGATTGCTTCACTAAGAACAATGAAAATCTGAATAACATACAATCCCCTAATTCTCGAAGCGTTGCATGTATTGTTCATTGTGATAACTTGTTTAGTGGCACAAATTCATGTTTGGACCTCAAAATGAAGTTAAGAAATTTGGTGGCCATTTTTGTGTGGCTAATATTTATAACAAGTCAAGTCATGTTCAAAGATTGGTTACTCCGTGAAGAAAGAATTGGTTTCTCTTATCCTATTGGATGAGAGCCATGTGTCAAGACTGATGGCAACCTGCGTCTCCTTGACAACGGTCACCATTCAACGTATTAGCACCCGCTGTCAAGGAGACGGTGTATTAGCACCTGTTGGCAAGGTGCCGTTTCATGATTCCCTATATTGTTGAGGACGTCATGATTTCAAGACCCCCACGCATGGCGAAATGTGTCAAGACCTGAGCAGTGTGCCGCCGTCAACAATGGAATTATGTTATTGTTGAGAACAACGATGAAGAAACATATGAAGATGAAAGACATATATATATATATATATATATATATATATATATATATATATATATATATATATATATATATATATATATATATATATATATATATATATATATATATATATATATACAAGTATAAGATGGACATTATGATGAGGATATTGTACCAAACTTCATGGACACGGATCATGCCCTTAAGTAGAGAAAAAGGTGGTGTTAATGTATTGGAAGACAAAGAAAGGGTAGAAAATAAGAATAAAAGATCAAATGTTCAGGCTGGGTAAAAAGTAATATATTATTAGCTAGTAGAGTGAATTCCTGTGTGCAGCTAATGTAGTGGGCCATAGTACTATCAGCATTATGCTTTGGTTGTGAAAGCTGGACTTTGAAATATAGAAACATTCTGTAAGCTTTTCAACGTTAAGCAGGAAGAGAAAGAGAAAGATAGAAACATTCTGGAAGCTTTCCAGCGTTAAGCAGGAAGGATAATACAAAGACGTATTAGGTGCGAAACCTGGATTTTGAAGGAGAAATATTTTTGAAGTTTTCCCGCATTAAGCAGGAAGAAAAATAAAGACTTTCTATGAGGTCCCTTAGAATAACAGGTAGCTGCTATTGGTGATAATGGACGTGGTCCGGTATATTGAAACAAATATGACAATAGTTAACATGAATCGTGTTAGTCCATTAACGGGGGTATTAAGAGAAATAATGAAAATCGTGTCAAACGATTGAAAACTTCAGATCAATTGTGTTAGTCCTTGTAGCCTGTAAAGATTACGAAGTAATAGATCTGGCGAAAGAAATGGTAAAAGAAGACTATGATTGTAGTAAAGTAATGCGGAAAAATTAAAATGTGGAAAATGGGAAAATGGAAGGGAGAAAAAATTGGGCAAGAGGAATAGAAGTAAAGAGTAATCTGGATGATATTGTTGAAAGGGGTATGATTTCCGAGAAGAAACAAGCTCAAAAGGTAATTTTAAGTGGTAGTGAAATATATATATATATATAAATATATATATATATATTCATATATATATATATATAGAAACAAGCTCAAAAGGTAATTTTAAGTGGTAGTGAAATCCTACTGTCAAGCGGTCCATTTAACAAGTTGCGGGGCAATGGAAATACTTCAGAATTCGTGGGAGTTGGGTATTCAGAATTCGAAGAATTTATCAAACAAACAGCTATCTGTGCAATAATTATGGCCACCATACTGGTCATTTATAGGACTATACATGGTAACGGACTTCCATATATTATCCATGTAAAAAGAATCCTTTTTAATCAAATCCCTTTCAAGCTTAAAATGGGGCTCCATAGGACAGGAGTTGTTAAGATTCGTTTCAATTGATTGAGAGGGAGGAAGTTACAAACGTTTGTGATATTATAATATTAGTCTCGCAACCTGATTAAAGTGTTATTATGTCATGCTTGATAGTTATTGTAACCTATTGTTATTGTAGGGTAAGGATATCTGATTGGGTGGTTACAGAGAAAGGGTTTGACTCACTGAGGAGATTTAAGTAAGCTGGGCAAGGAAAGGATAAATTATAAAGACAAATCTTCTGATTTTAAACTGTTTATTTAATCCAATGAGATATACAAGACAATGGCAAATCAAAAATCACACGATCATATGTAGGCTGCTGATAAACTATAACTGGGTATATGGCATATACTATAGATAGATATTAGAGAGTGGTACTTACAGCACTGGGAGACAAGTGAAGAGGCCAGGAAACCCCTTCCACAGAGCATGTTCAGTGTTATACTCAATTTTCCGCTACAAGTGGAAATATGTAAGACTGTCGCTTCTTGTGTAACACCCCCTTGTACAGCTAAATGCATTTCACCTATAAAGATAAGCGACTGGCAGGATGCACAGCCTATTACAGTCTCTGGGACACCGGAAGTGGGGTCACCGCAACTGTAAGCTGTGTGCACATTTCCTCTAATGGCCCCCTCTTCCAACAAGTGGCTATCAGCTCTCCCAGGGGACACCAGGTCAGTAAGTATGACCATACGGTTACCAGCAGCCTTACAAAAGGGCACTGTTACACCCATGATTGTTACTGAAACTTTTAAAATAAGATGATGTTGATAGGCAATAAAACACCTGCTCCGCAAAGAATTTAAAAAATGACGCCGCAACACTACGACTCCAAGCTATACATACTATGCAAGGTATGAATCTGTACATTGTTGTACCATTTAGGTGTGGTTCTGCCACACACAATTCACAAGGTACAGTATTGGATGTCTCCCATTCACCTAATTTTCTGCCACAACCTATGATATACCGTATACCTACTAGGACTGTCATTGATATGACAAGTATCGATCGATCGAAATAATTTTTCCAATTAATCGAGAGAAAAATATTATGTCAATCGAATCGAATTAATCGAAACACAATTTTTCAGCCTTTTACACAATTTTTAGCCAACGCTATTAAGAGAAACTCAAGTATCTAATCAGAAAGTGTTGAGAAAACCTTCATTGTCTTTGCATTGTGGGAATCTTCGGATCCTAGCCACAAAAATAGTGTGGAACATGTGAAAATATTATATTACTGCAGTTCTTCACAATCGAATCGAAATAATCGGAATCGAAAAATAAAATGTCAATGATCGAATCGAAAAAAAATGGATGTCAATGACAGTCCTAATACCTACCTGTTACCAGTTAGACAGGCCCTTCAAATGATTGTCTATAATATTTAGAAGTATCTGAGCTTTTATCAAATTTGCACCCCTTCCTCGGTGTGTCCCATCCGAGGAAAACACATTATCCATCAATTCATTTGTGTTTAAACATGGAAATGAATGTTTTTTAATAAGACTACACATCTCGTTGTTGAAACGTATTGTACTATTGTAAGTTTGTCCATTTATCATGCCCCTCATTGGTTTTAACATCCCCGGAGGGTCAGTACCAACCCAGAAAAACAGGGGCCCCCCTTTTCCATCCAGAGAGAGATAAGGCAGTGGCGGTTTGAAGTATTTCTCATAGATGGTGGTTGAATTCATGTAGCCACCATGAAGGCCCATGCCACCAGAAATGATGATGGATCTTGGGTGCGCACGCATCTCGAGGGCCTCTTTCTTCAGGGCTGGGCCACGATGCCATGAACCGTAGTCGCCAAATCTAAGACGCACATGGCCATCACAGAGAAATGGATTCATGTCCATATTTTGGCGACATTCATATTCGACATAAAGAGAACTCCCTTTGCACTTCTTCTTCACCTCTGAAATAAAAAGTTGATACTATGAAACGAAAGAGGTCTGGTTAATACTGCGCCCAAGGTTCGTATCCAGCTTTTGACATGTGCAAAAGCTACGATTAACAATTAGCTATTTATGATTTAGTTTTGATAAACTAGAAAAAGGAATAATGAGCAAAATTCAAATCTGGCCGCATATGGTGCGTTTTACTTTTAATGTGAGTAAAGAACTGAACTTAAAGAAATATGTTTGCTTGATGATTGTGTTTTAGATGCCAGCTCCTGGATATAGATCCTTTTAGAAAGATAAACCGATAAATGCTCTGGAGTTCCTTGGGAATGCACAGTCTGGATATATAATCATTTTGACAATAACTAGGGAATTCAGAATTATTTTACAAAATATTTGAAGGAGAGTTGTGGGGAGTGCTCTGATTAACTGCTCCTTCGAACCTGTTCCCAAGTAATCGTTCCCCTGAACAATTAAATCTATTTAGCAAGTTGCTTTTAGATAGTGGGGTAAATATACGAATATACTGTAAATTCGGAAAAGATTGCGTTAGTTTAATTTTTGCGTTTTCTTAGCGTTTAGCCTCGGACTCAAAATTAGAATCCGCAACGATTAGTGTTTAAGTGTATAGCTGGCACTCCATGTTGTGGCCAATTCGCGAAGTTAAAAACCACAAAAATCGATTTTCTGTAAATTTGCAAAATTTACTCTGCACGAACTTTTGTGAATCTACAGTATTCTTCTTACCAGGTTTTGTGTTTGGTCTTAAGCTGCCGTAGTTGATGTCGCCTTTTAAGATAGTCAAAAAGGCAACAAATAGATGTCGCATCAGTGAGGAGCCAGTCATTAAGATATCTGTACCATTGAGCATGCGACATACCTCCGCCTTGTCGTAAGTGTGCACCTGAAATTCAAAATTTATACCAGAGCTATACACACTCCATTTCTTTGTTCACGTACAGAAGTAGATATGGCTTTCACAGACACAGACATATGTTTGTATGTATGTATATATGTATATATGTATGTATGTATGAAGGAAGGAAAGACGGAAGGATGGAAGGAAGGCATGGTGTTTCACGTCGCTTTTAGTTCCAAGGGGTCTTTTAGTTGCAGAAGGACGCTCACCTTAAAGATAAACATCAGTCGAGGTGCAGACATAAAAGATAAACATTGACGGGGGTCCAAACCAAAGCAATAATCATTGTTGGGGGTCGAGTTTGAAAATAATACAGTGGTGGGTGTGTTTTTAGAAAAATAACAAACGGTGGGGTTACCTTGCATCCGACGATTACAGCAGAGATACACTGCGGCCCACCTCTGTGTATACTGTAAATCACTTAAATATGGCGTGAACATTATATAGCGCAATTACGGTACTGTCATGGATAGCATGATCTAAGTATAGCGGTGGACGGGAACAGCAGCAGCAAGTTCAATTAAGAATTTAATAAAGGCGGGGATTTTATAATAGCGCATATGGGCAGAGCGCTATTATCGCTATCTTATTGTTCCCGCTATACTTAAGTGATTTACAGTATACTAAAACTCCTGCAGTATTACTAAAATAAGGTCTAAAGGTATAAAAATCAGAGCGTTCTGATTGGCCCCCAGGCATGTTATTCTCGAAAAGCCCTCAATAGACATTGTACAATGCTATGCATATTACCACATAGGAGAACATATATGGAATGCCCCTTTTATCTTCTTGATATTGACATTTTCCAAAAACATGGAATCAAGAAATCACTTGCGCAGACGCTTTGCCATGTATCTGGTCTATAAACAACTCCAATACATAGCTTATAGTCCTATGAATATTGACATTTTAAATGGGAGAATGTGTGGAATGCCCCTGTCATAACAATCCTGTACACTGTTTACGTTCAGTAGGAGAAAAAAAATTACTATCGAAATCCTCCACAGCAAGAAATAAAGAAGTGGTCATTTGCGCAGGTAACAACTTTGGAAATTCGGCTAAATATGTACAATTAACTAACATATTTTCATCGCCCTTAACAAAGTCGGGGGAAATGGAAAAGTAAAGCGTGTACTAGACCAGTGTTGGGTTTCTTCCAGAAGAGACCTATTTCTTCCAGGATGGTGGAAGAAAGGGTAGTCCTTCTACTTCGCACAAGACCTATAGCAAAATAAGTTACATGTACTTTATCACAAGTATTCTATCATTTGCTACACACTGGGCCAGAATACCTCAAAATGGACAATTTTCTATTTGTCGAAAATGCCATAATGATTTTTTTCGAAACTTAGGATATGCAGTCTATGAGAGAAAACAATTTTTCAAGGTCATTTGAAGGTCAATTCTTTATCAAAAAGATTGTTTTTCTCTTATAGACTGCATAACCCAAGTATCGAAAGAAATTGTTATGGCATCTTAGACACATTGATAAGTGTCCATTTTTGAGGCATTCTGGCCCAGTGTGCTGATATGTTGGCAACTTGTGTCAAACACCTTGTCATATCTCACTATTGTTATCAATATGAGATATCCTTATTTTGTGTTCAAGTAAGAGAATCTAGATACAGAGGAAAAGTCTTAGTAGCATGTTGATCAGGTGACCGGAGACATGAAAAGATGAAGCCTGCAACTCTCTGAGGTGACATAGATTACCTGGAACGTACAGCAAGACAAAAGATGACCATCTAGCAAATACTTACAATTATCATTTCTTGTGTTGATTTGGGTGGTTGTATCATGATACTTAGTGACATGATTAACAGCTATTTTGATCTAAAATAAGCCCAACAAATGGTATCTATTAAAGTTATCCTCACTTTGAAATGTTTTTTACAGGGGCGCAGCATAAAGCGGGTGGCTAAATGAAGAATTTGGCGAAATTGCAAGCTTTTTTAAACGAGTGTGAAACGTGGTACACATATAGTGTGTGATGCTGATCAATATTCTTAATGGACGCATCACATTTAGAGTTAACTCTTAAGCCTATGTTTGGGGTATTCCAGGCAAAAAATAGTATAAACAGCATGTTTGTTTGTGATATGACAATAAAAGATACAGGCTAACCAGCAAAATCTCCAAATTTGGCACAAATACACTTCAAGAGTGGCTGATTATATATGTGATAATACCATTTTCCGAAATTGACACTTGGGATCTGTATTTGGGATATTTCCTAAAAAAGAGCTAGAAAATGAGAGATTTTTGGGATCCAGCTATAAGAACACTAGATTTATGAATAGAAACTTTAAACCTCACCCAAATATACTTTGAGTGTTTTTGATCATGTCTGCCACCTGTAAATTGATATGAAATCTTCTTAGTAGCTGCAATCTTGGGGTAATTTGCACAAACAATGATTGGAAAAATGAGTGTTTAGTAAATCTGAACCTTACAATAAAGACTTCAAACCTCACACAAATATACTCTGAAGGCTATTGGTTGACAACACTAATAGTACACCTCTTGAAATGTTTACATAGTGTTTCATTTTGGGTAATTCTACTTTAAAGAAGCCCTGGAAAATGTGATTTCGTGGAAATAACTAATAAAAATCATTTTCAGAAGAAACTCCATACCTGGCACAGTCCTAAGGATTGCTGATTGTGACTGCTACTAGAACATGTTATAACATCCATCCATGTTGCCTTATTTAATGGTAATATTTGCAAATTTATTTGAAATAGAGTGTCATAGGGTCTTAAGTCAAATATAGAAGTAAAAACTGCCAAATTGGATTAAACATACCTAATTAAGTGATTACAAAACTGACCATACTATTATTCTATCGTGCGATGTACACTAAATGCTGCCATCCATGGGTAACGTAACTAGCTGCTGTCAATAGGTGCTGCTATTTCTATGGTCAAGATCTAGGTCAAATAGCATATGGCCTAGAACAGCTACTGCACAACACTTCATAGAAAACTGTCATCAGTTAAGATTTTGGTTTGTAAATCATATTTTCAAATTCAACCTCAAATTTCGAAAAGACTGCACACCCCAATGAGGGCCGATCGTAGTGTATTGGCCATTATCTTACCTTCGCACTCTCGCTGCTCAGTTTACTTAGACGCTTGGCAGTACAACCCCGCATGTAATGAGATCGTTGATTGGTCAATAGCACAATCATGCGCCCAATATGAACAGCGATAGCGCAAAGGGATTTCAGAAATGGCAGAACTCAACACTGGTTTCTAGACACTATTAAAAGTAAAGGTAAGTGATTTTGATTTTTTTACTTCTTCTGGGCGGAATTTTACATGACAGATGCACTGGCCGTTCCACCTCTTTCCGTGAAAAATAGGGATGTGTGCTTAATCGGTCCTGTGCGCTTAATCGGATGAATACAGTACTAAAATATGATAAAGGTGGAGGTTCAGCACTTAAAGAATTAATCTCTGAAGATTTTTACCCTGAGGCACTTATATTAGGAAAAACTGCTAATATCATTTCTCGAGACATCTTGCAGATCAAGCAAGACTTTCAAGGAAAGGTCATGAAGGCTGCCAAGAACAATCTGTACCTTCATCTCTCAATGCATTAATAAGCATGATCTTAGATGTTCCTGACGTCACATCACAATCAAATGCCATACACTAATGTGCCTCCAGCAGTGTTACCAAGTTGAATCACCTAGTACCAGAAACAACAGTACATTTGCTACCTGAATGGCATGATAGAGATGCCGTTTTTTTAGACCTCAATATATATGGCGGGAACATCCAAAGCATTTCATCTGAAAATCTGTCTAAATCGAAGACAACTTCATATCATGGGCTGCATACCATGTTGCTGCAGGCCCCAATAGTTAGTGAATCCACATACCATTGCTCTATTGCCTCTTTCTGTAAAAAATGCGCATTCTGTTGCTATACTAAAACATTCTATGAATGTGGTAAAGGAGGCAGATCAACATTTGAGTCCAGGCCAGGTATCTGTGATAGCAATAGACCAACAATTGCTTGCTATCACTAAAACAATTCAGTTGGACTTTCCATATACATATGGTGAAGAGCACTTTGTTGTAATAGTTTGTGGCCTTCATATTTAACTTGCAGCATTCAAAACCTTGGAGGATTGGCTGGATAGTCATGGATGAACCAGTGCAATATACGATGCAGGTATAGCAACCTCTGGTGTAGCAGATCCACCTCACCTGCACTAGACATGCCCATTAGGTTACTGCAGCATCCCTGTACATACTGATGCAACAGGCATATGATGCCCACATGGATGAAGTCCCCAAGGAAGAAGACACTAAGGATTGAAAAAAACGGTCTGGTCAAATGTTAAAGGAACAGCCTCAATTCCAGTATTGGGCCCATGTGCTTGAGCTAGAGCTATGCCTATTGTAATTAGTTGGATCCATTATGCAAGGAAACTTCAGTACATATACAGAATCTCCTGGGCACCTCCTACCATGGATATTTAGTCTCAATCACATCAATTATGCCTGGTGGCTTAGTGTCATGTAAGAGATATGGTTACCCTAGAAGAGAAGCACCCAGCATTTTATGAGAAATTGTGCTCTTGTGGACTAGCAGTGAAAAAAGTAACTGTCCCTTTTCGACCATTGCACTTGATTATGCCCATGAACAAAATAATGCATTAATCGAGTGTGACAGGGGACCTGTTGGACTTACTGCTAGTCGAGTGATGGTAACCTTGAGGACTTTTTCAGCGCGCCCTACCATCATTATCAAAAGCTGGTGAAATGAGTTTTGACATTAGCACAACCCCTAGATTGAACACCCCAAGTAACTGCAGTCCTACAAGATGGTGCCATGGTAATTTGGATGCTTAAACCCAGAATATTTAAGATGTTTGAAGATTGAACTATACAAGTATTCATGCCATATAGCTAGCACTATCTGGAATGTGCTGACAGGATAAACTTAGTTTTGGACACTTCTCAAGTAGACAGCTTTAAGTCAGCTACAAGGGTTAACAGAGGCAGTGGTTTGAGAGGTAGGGTCACTCCTGCATCAAATATACCAGCTAACTGGCAAAATTGCCTCCATGTCACTGATAACAAACAAAACTTTTCCAACTGTTAGCGAAGAGTGTTACATCTAATGAGATCCAAGAAAAGAGATACTGTAGAATAGGTATATACCGCGCTACAAAAATTTCGCGAAAAGTTGATTTTTCGGTTTTTCGCGTGTACTTTATTTTGCGAGCCAGCGAGTTCTACAGCGCCACCTGTTGAACCAAACAGTAATAAAAAATGTGAAAGATTTAGCCCTGAGTGGCCATCTTACGGCCATAACATCTTACGGTACAAGTTCCCCCAATAATGGTATAGTAAATAGTATGTGAATTATAATATGATACCTTGGTGACTTATTCATAAGTTACCAATGTATCGTACTGAATTTTACTGAATTTGTAAAGTTGTAATTTACTGAATTTGTAAAGTTATTGCATGCATTTCTCTTCGATTCCGCCTCGGACCGACTAGAGGTAAATATCACGCTATAGCCGTATATACTGGCCAACTGCAAATTCATCTTTGCCGTAAATTGACAAACATTCAATTCACAGAAAATACAAATTTCATTGTTTTTTAAAGACATATCTTATTCTGATAATTATCAGCATACACATATATGTATGTTGATAATTGATCAATTAAATCCATCGCAACATCCATCTCCTTTTTGTGATAGCGTCTATTGTGCGATGACGGCAGCCATCTTGCTTCTCGTAAGAAATCCATAAATTGGCACAGGTATCCCCAAAATCGGACAGGTAAGATTGCGAATAATAATGTGATACATTGATAACTTATTCATAAGTTACCAATGTATCATATTATAATGGTTTTGTGAAGTTATTGGACATATTTTTCTTCGTTTCAGCCACGACCATCTAGGGCTGAAATTCACCGACCGACGCACCATTACCTCCAGTGGTGAATAGCGTAACTAAGCACCCAATAGATCACGTGCAATAAGATCGCAAGGGCGATGCTAGTTCGCGTATTTGCGAAATAATCGTACTCGCGAACTTTGCCTGTTCTACAATATACAACATTATAGGTGTGTACACCAAATAATGAAGACGGTGGCAGCATTGAACCATGCTCCCATAAAAAAGCAGACTCTTGGCTTGTATTACATTTATATGATGCAAGAAATAGAGGTCATCAAAAGATAATGGTCAGGACAGGTGATACTGATGTAGTTGTCATCATCATAGTTCCTGCCCCATAAAACATCCTAGTCACAGAGGTTTGGATCTCGTTTGATGTTAGAACGCATCACCTAGCGCATGCTTTGGGCCCATGCGAAGCGAAGTCATCGGCCAGGTTGCATGCATTCACTGGATGTGACACTAGCTCATTCTTCACAGGCCAAGGCAAAAAACAGCATGGGATACATGGGCTGTTTTTTCAAAGGTCACTGAGGCATTTTGGACTTTAGCAAAGGCACTCAGACAGATTTCAGAAAATGTCATGATTCTCCTATATAGATTTGGGGTGCTCAACTCTGACTGAACAAGCGACCTGTGTCAGATTAACGGGCCAAGACAGCATCTGTCTTCCCAAAAGTCTTGCTCTATTGAAAACATACCACCCACCTAGGCTGCACTACAGCAGCAGCCATGATGGGCTGCCTACCAAGGAGAGTAAATTTGGGGGTAGGTTTTGTCCATCAGGCTTTGGTTGGGAGAAAAACAACTCATGGAAACCAAAGTGGGCTACACTAGGCCAGACACAAGGTATGTGCTATGGGCTTACACACTGTAATTGTAAGAGGGCATGTACAGGTCTTTGCACGTGCTCTAAGGCAAACCTCACCTGTACCGTCCTCTGTGGTCAGGAATATGTTTCCTTCCACTCAGAGGCCTACACTAGGAGTAGATAACCCGTAAAGAGATGTTTTCTTAGCACACTCTTTTCGCCAATTCATTATAATGTGTAGGTCATACTAAAACCTGTAAAAGTTAGAATAGACATCCATGAAACTAAACGCCAGTATATGTGCCATAAAATCTGGGCGTTTTCCTAAAGGTTGATACCCAAAATGAATGATGAAAAGGGTTTAAAACGTGCCTTTGAAGGCAATAAATTCGGACGTGGCAAACACAGAGAATTCTCTGCTGCTCCAAGAGATGCTTACCCTAGAAGAGATGCACCCAGAGTATAGATGGATGAGGTTTTAAGTTTCTACCCCAAAATCTAGCACCAGTTTCGAAGGGAGACAAACTGTGTACGTCACAACCATTGTAGAATTGGTGCACAGGCGGCCTTTTGCTCACACAACCATTGTTGAATAAGTGCATAGGCGGCCTTTTGCAGCCTAACTTTAGCTAGCTAAATTTACAATAAAACTTGGTAAGCCTCGTCCTAAGACACAACATCACTCCCTCGTGTAAGAGACCTCCCTTCATCCACTCACGATAGAACCTCAATGTCTGTGGATCAACATTAGCTAAAGACAGGTGTGTCATAATAGCAAATTATTATAATTATGGTGGTGAGTAAGATGAAAACTTCATTTTGTATTTTAGATAAATTCACCTCCAAAATTCGGCAGCTTTCTGGTTTCTATTCTTAATCATGGATTTTCTAGTCAGATCCCAGAAATCTTACTTGTGTGGTCATTTTTCAATAAAATCAACGCCGGAAGTAAGCACTACGGATATCTTTCATGATATCTACTAACATTAGTATCAATCAGTAACCACAAAAATTTATTTGTGTGTGGTTTGTAGTTCTTTACTGTTCCAATCATTTTTGCAGAGATTACCCCAAATTTGCAGCTTCTAAGAGGACTCCATATAAGGTTTACTGGTGGCAGCCATTATCAACAACTCTTAAAGTATATTTGGGCGAGGTTTCTACTCATAAATCTAGCGCTCCTATAGCCAGATCCCCCAAAAAGATTCTATCCGTTTTTGCAGAAAAACAGACCCTATGTGTCAATATAATAAATGATTTTATCACTTATACAATCAGCAGCTCTTGAAGTGAATTCATGCCAAGTTTGGAGATGCTGTTGTCTTCAGGTATTTTTTAAATGTCATATCACAAAAAAACTTGCATTTTATACTATTTTTTGCCTGAAATACCACAAGGATTGGCTTAGAGGTAACTCTAAACATGCTGCATCCATTAAAAATATTGATCAGCATCACTGATAGTATATGTGCACCAAGTTTCAAAAAGTGCACAATTTACGATTCACGATCTAGCTGGCATTTTATACCATTTTTTCTCAAATTACCCCAAACAAAACTGCAGCTACTAAGAGGTCCCTATATAAACGTAACTGGTGGCAGTCATGATCAAAAACACCCTGAGTATAGATGGATGAGGTCTGAAGTTTCTACCCCAGAATCTAGTGTTCTCACAGCCGTATCCCAAAAATCTCACATTTTCTATATTTTTTTGCAGAAAATACCCTTAAAACAGACCCTATGTGCCAAATTCATAAATGACATTCACATGGATATAATCAGCAGCTCGTGAGGTGTATATATCCCAAGTTTGGAAATGCTATTGTCTCACTTGTTTTTGTTATTGTCATATCACAAAAAAACTGGCATTTTATACAAATTTTCCTTGAAATACCCCAAACAGCTGCTAATAAGAGGTACTTTTGGCAGTCATGATCAACAACACTAGTATAGATGGATGAGGTTTAAAGTTTCTTCCCCAAAAGCTAGTGTTCTTATAAGCAGATCCCTAAAATCTCCCTTTTTTCTATACTTTTTTGCAGAAAATACCCCCTAAACTGACCCTACGTGTCAAGCCCTACCCTACATTTTGTAAAATGGGATTATCACACATATAATCAGCCACCCTTGAGGTGTATGTATGCCAAGTTTGGAGATTCCAGTGTCTTTCTTGTATTTTGTATTGTCATATCACAAGAAACGTTAATTATATATTTAAATTTTATACCATTTGCCAAATGCCCCAATAAAGGCTCTAAGGGTCACACACTCACTGCATCCATTAGAATATTAATCAGCATCACACAAGTATACTTGTATCAAGTTTCACGCTTTTTGCAAAAGGTGCACATTTTTTGTCTTAGCTGCCCCGCTTTATACAGAACAAGAAATCAATATTTCTTAAGGAAACATGAAGTTTGAGGATCTTAGATTGCCTCACATTTCATCTAAATGTTGATTTTTATCTTATCAGGGAACGTTTTTCCCCAGAAGGTTGAAAGGCATAGGTTTCTTCCGAAAAGTGGAGGAAACCTGCTTAATTCTTCCAGGACTAAAAAACAAACAGTTTCTTCCATGGAGACAACGCCCCTCGGAAGAAACAACCAACCCTGGTACTAGACATGAAATTAACAACAGAATTTATTTTCACTTGCCTCCTATACATTGTGTATACCGGTTCCTATTTGCCCAATAAGTATTAATTACCTCCTCTCGTGTCATACCGCACATGTCACGATCTGTGGACCAAATACTAGAGATGTGTGACAAGCATTTGATGCCAAACTAAACTGTTATTTCCTAGTGTAAACTTTACCCAATACTTCTGAAACTTTAAGGCGTGTAAATAATGATATTGAAATTTGATATTTCCACTACTACAAAAGTGAAATGTTTTAAAATGGTTGCCATGGCAACAAGAATTTGACAAAATCGGTTGCCATGGTAACAAGCGTATGTGCTCTAATTCTGTAATTTGATGATTTTTTATGATTAGTGGGTTCAACAGATACTTTTCTCAAAATTCCATACATATTGACAAAGGAATGGATTAGATAGAGACAGAAGACCGAATAGGGTTGAAGTTTCTACTTTACGTTCAATTCAAGTGAAATCCAGAATGCAGAATGAATGAAGAAGTTGCAATGCTTACAGTTTTCTATATCTGAATGCGACATTAATGAATTTCTTTTGAATGACTTTTCCAATGTTTATGAAACTTTGAGGATTGTAAAAGATGATAATGAAGTTTAACATGTTATCAAGAAATAGCATAAAGCGTTCTGAAACAAAAAAATTCCAAAAGCGGTTGCCATGGCAACATGCATATGTGCTTCAATTCCTGAATTAATGGGCGGTTTCACATCAGTTGTATCACTATGTCCTTTTTTAAATTCATACATATTGACAAAGGAATGGATAAGCTAGAGACTGAAGACGGAATAGGATTCAACTATAAAATGTTTAATAAACTATAATATGTTTATTAAAAGTGAAATATGCAGAATGACTCAATGTTCACAGCAGTTCTCATGCTAGGTTGACATTCACAGCATTGCATCAAGGATATTTTCTTTGGGCTTTAAGAGCAGTGTGAATTATCACTTACGCTCTAGGGACCCATGTCAAGGGTCTAAATGCTGTATAAACTTAAATATGGCAGCAGAAAAGGCCATATCTTTTTTCGAATGTATCAATGAATATCATCCTCCATTCACAAGGATCACATTCTTGAGAGCATTGTGTATTACCAATTACGCTCTAGGGGTCCATGTCAAGGGTCTAAATGCAGTATAAACTTCCCAAGGCAGCAGAAAAGGCCATATGTTTATTGAAATGTATTAATACCATCCTCCATTCACCAGGATCACATTCTTGAGAGCAATGTATATTATCAATTACGCTCTAGGGGCCCATGTCAAGGGTCTTAATGCAGTATAAACTTAAACAGGGTAGCGGAAATGGCCATATGTTTATTGAAATGCATTACTGAATACCATCCTCCATTCACCCAGATCACATTCTTGAGAGCAATGTATATTATCACATATCCATGTCTAGGGTCTAATCACAGTAAAATATACCATTATATATATTATAGTTTACTTTGACTAAATCTAAAACATATGTAACTAAGAGTGCTTTGAAAATGATTTATTGTCTGATTCAAATCAAGGCGATCATTTCATACAATCTACGTTATCAAATCTAGTTTACTATGCGACTTTACGGGGTATTTTTTTAATTTTGATAACGAGCGTATGCGCCCCCCTAAATACCCAAGTGCCCCCCCCCCCCCCCCCCCCGGGCTTTTCAAGTAATCATTCAGTAAACATTCAGACACATCTGACCGCATCCTTTACTTTCTATCTAGGCCTACCTATCCTTGCCGTCATTATTTTGATATCAGCGGCGCCCTCTTTTTTTTTGCATTTTGACAGCATTTCAATTTTAATTTATGAATTTATAAATTCTGCCTGCCAGGATATTTAGAATCAGGAAAGAGACCGCCATTTATGCACCAGTCAATTGAATCTCCAGGAGGGGGGGGGGGGGGGGTTGGGATGGGGCGGGAATAGTGCACCGACCTTCTGCACTATTTTTCATAGTCCCCGTCCCCCGCGGCACATTTTTTTGTCACTAATCCCTGCCCCCGGGGCATATTTTTTAAAGGGGCCCTATAAAGGCTCGCATACATATCAGCTTATATGAAAGTAATACACTTCAAGAACATGATGCTGCCCTTCTTTTTCCCTCAGTGATCCCATGAGGGGAGACTTTTACATATTGGTAACATCCTGCCCAGCCCCTGGCAGCCACTGGCTGCGGCCATGTTTTTCAATTGGGTGGCAGAGATCACTTCCTGCCCCTAGCTCTGTGCTTATCTCATGCACCACTAAGCTCCTTTGCTACCCAATAACACTGACCACAGTAGGGTGTGATGGCCCGGATTCACAATGGGCAGCCTTGGCTCAGAGGAGGTGCTATTCACTAATTCCAATTTTAGATTTCTCTTTGTGTGGAGCTCTAGTGCTTCCCTGTTTATGACAGATGTCGAGCTATGTTCATGAACTTTCATATAAATCTATGAGTTGTTCTTCCCCAAGTTCCCCTTTAAACCATGTTTTCTATCCATGTGGGCATCAAAATTATGATGAATGAATTTGAAAATAAACTTTTATTGTGTTGATTTGTACAAATGCAAGAACATCCTAGAAAAACTATCATATTGAGGGCCTTCATGCACCTTATAGTCTATGGGCTGGGTGGGTTTTCGTGTGCATGAGATGTACCCTAAGTTACTTTCCATATTATTGTAGCTGGCTATCCCACAGATAAGAAAAATCAGGGTAGACTTTTTGTAACCCGGCAATAAGCGAGAAAAATGGCGTCATTCCTCGTCAATCAGGTAGCAAAATTAAGATGGAACTTTGGGGAAGGGGAAACTAAAATGTCTATAACTTTTGTAATAATCAACGCAGAGCAGTGGTTCACCATTCAAAATGTGTGTTTTGATATCCTCTAAGCATCACTATGATTGTATTAAAGATTACTTAAATAATTAGGTCACTTAAGGTCAAAAGGTCACAAAAATGGGGTCAAAGTGAAAACTTTACCCTTATCAGTAAAATTGCTGTCAGAGGGTACCGTTGTAACACTGCTCAGTGTCCGCCAGTGCTCAGTGACCTGGGGGTCACTGGCCCCTAGGGTCACTGAGCACTTATTATGGGTGTCCTCCCTAGTTGCTAGTGACCCCCCTATATTTCTCTGCCTAAATAAATGTTTATTCAAAGATGGTCATTTCTAATGGTTAACATTGTATACACCCAATCTGCCATCTTTAAACTGGGGTCACTCACAAAAGTTTGGTGGCTGGCAGCTCGAAGCTGGTGGGCACATTGGTAGAGGACTTGCACACAGCACCTATTGTATATTAAATATATTTCTGTCTGTTTTTCTCCCCAAAATAAACAGAGTCAGGAAAGCTCAAAAGGTTTGTAATAACTTTCAGCTTCTGGTTGAACTTCAAATAGTTATATATTTTCGTGTGTTTGGGGAAAGGTAACACTCTATCTCAAAAAAGTACTAATATGTGATTCTCAACTGGTTAGTCCATTTGATTACAGTTGCACTTACATTATAAATTCCAATACGCTTTCATTTTAAGTATTATTATTTTCTGTTTCCATTTCCTGTACATTTCCTATACTTATTTTGTGATAGAAGGATGTGAATGCCAAAACTGTGAGATTTCAACTACCAATTAATCCCTGTTTTAAAAAACCTAAACATCATTTGTCATTGTCTCTAAAGGTATATTTATATACTAGTATATATATATATATATATATATGTATATATATATATATATATATATATATATATATATATATATATATATATATATATATATATATATATAATATATATATATATATATATATATATATATATATATATATATATATATATATATATATATATATATATATATATACACACTAGCTCACATCGATGCATGTGCATCGCTCAATCAATGAGGTGCATCGTTGCATATCAAAGTGCATCCATATTATTTGTTGCATTTGTTTAGGAGGCAGTGTCGAGCCAGTCTTGTGAGGTTAGATTTATTTATGAAATGGCGACGTGCTAGTCTTTGTATAGCAGGAAGTTAATGTGTATAGTATAATCTAAGGCCCCAGACAACCAGGCTAAGTAGTTTTCTCCAGGAGTCTGGCTCAGCAGTATCCAGTCGCCATCATCTGCCTCGTGAAGTGGGATTGGAAGGGGGAGGGCGAACGGCAGCTTGCTATCACATCATCAATTGCACTTCTGACTGAGTGATGGATCCTGTGATCAGGGGTCCACCAGAGACTGTCATAGGCTAAATTACAGCAATCTTGATCAATGACTAAATCACATTAAATAAATCTGGTTATGCCAACTATGAATGGTTAAAAAGGATTGGATGATCAAATCTTTTCAGACAATCTATATATTTATTCCGAAATCTTGTGTTTAGACCAAAGGAATGGTGAGCATAACATTTAGACTACATCATAGCACACAAACTTGGTAGAAATGGTACTTAATTAAAAAAGTAGGGCAACAATTACCCATCAAGTAATCCTGTATGGATTTCTTTACATATAGAGCAAACACATGGTCCATTGACTTTGAGTGAAATATACATAAAAGGAGAAGAATTTCAGAAAGCCAAAGTTCAAGAAAAGATGTTTGCCACTCGACTCGAATTTCGTCTGGGAATGTTGGCATCTTTTGAATTGCACAGATCTGTTTTGCACGCACGTCTCCTTTGCACTTTTTCATCAGAAAAGTGGTTGAGTTTTTTAGGCTGTCTATAGTTATTCAACATGCGTGTGAGAATCGCTTTATTCCAAGAGATTTGGGAAACGTAATGCAGGCGAACTGGATTGCATGCAATACTTTATATATATTATTTTTGGCGAAATAACACACAGTTGTATACATATGTGTATATATAAATATATATATAAATATATATATATATATATATATATATATATATATATATATATATATATATATATATATATATATATATATATTAAAATAAATAAATATATATATATATATATATATATATATATATATATATATATATATATATATATATATATATATTTATATTTATATCAAAATACCTTGCTTGCCTTAAAAAAGAAGGGGGATGTGTAGAACTGGCTATGGATACCATGCGTCTAAAAGACCCCTTGGTCCTCTTTGGACCTGAAGGCTCTGCTCTTACTCTCCCTCTTTTTCTTCTTTCACTTCGAATTATTATGTTTTGTCAAGGTTCTTCAACATAAAAGGACCACCTTTTGGTATATTGTAAGGCACTAAATGGCCTTGGTGTGCCAATGTGCCTTTAAACCCTCATTCATCCATTCCAATCAAATACAGCTCTTTGAAGTCAGTTGCCATTGGATGGTACAAACATATTTGTTATTATCTATCCTGAATGGAAGACATTAAAATGCGGTTCAAAAGTGATTGTTATATGATAAATAGCTATTTTTGAACTAACATCTCAAATTCTCACTTGACCTTCAAATCGGTGACCTTTGGTGACCTCATTTTGAGTTTAAAATCAAAAATGATGGAAATACTGGATGAGGAGCAATAAAAGACACATTTTGAAAGGTAAACCACTGTTCTGTGTTAATTATTGCCATGCAATACATGATGCTCCATATAGTCAGCGGCCCAAATTCTGGATTTATTGGCATCAATACATGGTAACGCTACCCACCACTGGAGGTGGTGGCGCGTCGGTCGGTGAATTCCACTCCTAGACGGTAGAGGTTTAAACGAAGAAAACTACGTCCAATAACTGCCCAAAGCTATCATAATATGATACATTGGTAACTTGTGAATAAGTTACCAATGTATCATAACATAATTTGCATTCTTACATCTCAAATTTCTAGGATACCTCGGCCAATCTATGGATCTCTTACGAGAAACAAGATGGCTGCCATCATTGTTTGATAGACTCGGACAGGTGCTGCGATGGGAACATTTGATAATTATCAACATACATACATGTGTATGTTGATACTTATCAGAATGATGGATATCATAAAGAAATAATTATCTTGTTCCTACTCGAATTAAATTGTTGCCAATTTACTGTTTACGACAATACGTGTATTTGTAGTTGATGAGTATAACCAGCATAGCGTGATTCTCACTAGTAGCCGGTCCGAGGCTGAAACGAAACAAAATACGTCCAATAACTTCCCAAAGCTATCATAATATGATACATTGGTAACTTATGAATAAGTTACCAATGTATCATAACATAATTAGCATTCTTACATGTGAAATTTCTAGGATACCTGGGCCAATCTATGGATCTCTTACGAGAAACAAGATGGCTGCCACCATTGTTCGATAGACTCGGACAGGAGATGCGATGGGAACATTTGATAATTATCAACATACATACATGTGTATGTTGATAATTATCAGAATAATGGATATTATAAAGAAATAATGATATTGTTCCTGACTTGAATTGAATCGTTGCCAATTTACTGTTTACGGCAATACGTGTATTTGCAGTTGACGAATATATACCAGCATAGCGTGATTCTCACGCGTAGCCGGTCCTAGGCTGAAACGAAGGGGAATACATGCAACAACTTCACAAACTCATTATAATATGACACATTGGTAACGTATGAAAAAGTTACCAAGGTATCATATTATAAATGGCATGTTTACCAGTCCAATTTTGTTGAAACTTCTGCCAGATTATAGCCGCAAGATGGCCGCCGAATGTTTGCATTTTTAAGATTACTGTTTGGTTCAATAGATGGCACTGAAGAACATGCTCACACGCGAAATAAAGTGCACGCGAAAAACCGAAAAATTGGCTTTTCGCGAAATTTTTGTAGCGCGATATATACCTATTCTACAGTATTAAACCGGTACCCTCTGACAGTGATTTTACAGATAAGGGTAAAATTTTCACTTTGACCCCATTTTTGTGACCATTTGACCTTTAGTGACCT
>OZ012699.1:4148402-4229143 GCA_963942565.1 Maea johnstoni
TTTTCAACGATTTTTCTATTTTCCTATGTATGTCCCCGTCCCCTTTTAGTCCAAAACATGCGTATTTAATTTAAAAGAAAAATGGCCGGAACTGTGCACAAGTCTCCAGGCAAGTTGCTGTGTCTGGAGGCTATGTGCACCAGCGTGGACTATGTGTATGTGTATATAATTTTGCCGAATCTTTATTTACCGATCTTCATCATTTGCGATCGGTAAATTAAAGACATCTATCTCATCGACACTTTTAGGTTACCCATAGGAGGACAGGTTATACGGCGGCATATCTACTTGTATTTAATTACATTATAATTAGGTGATTACATGGGATAGGAAGGGCGGGTTGAAATTGATACTGACACTGCGTAAGCCGAGTGTTGAATTCACTTGGCAAGTGGGTCGGTATCTCCATCGTTTGGTTGCGCTATAATATGCCTTTCCCTATGAAATGAACAGAGTCCTGTAAGATGGACGGCGAAGGTAGCCATATAACAAAGCTAACAGCTCTTTTATACATACTGTACATCATACCAGGACCATCATGGTAAGTATTACAATACTTGTAAATGTATAGCAGGGATTGAGTTAACACTAGTCAGTGTCATGAGGAGTGAAGTCAACAATCAGGCACTCGTCTGTGTCAATTACAATTTACCACGGCAAAAAATTCAGTTTGAATAGCTGTCGACAGATGGCATTTTTCTGGATGGTTCACACGCGAATATTACGATTCGCTAAATTTAACCTCGCCGATATTTCGGACATTACAGTATATATATATATATATATATATATATATATATATATATATATATATATATATATATATATATATATATATATATGTATATATATATATATATATGTATATATATATATATATATATATATATATATATATATATATATATATATATATGTATATATATATATATATATATATATATATATATATATCTATCTTTATATATATATATATATATATATATATATATATATATATATATATATATATATATATATATATATATATATATACATATATATATATATATATATATATATATATATATATATATATATATATATATATATATATTAGAAATACTAACAAATTACCGTAACCCTGTTAAAACCTGTTTTTATGAAAGCTCTTGCTGAGTACTCACAGATGAATACCATTAAGCCAGGGTTTCAATCATTCGTAAACTTTTTGCCATTATTTTACCTTTAAACAAATTATCTCTCAGTAGCAAAACATCTGCTATATTAATTGTGCCTTTTCTATGATGCAGGTGTATACTACTTCTTACTTGATGTCTATGCTGACATCAAGGACGTGAAGATAATATGCCAGGTTGGAAAAGTTGGAAAACGGGCTCAGGATGAAAACCTGCTTAGACGTCTCTTGGATATGCTACAGAAGTAACTGGTATCCGGCATGACGGATGCGTCTACCACCTGACCTATGACGTCTGCGACGTCTCAGCATCCGAACTATTCTATCTTCGTGTGTTGACTATTCTTGTAAAACATTTGAAGTATTAGTTATTTAGCATGACGTGTAGTCCATAGTATCAATTGGTCATTCCGATTGGGCGCCATCACATTAATGAAGCCAACGGGCAGAATTTGAAATGGGAAAATTATAGTTTTTCGCTGGTTTTGATTTAGAAGTTCTCCTTTTAAATAGATAATACTAGTAGATACATTATAAGATATCTAGAATTACTCATTGGAAATAACAGCTATTCATTTAAAAAGGATACTAGTAATATGCTTATCCCTTCCAATTTAATTTCTCAACTTGAATGCAGATGGCAGCACCAAAACAGACAGATACCAACTGGTGAGTTATCAATTGTGTCGAAGGCTATCCAAGGCAAAAGACCAATGAAAAAGATGCCGTGCAAAATTGGCATTTTTGTTGGGAGATGGCCATAATGGTCGGTAATGTTTTAGTTAAAACCAATTGAGTTTAACGATTTCACCATAAGTTGATTTGGGAATCATAAACATATGATTCACTATCTTACACATATATTACACTCTACGTGAAGAAAATTTAGCATCTGTTATTCATTCCCAGCACACGAGGGTTTATGAATTCAGCCAGGAAAATGTGGGTTTCAGCTAATTCCGTGGTCTAATATGAGTAGCATAGTAAGGTTATGTAACATTCAAATAAAAGAGTATATTCTTATGAGATTGATTTACACTATTTAGCTCGTTATCGAACACTTTAAGCTAAGGACAGACATGTCCCTCGTAGTATTAGTTATAGCCATATAAATAGAAAATTTAGAGCAGATTTCTTGCCGTTTGACATCCGAGATGTGTATTTGAAGCAACCATATTTGGTGCATTTCAAAATATAGAGTTACACCCACCCCCCCCCCCCCCCTCAACGCTTGAGTATAGACCTACTCGAGGGTTTTGATACCAGGTCTCATATTCCGCTCAAAGATTTTTCTAGACAGTCATCGGTGGTCTGATAAGCTGTAACCTCTAACACAATAAAATCTCAAATGACCCTATATTCACAAAGTAACCCCATAAGCCACCTTCATATACACTGAAGTATGAATGGTTTAAAGTAAGTGTAATTGTCAAATCATCTCATGAGCATCTCATTCTCCAAGATTTCCCTTCTTCTTCCTTGATTTATTTATTTATTAATCAGAGATATTGTCACTGCCTGAAATACTGTTCTGCCATGTGGAAATCACTTTTGTTAAAATTTGCTTTTACATAAGAATTATCAATCAAGAAACACGATTTTAACCCAAAATTGGTATAAGTCAGAATTCCCAAAATTCATTTTCACCAATTAAATGTGTCTTGAGCATCTACACATGGTTCTGAAGAAGATGACTTAAAAAAAATGACATGTCATCGTTTTAGATTTTGAACCAAAGTTAGTTTAGGGTTGTGTAATAGGATTTTTAGGAGTTTCATAAAAATGACACAAAAGAGTTACACAATTGGCACCGTATTTGTCCATTCTTATATAAGATATTGTTGTTATATGCGATATTCAAAGGGAACCCCACTTAAAGGGCAAAAGCGCCATCATGATGATTTAGGTTCAAAATGTGCTTATACGTGTCACCCTTCGAATAAGACCACCCGCAAGTCTGTCCTCCTCAGCAATCCTCAGATATGGCGTATGAAAGTTAGTAAAAAACTGGCCTGAGTCTGGGCATAGAGGCTGACATTACAGGGCAGGGCACAAATTTAAGCCCAATTTTGATTGGTCGAGAGATATCTGTGGCAGGAAGTGACTGCCAGCCCTGCTTCTGATTGGTTGAGATATATCAGTGTCTGGAAGTGACTGCCACTGATGTCTCTCGACCAATCAAAATTGGGCTTAAATTTCTGAGGAGTCCTGAGGAGGACAGACTTGCGGGTGGTCTTATTTGAAAGGTGACACGTATAGGCACATGTTGAACCTAAATCATCGTGATGGTGCATTTGCCCTTTAATGCATAGATGAATGATCATACATATTTTCTGAAAATGTGTCTAATCACCAAATGCAATAAATATGAAAAGTATGTAGCCTAACATCCAGTGTTTAAAATGGTATCTTATGATACTAGTTAGAATAGGCAGGAATAGTCATAGTTGTACATATTTCATAAAAATATCTTTTTGTACCAATTCTTCTCGAAATCGGCAGTGAAGATAGCGTCAGGTAAATTGTAATGGGTTATTTTAGTTTGTCCAATACTCAATAGGTGTCATCAGCTGTGACGCATGTAATTAATCTCCGGCACATCGATCCAGTCTACGGCGATTGCTACCTGATTGTTTCTCTGCCACCACATAACTACCATGTTGCAGGTGTGACATACTCCACTCGCTTAAATCACTTCTTAACTAGCTAAAATCACTTCCAAAAACTAGCTAAAATCACTCCCAAAAACTAGCTTAAATCACTTCTTAACTAGCTTAAATCACTTCCAAAAACTAGCTTAAATCACTTCCAAAAACTAGCTTAAATCACTTCTTAACTAGCTTAAATCACTTCCAAAAACTAGACACATTGAGACAAGGAACCAGCAAGTGCAGGGATAACTCATTATTTAGTAGGTGGACACTATATCCGCCCAGTTGTGATGTGAATGACGTCATAGACACTTAAGAGTGGAATCCCCTTGCATACTAAAATGTCAAGTGACGGGAAATACCTCCATAAGCGCGCGTGCCGATGGCGGCTGGGTTTGTTGAAATTTCTTCATTAAAATTTTAAGAATAAACAATTCAGAAAAAAAAAGTTGAACTATATCATTAATTGAGGACCCTCAGAAATGATATACTTTCAAATATTTACCGATTATTTCATTATTTTATTGTGCCCTCTTCAATATACAAGGCATCTAGGCATTCAAGTGGCCGTTGAATAAAGGATCATTTACTCGTAGGGATAAGATTTCATGGCCGTTGGTCGCGTCAAGCAAGTGGTCGCTTATTCAAGGTAAAATATACAGGGAATAGCCTTGGGGGGATTTGAAACGGTCGTTCAAGGCAAGTGGTCGTTTAAGAGAAGTGGTCGTTGAGACAAGTTTGAGTGTATATGGTTTGTATTAGGTTTCTCTGAAACGAAGGCAGTTCAAACAGGTTTCCACTGTTCTATCCAGCTGAACTGGGCTGATGATCTGCTCCCTGAGTCTTACCTGTATGTAAACATATAGGATAGGGGGGTCGAAACAGTACCCCGGCCATATAATGCTGCTTTATGGGGTTTTACACGATTCTACAGATAACAACACTTGAGGAAAAAGTGTAATAAATCTTTTTTCTTTTTTTTATTGTTTTCATATTTGGTCCCTCTTTGGCAGCAGCCTGTGGTTTGTGTGATGAATGAGTTAACCCATTCACACTCAGAGTTCCATTAGATAGTATCGTCTGCTACTCTCATACTTTTGAAAATAACTTGGGAATAAAGCAAAAGTTCACAAAATATTCGAAGTAGAGTTGTTGCTTGGCTCATGATTATCATTTCTTCTTCAAATATTTTCCAAAAAATGCTTTTGTTAGAAAAGTATTATCAAAATTGTCAGGCCTGTTTTGGCCGCTCTAAGTGTGAATGGGTTAAAACACTAAAAACCCTGCATCATTGGATGCCTTTATATGCTGTGTAAGCAACGAGATCGGTATGGGACAAGAAAACGTGTGCCGAATATGTAACAAAGCCAACCCTTCATAAACGATATCTAGCACCCCTTTTGGGTCAAGGCAAGATTATACCACATACCAGACAGCCCGGATATGGTTCAGTGGAAACGCCGTTACACGCCAACCTACATATTTATGGGAGTAGGGCATTCAGTATGATGCCCTGTAAACCACAGTGTCAGTTCTACTCACAGCGCACTTCTCTCCTCACCTACGCATGCGCACAGCTCAATTTGTAAAATGTCGTCAAGATCTATGTTGCGTCTGAAAATGAATTTGAAATAAAGTAAGATTTTAATAAATTCAGAGAGGTTTGTTTGTTGAGTTTGGATTAACATTTCACTTGAGGTTGTTACCGGCGGATTGGCTGATGATATTCTTGGCTGCAGTTATAGAGGTGAATGGTGTTGTTTTGATAAGATACCAAATATTGTATTTTATCATGTCTATATGTCTAGACTCGTCATTCTGTCTACATTGAAAAATCACATCTGTGTCGCTATGGCTGTTGAGATACAGTGTCGACAATTAACTTAATACACAAAAGTGTAACTTTTGGATGAGCACCCTATTGATGTGGAGGATCTCATCAATTTGGGTCACGCTTGCAGTGAATGGCCTTTCACAAACTAGGCGTAGAGTCCCATTCATATGTTTAAAACGTAAAAAATAAAGCGCCAGTGGCTTCTATTTAGTATAGAATAGGAGTAATTCTTCAACGTCACATTAGAACGGCTACGCCCTTCCGTGGGTGTGGGAAGTTAGTTCTAGATATAGAGGTTCCATCACTCGTGGATGGAAAGAGGAGGAATCTTGCACTCGTGAGTGATTTTGTGTCTTGGGACTCGGCAAGCCTCGTCCCAAGACACAAAATCACTCACGAGTGCAAGATTCCTCCTCTTTCCATCCACGAGTGATAGAACCTGTTTCTCCCACGATAAAAAGGAGAAATTTACACGTTTTACTGTGAAGTTAGCTAGCTAAACTAGGTCAGCCAAAGGTCACCCGCGCACTAGTTCAACAATGGTAATACGCGTTTTTTGTGACGTGCACCGTTTGTTTCCCCAGAAACTGGCGCCAGATCACGTACGTGACGCTTGTTCAAATCCACGCGCGCTATTGTTGGGTCTACCTTTGACCCAGCAGCAGTGACCCATTGATTGAAACTGAGGGATCTGATTGGACAATTACACCAGTTTGACCTTTAACCCCATTGAAGAACACCCATTGAGGACGACTTATCCTTAACTGTAAAACACACCTCAGAGTGGGAGAAAGATAGTTCTATATCCAGGATGGGGATTTTGTGGCCTGTCCTGATGGCCGAGCGATCTAGGGTGTTGCCACTGACTGATCTCTCTCTCTCTCAAAATATAATAGATCTGTATTAAGAGACCACCCAAGCGAAGACCAAAACATGGTCTCTTATGACAGGTGGTCTCTCAATAGAGGGTCATTAAAACTATAATGTTAGACCAGGTGAAATGAAAATGTTGTCTCTTAACAGAGGTGGCTTGACTGTACCCAGCTTTTACATGTACTACCGGCCGGGGCATGCGAGAAAGATGTAATTGACTTATAGTAAGTGGTGGTATTCGCCGAATACTCCGGCCTACTTCACCACTTGCCAAATTATGAATAAGCCTAAATGTGGCAAAAAGTGACGATAATTGAAATTCAGAGTCAGAGCTTTGGCATTTGTTTTATCGTCACCCTTCCAGTGCTAGATTGTGACTTCCCAGATTTAATCTCAGAAGAAATCGGAGTACCCGAGAGAACCACCAACTATACCGGAGTCACTGTCATCTTTGTAATATGCCTCGAACCGAATCTATGAGCGGGGTCTTTGGAGAGGAACTGTCAAGTCACAATGAAGTGACAAATTTGCTGTGGGATGGCCCCTTCTAGGGATGAGCAATAGAACGCTACGATTTGGAAAAAAAGTATTCTTTCTGCAGACTATAAATATGAAGCTACGTGCCAAAACGTTCCATTCCCTTCCAATGCTGAGGATACTTTCATCCAAAGCACAGGGATGCAATGATTTTTGAAATTCATCTAAACCCTGTCAAGTTGGTATTCATTACAGCTCTCACTGAGTACTCTCACTCACATGAGTACTATAATACCCGTTTGCTAGGCTTTCAGTCATTTTTCAGCTTTTTTGCATCCTTTTGTATTGCCTAAATTAGCCATCACCAGCATAAGGGTTAACTTCTCTGGGGAAGAGGTCAACTACCACATGGGCCGAGTTTCCGCCACGCTGGTTGTCGATAGTGACGTGTTCTGGTTCCCCCCAAAGTCGTTTTCGCGAGCAGTTTCTCGCCTGGTTCTCACCTTGACCTTGCCGAGTGACGTAGTCTGGTTCAAAATCGACAACCGACGATTGACAGCGGTTGACTGTGGTTCGCACTATGAACGATGGGAGATAGACATTTATTTTTTTATTCACTGAATAATTCAGTCCTCAGTAGGCCTTAACATATATAAACAATTACGGTAATGATAATGAAGTGTACTTGGGTAACTATAGAAAACACGTAAAACTTGAATTACAAAGGGGACACATGGCGTCCAATCACAGGCGAGAACTAGGCATGCGACAACCACAGTCGTTTTGGCGAGATGTATGTAAGTACCCGTATGCCGACAAACACTAATACCGTGACGGAAACAGGGCCCTGATGTGTGTCCTTTGTGACATGCGCACTGAAGAGTGGAAGATGAATACGCCCTAACCAGTTTCACCCCTCGAGTGGAAGGAAAGACACTCTTCGCAAGACAGCCCATTAGGTAAGTACTGAAATATCTGTGATTCAATAATGCTATACGTAGCATTTTTATTCGTTTTGTTTATACAGTTACAATTGTTGTTTTGTTGTTGTTGTTGTTATTTCAGTCATTTTCTGTTGATTTCAAATGTGTTATTTCATTTTTATTCTAAAAAATCACAAGAGGTGAGATGCTAGTGTAAAATGCTATAATACCGGTGATTAGATATGTACACGAAAGGGTTTTGATAGAAATAGGAACGATTAACTATTTCGCAGAAATGTGTAATTATACATACAGAAAGGAATCTTGTACATGCTTACGTATATATATATATATATATATATATATATATATATATATATATATATATATATATATATATATATATATGTATATATATATATATATATATATATATATATATATATATATATATATATATATATATATATATACATATATATATATATATATATATATATATATATATATATATATATATATATATATATATATATATATATATATATATATATATATATATATATATATATACTGTAAAGTTCGAAATATTAGCGAATCTATATTTAGCGAATCAATCCATTTTTCCATAATAGCGGATCGTAATATTCGGGTGTGAACCATCTCCAAAAGCGCCATCTGAGTAGTGGTACTCTAATTTATGTACTAATCTACCACTCATACGATGGACCAAGTGTGAAGGAGAATATATTTAAATATTTTTTTTCACCACCGTATTTTGTTGGGAGAAAATATATTTAAATATATTTTCACCGCCGTATTTTGTTGGGAGAAAATATATTTAAATACATTTTCACCACCGTATTTTGTTGGGAGAAAATATATTTAAATATATTTTCACCACCGTATTTTGTTGGGAGAAGATATATTTGAATATATTTTCACCACCGTATTTTGTTGGGATATTTAAAAATATTTTCTCCCAACAAAATACGGTGGTGAAAATATATTTAAATATATTCTCCTTCACACTTGGTCCATCGTACACTCATGCTCGGTATCTATAGAAACATCCCAAAGCAATGAAAACCTTTCTTTCCAAGCATACACATTTCTTTCAAAATAACCCATCTTTCGCTGTAGATATGAAAAAACCCTGTTGCTTTCTGGTTATAATGCCATGGATAAATAAAAGAAAATATTCATCTAAGATTATGCAAATTCCCTTTCAGGACATCTAAATCCATTCTCTTTAGAGCGAGCGTGAGGACCGAATTTCCACGTGCACTTTAAACTTAGATGACCGAGTGACATCGAAACCTGCACATGGTTGACCCGTCTTGTTGACCAGGGTCAACCATGTGCGGGTTTCGATGTCTTTCACGGCCGGATGGTCATGTATTAATAGGCGCCCCTTGATACCTAAAGAAATGTCGTGAAAGCTCAATAACCTGTTTGGTCTGGTAGGTGTTTTTAATCGTATTAATTGATACATAAAGAAATGTGTTGAAAGCGTCTTTTCGCTATGGTCGCGTACCAGTGTTTATCTATTTCTTCCAAAATATGATAACGGACATCGTCGAAGGGCTGGATAGATCTTTTCTTTTGCGAACTCGCCGTCCTTTTTACGATTTACCTAACGGATATATATATATATATATATATATATATATATATATATATATATATATATATATATATATATATATATATATATATATATATATATATATATATATATATATATATATATATATATATATATATATATATACAGTCAAACTTGCGAATAAAGACCACCCTTGGGAAGTAAAAAAACGGTCTTTGTTCACAGGTGGGCTTTGTTCGGGCGGTCGATTACTGATGCTATTTTCATAAGGGGGCATGGACTGCATACTATTTTTTTTCAGTTTTATCTGTTTAAAAATAAATCACAAATTGGTTGGTAAAATGTAAAAAAGACTAAAATGTATCTGATTAAAAGATTTGATAATATCACATATTATACTTCATAATACCAAAAATAAAGGTAAAGCTAGGAAAAGCAGTACATGTTTTGGCAGTTATCAAATGAGCATTCTTAGTGTTGAGCTCTATTACCTTAACTCTTTCTACTAAGGTAAGAAACTTCCTTTGAGGTGGCATCTCTGCCTAGGTTATCAACTGTACTGCACACAATCTCAAAGCAAACTAAAGACATGTGACCTCATTTTTCATCAAGACAAAGGATGACAAAATTGCAATTGAACATTAGCTGGCTTGGGTCAAAATTTAGCTTACACAGGTCCCCACCCAGGCTTGGGTTAACTTACAATCGTATCCCACTGCTGCATGTGTGTGTGTGGTATGTATCCCTTTAATCCCCTCACAAAAAAGTAATGGTTATGACCTACTGAAAATCACGCTCAGAATTTTCTGTCAACAAAGAGAATTGGAAATTTCTATTTCTGAAAGGGGTCCTTGTTCACAGGTGAAACATGGTCTTTGGGAAGAAAAAAGGCGGTCTCTGGTCTTTGTTGACAAGGGGTCTCTATTCGGAGGGAAAATATAGAGTAATTTCTCTCGGGGGGATTTTGAGCGGTCTTTGTCGGGAGGGGGTCCCTGTTCGGGGGTGGTCTCTCGGTAAGGTTTGACTGTATATATATATATACACACACACACATATATATATATATATATATACATATATATATATATATATATATATATATATATATATATATATATATATATATATATATATATATATATATATATGTATATACCAGCTCGCTGTCTTAGAGGAAAATACTTGCAAAACCACCTATGACCTTTTTATGACCTTTAAATCTATATTTAGGTCTGCCCCTCATCCATTCAACTCTGGAGCAATGCTGAAAAATTTGTGGGAAAACATATTCTACCTCATTACGAAAATGCGTGACTGGGATGGAGTGTTTGGCAATCCCAAGACATCCATCATAATGAATGCTGTTTTTTTAAAGAAATCTGTCCATCTCCTGCCATACTAAATATTGGCAGAGGGGTTTACCAATACTCCGTGTTGTATAAACAAGCCTTATCATATCATCATTATTATTATATCATTGTATCCATTAAAATATTTGCATTGTACTGTATGGATTTGGTCCAATATAAGCCAAAAGACTGGACAGAATTTTTTCTATATATATTTGTATGAATGAAATATGTATCTGGATTGAACAGTAAACTTTATTCAAAATAAACCTCAATAGCAGGATTGGCCATGGGCTATATATAAAGTGGCCTATCCCATGTAGCCTGTCCGCCTCCCTAGACCACTGGACTATACCAACCAGTCAACATCCCCTTCTGTAAGGTCTGTGAGGTTTCAAAAATCTCAAGCAATAGAGGTGAGTTTCCCTTTGGTTACATTTTTTTGTTTTGTTTTTAACAATTTCTTGGTTTATTCAGTACTTGCCAACTTTGGCCATGATTTAAATCTTAATCAACAAAACGGTGTCAACCATGTGCGGGTTTCGATAGTACTCGTTCATCTAAGTGTAAAGTACACATGGAAATTCGGTCCTCACGCTCGTTCTAAAGAGAATGGATTTAGATGTCTTGTCAGGGACTTCGCATAATCTTAGATGAATATGTATTTTTATTTATCTATGGAATAACCAGAAAGCAACAGGTTTTTTTCCATATCTACAGCGAAAGGTGAGTTGTTATGAAAGAAAATGTGTATGCTTGGAAAAAAGGGTTTCGTTGCTTTTGGATATTTCTATAAATACTGGGCATGAGTGGTAGATTAGTACATAGATTAGAGTACCACTACTCAGATGGCGCTTTTGGAGATGGTTCACACGCGAATATTACGATCCGCTATTATGGAAAAATGGATTGATTCGCTAAATATAGATTCGCTAATATTTCGAACTTTACAGTATAACTTTCATGAATGCCTTTTTAAAGATTTGAAACTCCTTTTGAATCCTTACTTAATAATACACTGAAAAGAGAATTTCCGGGAAGAGTAACCTCTGCTACGGGATTTTACCTATATTTCAGGATGTTTCTAATTATCAAACAAAAGGCGCCATATTGTAAAAAGTCATCTTGACGCTGAAAGTGTAATTAAACTGCTCTAATTCCATTTGTCTTCCTAAGGTATCACCCACAACTATTATACCTTTGGAGAACCATTCTATAGTATTGAAAGCTTTAGCAAAGTCTAATACTAATTGTGGTCCCCGTTTATGTTCCCACTTTGCAATAGTTTACATTATCATGGGATAGTTGTGTGTTATCACCAATACATCTATTAGCAATAGATCCAGTTTGTTTTGGGCTGATGATACTTTCTGACATGGATTTTGATATACTTGCTAATAAAGTGGAGTTAGATTTGTAAATACTATTTAACATAGTGAGTGGTCTCCAATTCTGGAGCCTATCTCTATCCTTGCCTTGTTTTCGTACATATGTCATACTTCCACAATTTGGCTGAGCTAGAGAAATGTCCAGATATAGGAAAGTGCTGATAGGCCCTGAAAAAACAGTACTTAAGCTCTTTCAAGAATGTTTGAAAATAATCATTCGAAAAACCATAAGGGCCAGGTGCTTTGTTTAGTTTATTTTTAATAGCAAACTCTAATACTTCCAAAGTGATGTGCTTATCGAGTCTTAATCTGTTTGGTCACTTAGTGTGATTTCCTTTTTGAATAAATCAATGTATTTAGTTGATATAACTAATCCACTGTCAGACAACATACATGTGCACAACAGATGCGCAATCTAGGGGGATCATGGTATGCGTTATATAAAACACACCACACAATCAAGAACCCAGGTAAACCTAGTTTGGGAATTATTTTGATTTTTTCAATATTCATTTACTTTATCTACATTATAGGCCAAATTGTGACAAGCCAGCAGTGAGATATGGAGGAAACCGGAGTGCGAGGGGATACCAGGCAGTCGAGATCAAGTAGTGGTTAACATGCCTCAATTAGGAAGTAAGGAATTGGTTTTTACATCGCTTTCAACATCTTAGGTCATATTGGAACGAGATAGAAACCGCAAACCATAGACTGCACTTCACAACGCCGCACATTCATATTTAGCGACCAGGTCAAGCCGCCAGGGGAGATTCAGCAGACTCTCGAACTTACGACCTCACTCTTGGGAGGCTTTCTGTGTGATCAGTTTATTTTAGAACTGTTGTTGTACTGTTAAAGTAATATAGAAAGTCCAGGAAGTTTGAATACTCTATAGTGGGAGGCTGGAGGTTCATTTTCTAGCAGGATCAGCCCTGAGGAATTGAAATGGCTGGCACATCACCGAGCAAAACCGAATCTGTCCCAACACAGCAAGAAAGCACTCTAAATGTATCTCGATTAAAATCATACTTTCCCTGGAGCATTCGCCGCTGGACATGTTTCTTTCTGCTTTCAACCATATTTATCTATATATGGGTCTATGCCTTAACTGTGTCTAGCCAACGTGCAAGTTATAGAAGTTATGGATACTCGCAAATTTTAGCGGCAATTTCGAATTTTGGGCATATGCTTTCTCCGCAACAATGCCCAGATGTAGAGCAGCTCGCGATCGGCCACTGGGAAAGGTGGAACACATCCCGTATAACCAAAGAAGAAATTGAGGATATTAAAAGGTATAACATACACCAGTGGAAGAGATTTAAACTTCCCCTGACACTCCAACGAGAGGATAAGAAGTGCGGGAATGTGCCCTACGGTCCAGGATGGTGGGTATCAAGAGCGAACTGCAACCCGGAAGGGCCAACTCCCTGTTGCTATGACAACGTCTGTCAGTCAAAGAGCATTGCTGACTGCCAATGCAAAGGCTGCTACGATTTGCGCCGGGAGGTGAAAGCTGAAATTGCCGACTGGCTTCCAAAAAACAAAAACTGCAAGGTAAGTGTGTAGATATCAAAATACCCCATCTCCTAGCTGAGTACTCATATGCCCGTTCTCAAAATTGGAAGGATCCAGGTACCCTGGTCTATAGTAGACATGCATGGTATTTACAATTCAAATGTACCCTTTATTAATCAATAATATGTCATTTGAGGTAAAGCATTGCAAAATAGAAATTGTGGTCCTATCCAGGTGAGGTCAAGAGGCTAAGTTAAACAAAACTAGTTGAAAAACCTACTATTGGATACTAGATACACTTTTGACAAAGTGCACAAAGTATTGAACTAGGAGATGGAAATCGTGAGTGTGTTACCAGTATCACAGCCTTAAGCCATTCATTCCATAGCGCCTTAAATAAAGAAAATAGATTTAGGAAGTGTTTAATTATACTATAGATGTGTGACGAGTAATTGATGCCAACACCTAAATACAGATGTTACTATCAAAGCGTTGAGTACGCGACCTAGGAACTTCCCAGTGAGTTTATTGGGGAATCCCCGTCACGCGCGCGATATTGCAACATTGTAACGGCCAGCGTCTTTTGCCGTATAGTCTATGGGCTGGGTGGGTTTTCGAGTGCATGAGATGTACCCTAAGTTACTCTCCATATTATTGTAGCTGGCTATCCCACATATTAGAAAAATCAGGGTAGACTTTTTGTAACCCAGCAATAAGCGAGAAAAATGGCGTCACTCCTTGTCAATCAGGTAGCAAAATTAAGGTAGAATTTTGGGGTAGAGGAAACTAAAATGTCTATAACTTTTGTAATAACCAACGCAGATCAGTGGTTCACCATTTAAAATGTGTGTTTTGATATCCTCTAAGCATCACTATGATTGTATTATAGATTACTTAAGTATTTAGGTCACTAAAGGTCAAATGGTCACAAAAATGGGGTCAAAGTGAAAATTTTACCCTTATCTGTAAAATCACTGTCAGAGGGTACCGGTTTAATATTTTCTTCATCTATTGCAATTGTTTGGCCAGGAAGATTATGAGAAAGACAAATCAAACACAGGTTCTTGGTTATTATGTATGTGCTGTCATAAAAAAGGAAAAACTGATGCCAATAAATCCAGAATTTGGGCCGCTGACTATATGTAGCATCATGTATTGCATGGCAATAATTAACACAGAACAGTGGTTTACCTTTCAAAATGTGTCTTTTATTGCTCCTCATCCAGTATTTCCATCATTTTTGATTTTAAACTCAAAATGAGGTCACCAAAGGTCACCGATTTGAAGGTCAAGTGAGAATTTGAGATGTTAGTTCAAAAATAGCTATTTATCATATAACAATCACTTTTGAACCGCATTTTAATGTCTTCCATTCAGGATAGATAATAACAAATATGTTTTTACCATCCAATGGCAACTGACTTCAAAGAGCTGTATTTGATTGGAATGGATGAATGAGGGTTTAAAGGCACATTGGCACACCAAGGCCATTTAGTGCCTTACAATATACCAAAAGGTGGTCCTTTTATGTTGAAGAACCTTGACAAAACATAATAATTCGAAGTGAAAGAAGAAAAAGAGGGAGAGTAAGAGCAGAGCCTTCAGGTCCAAAGAGGACCAAGGGGTCTTTTAGACGCATGGTATCCATAGCCAGTTCTACACATCCCCCTTCTTTTTTAAGGCAAGCAAGGTATTTTGATATATATATAAATATAAATATATATATATATATATATATATATATATATATATATATATATATATATATATATATATATATATATATATATATTATTTATTTTAATATATATATATATATATATATATATATATATATATATATATATATATATATATATATATATATATATTTATATATATATTTATATATACACATATGTATACAACTGTGTGTTATTTCGCCAAAAATAATATATATAAAGTATTGCATGCAATCCAGTTCGCCTGCATTACGTTTCCCAAATCTCTTGGAATAAAGCGATTCTCACACGCATGTTGAATAACTATAGACAGCCTAAAAAACTCAACCACTTTTCTGATGAAAAAGTGCAAAGGAGACGTGCGTGCAAAACAGATCTGTGCAATTCAAAAGATGCCAACATTCCCAGACGAAATTCGAGTCGAGTGGCAAACATCTTTTGTTGAACTTTGGCTTTCTGAAATTCTTCTCCTTTTATGTATATTTCACTCAAAGTCAATGGACCATGTGTTTGCTCTATATGTAAAGAAATCCTTACAGGATAACTTGCTGGGTAATTGTTGCCCTACTTTTTTAATTAAGTACCATTTCTACCAAGTTTGTGTGCTATGATGTAGTCTAAATGTTATGCTCACCATTCCTTTGGTCTAAACACAAGATTTCGGAATAAATATATAGATTGTCTGAAAAGATTTGATCATCCAATCCTTTTTAACCATTCATAGTTGGCATAACCAGATTTATTTAATGTGATTTAGTCATTGATCAAGATTGCTGTAATTTAGCCTATGACAGTCTCTGGTGGACCCCTGATCACAGGATCCATCACTCAGTCAGTGGAGCAATTGATGATGTGAGAGCAAGCTGCCGTTCGCCCTCCCCCTCCCAATCCCACTTCACGAGGCAGATGATGGCGACTGGATACTGCTGAGCCAGACTCCTGGAGAAAACTACTTAGCCTGGTTGTCTGGGGCCTTAGATTATACTATACACATTAACTTCCTGCTATACAAAGACTAGCACGTCGCCATTTCATAAATAAATCTAACCTCACAAGACTGGCTCGACACTGCTTCCTAAACAAATGCAACAAATAATATGTTTGGATGCACTTTGATATGCAACGATGCACCTCATTGATTGAGCGATGCACATGCATTGATGTGAGCTAGTGTGTATATGTATATATATATATATATATATATATATATATATATATATATATATATATATATATATTTTATATATATATATATATATATATATATATATATATATATATATATATATATATATATATATATATATACTAGTATATAAATATACCTTTAGAGCCAATGACAAATGATGTTTAGGTTTTTTAAAACAGGGATTAATTGGTAGTTGAAATCTCACAGTTTTGGCATTCACATCCTTCTATCACAAAATAAGTATAGGAAATGTACAGGAAATGGAAACAGAAAATAATAATACTTAAAATGAAAGCGTATTGGAATTTATAATGTAAGTGCAACTGTAATCAAATGGACTAACCAGTTGAGAATCACATATTAGTACTTTTTTGAGATAGAGTGTTACCTTTCCCCAAACACACGAAAATATATAACTATTTGAAGTTCAACCAGAAGCTGAAAGTTATTGCAAACCTTTTGAGCTTTCCTGGGTAGAAAAACAGACAGAAATATATTTAATATACAATAGGTGCTGTGTGCAAGTCCTCTACCAATGTGCCCACCAGGTTCGAGCTGCCAGCCACCAAACTTTTGTGAGTGACCCCAGTTTAAAGATGGCAGATTGGGTGTATACAATGTTAACCATTAGCAATGACCATCTTTGAATAAACATTTATTTAGGCAGAGAAATATAAGGGGGTCACTAGCAACTAGGGAGGACACCCATAATAAGTGCTCAGTGACCCTAGGGGCCAGTGACCCCCAGGTCACTGAGCACTGGCGGACACTGAGCAGTGTTACAACGGTACCCTCTGACAGCAATTTTACTGATAAGGGTAGAATTTTCACGTTGACCCCATTTTTGTGACCTTTTGACCTTAAGTGACCTAATTACTTAAGTAATCTTTAATACAATCATAGTGATGCTTAGAGGATATCAAAACACACATTTTGAATGGTGAACCACTGCTCTGCGTTGATTATTACAAAAGTTATAGACATTTTAGTTTCCCCTTCCCCAAAATTCCATCTTAATTTTGCTACCTGATTGACGAGGAATGACGCCATTTTTTTCGCTTATTGCCGGGTTACAAAAAGTCTACCCTGATTTTTCTTATCTGTGGGATAGCCAGCTACAATAATATGGAAAGTAACTTAGGGTACATCTCATGCACACGAAAACCCACCCAGCCCATAGACTATAAGGTGCATGAAGGCCCTCAATATGATAGTTTTTCTAGGATGTTCTTGCATTTGTACAAATCAACACAATAAAAGTTTATTTTCAAATTCATTCATCATAATTTTGATGCCCACATGGATAGAAAACATGGTTTAAAGGGGAACTTGGGGAAGAACAACTCATAGATTTATATGAAAGTTCATGAACATAGCTCGACATCTGTCATAAACAGGGAAGCACTAGAGCTCCACACAAAGAGAAATCTAAAATTGGAATTAGCGAATAGCACCTCCTCTGAGCCAAGGCTGCCCATTGTGAATCCGGGCCATCACACCCTACTGTGGTCAGTGTTTTTGGGTAGCAAAGGAGCTTAGTGGTGCATGAGATAAGCACAGAGCTAGGGGCAGGAAGTGATCTCTGCCACCCAATTGAAAAACATGGCCGCAGCCAGTGGCTGCCAGGGGCTGGGCAGGATGTTACCAATATGTAAAAGTCTCTCCTCATGGGATCACTGAGAGAAAAAGAAGGGCAGCATCATGTTCTTGAAGTGTATTACTTTCATATAAGCTGATATGTATGCGAGCCTTTATAGGGCCCCTTTAAAAAATGTGCCCCGGGGGCGGGGATTAGTGACAAAAAAATGTGCCGCGGGGGACGGGGACTATGAAAAAAAGTGCAGAAGGTCGGTGCACTATCCCCGCCCCATCCCAACCCCCCCCCCCCCCCTCCTGGAGATTCAATTGACTGGTGCATTTATATAGGTGGTCTCTTTCCTGATTCTAAATATCCTGGCAGGCAGAATTTATAAATTCATAAATTAAAATTGAAATGCTGTCAAAATGCAAAAAAAAAGAGGGCGCCACTGATATCAAAATAATGACGGCAAGGATAGGTAGGCCTAGATAGAAAGTAAAGGATGCGGTCAGATGTGTCTGAATGTTTACTGAATGATTACTTGAAAAGCCCGGGGGGGGGGGGGGGCACTTGGGTATTTAGGGGGGCGCATACGCTCGTTATCAAAATTAAAAAAATACCCCGTAAAGTCGCATAGTAAACTAGATTTGATAACGTAGATTGTATGAAATGATCGCCTTGATTTGAATCAGACAATAAATCATTTTCAAAGCACTCTTAGTTACATATGTTTTAGATTTAGTCAAAGTAAACTATAATATATATAATGGTATATTTTACTGTGATTAGACCCTAGACATGGATATGTGATAATATACATTGCTCTCAAGAATGTGATCTGGGTGAATGGAGGATGGTATTCATTAATGCATTTCAATAAACATATGGCCATTTCCGCTACCCTGTTTAAGTTTATACTGCATTAAGACCCTTGACATGGGCCCCTAGAGCGTAATTGATAATACACATTGCTCTCAAGAATGTGATCCTGGTGAATGGAGGATGGTATTAATACATTTCAATAAACATATGGCCTTTTCTGCTGCCTTTGGAAGTTTATACTGCATTTAGACCCTTGACATGGACCCCTAGAGCGTAATTGGTAATACACAATGCTCTCAAGAATGTGATCCTTGTGAATGGAGGATGATATTCATTGATACATTCGAAAAAAGATATGACCTTTTCTGCTGCCATATTTAAGTTTATACAGCATTTAGACCCTTGACATGGGTCCCTAGAGCGTAAGTGATAATTCACACTGCTCTTAAAGCCCAAAGAAAAAATCCTTGATGCAATGCTGTGAATGTCAACCTAGCATGAGAACTGCTGTGAACATTGAGTCATTCTGCATATTTCACTTTTAATAAACATATTATAGTTTATTAAACATTTTATAGTTGAATCCTATTCCGTCTTCAGTCTCTAGCTTATCCATTCCTTTGTCAATATGTATGAATTTTAAAAGGACATAGTGATACAACTGATGTGAAACCGCCCATTAATTCAGGAATTGAAGCACATATGCATGTTGCCATGGCAACCGCTTTTGGATTTTTTTGTTTCAGAACGCTTTATGCTATTTCTTGATAACATGTTAAACTTCATTATCATCTTTTACAATCCTCAAAGTTTCATAAACATTGGAAAAGTCATTCAAAAGAAATTCATTAATGTCGCATTCAGATATAGAAAACTGTAAGCATTGCAACTTCTTCATTCATTCTGCATTCTGGATTTCACTTGAATTGAACGTAAAGTAGAAACTTCAACCCTATTCGGTCTTCTGTCTCTATCTAATCCATTCCTTTGTCAATATGTATGGAATTTTGAGAAAAGTATCTGTTGAACCCACTAATCATAAAAAATCATCAAATTACAGAATTAGAGCACATACGCTTGTTACCATGGCAACCGATTTTGTCAAATTCTTGTTGCCATGGCAACCGTTTTAAAACATTTCACTTTTGTAGTAGTGGAAATATCAAATTTCAATATCATTATTTACACGCCTTAAAGTTTCAGAAGTATTGGGTAAAGTTTACACTAGGAAATAACAGTTTAGTTTGGCATCAAATGCTTGTCACACATCTCTAGTATTTGGTCCACAGATCGTGACATGTGCGGTATGACACGAGAGGAGGTAATTAATACTTATTGGGCAAATAGGAACCGGTATACACAATGTATAGGAGGCAAGTGAAAATAAATTCTGTTGTTAATTTCATGTCTAGTACCAGGGTTGGTTGTTTCTTCCGAGGGGCGTTGTCTCCATGGAAGAAACTGTTTGTTTTTTAGTCCTGGAAGAATTAAGCAGGTTTCCTCCACTTTTCGGAAATAACCTATGCCTTTCAACCTTCTGGGGAAAAACGTTCCCTGATAAGATAAAAATCAACATTTAGATGAAATGTGAGGCAATCTAAGATCCTCAAACTTCATGTTTCCTTAAGAAATATTGATTTCTTGTTCTGTATAAAGCGGGGCAGCTAAGACAAAAAATGTGCACCTTTTGCAAAAAGCGTGAAACTTGATACAAGTATACTTGTGTGATGCTGATCAATATGCTAATGGATGCAGTGAGTGTGTGACCCTTAGAGCCTTTATTGGGGCATTTGGCAAATGGTATAAAATTTAAATATATAATTAACGTTTCTTGTGATATGACAATACAAAATACAAGAAAGACACTGGAATCTCCAAACTTGGCATACATACACCTCAAGGGTGGCTGATTATATGTGTGATAATCCCATTTTACAAAATGTAGGGTAGGGCTTGACACGTAGGGTCAGTTTAGGGGGTATTTTCTGCAAAAAAGTATAGAAAAAAGGGAGATTTTAGGGATCTGCTTATAAGAACACTAGCTTTTGTGGAAGAAACTTTAAACCTCATCCATCTATACTAGTGTTGTTGATCATGACTGCCACAAGTACCTCTTATTAGCAGCTGTTTGGGGTATTTCAAGGAAAATTTGTATAAAATGCCAGTTTTTTGTGATATGACAATAACAAAAACAAGGGAGACAATAGCATTTCCAAACTTGGGATATATACACCTCACGAGCTGCTGATTATATCCATGTGAATGTCATTTATGAATTTGGCACATAGGGTCTGTTTTAAGGGTATTTTCTGCAAAAAAATATAGAAAATGTGAGATTTTTGGGATACGGCTGTGAGAACACTAGATTCTGGGGTAGAAACTTCAGACCTCATCCATCTATACTCAGGGTGTTTTTGATCATGACTGCCACCAGTTACGTTTATATAGGGACCTCTTAGTAGCTGCAGTTTTGTTTGGGGTAATTTGAGAAAAAATGGTATAAAATGCCAGCTAGATCGTGAATCGTAAATTGTGCACTTTTTGAAACTTGGTGCACATATACTATCAGTGATGCTGATCAATATTTTTAATGGATGCAGCATGTTTAGAGTTACCTCTAAGCCAATCCTTGTGGTATTTCAGGCAAAAAATAGTATAAAATGCAAGTTTTTTTGTGATATGACATTTAAAAAATACCTGAAGACAACAGCATCTCCAAACTTGGCATGAATTCACTTCAAGAGCTGCTGATTGTATAAGTGATAAAATCATTTATGATATTGACACATAGGGTCTGTTTTTCTGCAAAAAAGGATAGAATCTTTTTGGGGGATCTGGCTATAGGAGCGCTAGATTTATGAGTAGAAACCTCGCCCAAATATACTTTAAGAGTTGTTGATAATGGCTGCCACCAGTAAACCTTATATGGAGTCCTCTTAGTAGCTGCAAATTTGGGGTAATCTCAGCAAAAATGATTGGAACAGTAAAGAACTACGAACCACACACAAATAATTTTTTGTGGTTACTGATTGATACTAATGTTAGTAGATATCATGAAAGATATCCGTAGTGCTTACTTCCGGCGTTGATTTTATTGAAAAATGACCACACAAGTAAGATTTCTGGGATCTGACTAGAAAATCCATGATTAAGAATAGAAACCAGAAAGCTGCCGAATTTTGGAGGTGAATTTATCTAAAATACAAAATGAAGTTTTCAGCTTACTCACCACCATAATTATAATAATTTGCTATTATGACACACCTGTCTTTAGCTAATGTTGATCCACAGACATTGAGGTTCTATCGTGAGTGGATGAAGGGAGGTCTCTTACACGAGGGAGTGATGTTGTGTCTTAGGACGAGGCTTACCAAGTTTTATTGTAAATTTAGCTAGCTAAAGTTAGGCTGCAAAAGGCCGCCTATGCACTTATTCAACAATGGTTGTGTGAGCAAAAGGCCGCCTGTGCACCAATTCTACAATGGTTGTGACGTACACAGTTTGTCTCCCTTCGAAACTGGTGCTAGATTTTGGGGTAGAAACTTAAAACCTCATCCATCTATACTCTGGGTGCATCTCTTCTAGGGTAAGCATCTCTTGGAGCAGCAGAGAATTCTCTGTGTTTGCCACGTCCGAATTTATTGCCTTCAAAGGCACGTTTTAAACCCTTTTCATCATTCATTTTGGGTATCAACCTTTAGGAAAACGCCCAGATTTTATGGCACATATACTGGCGTTTAGTTTCATGGATGTCTATTCTAACTTTTACAGGTTTTAGTATGACCTACACATTATAATGAATTGGCGAAAAGAGTGTGCTAAGAAAACATCTCTTTACGGGTTATCTACTCCTAGTGTAGGCCTCTGAGTGGAAGGAAACATATTCCTGACCACAGAGGACGGTACAGGTGAGGTTTGCCTTAGAGCACGTGCAAAGACCTGTACATGCCCTCATACAATTACAGTGTGTAAGCCCATAGCACATACCTTGTGTCTGGCCTAGTGTAGCCCACTTTGGTTTCCATGAGTTGTTTTTCTCCAAACCAAAGCCTGATGGACAAAACCTACCCCCAAATTTACCCTCCTTGGTAGGCAGCCTATCATGGCTGCTGCTGTAGTGCAGCCTAGGTGGGTGGTATGTTTTCAATAGAGCAAGACTTTTGGGAAGACAGATGCTGTCTTGGCCCGTTAACCTGACACAGGTCGCTTGTTCAGTCAGAGTTGAGCACCCCAAATCTATATAGAAGAATCATGACATTTTCTGAAATCCGTCTGAGTGCCTTTGCTAAAGTCCAAAATGCCTCAGTGACCTTTGAAAAAACAGCCCATGTATCCCATGTTGTTTTTTGCCTTGGCCTGTGAAGAATGAGCTAGTGTCACATCCAGTGAATGCATGCAACCTGGCCGATGACTTTGCTTCGCATGGGCCCAAAGCATGCGCTAGGTGATGCGTTCTAACACCAAACGAGATCCAAACCTCTGTGACTAGGATGTTTTATGGGGCAGGAACTATGATGATGACAACTACATCAGTATCACCTGTCCTGACCATTATCTTTTGATGACCTCTATTTCTTGCATCATATAAATGTAATACAAGCCAGGAGTCTGCTTTTTTATGGGAGCATGGTTCAATGCTGCCACCGTCTTCATTATTTGGTGTACACACCTATAATGTTGTATACTGTAGAACAGGCAAAGTTCGCGAGTACGATTATTTCGCAAATACGCGAACTAGCATCGCCCTTGCGATCTTATTGCACGTGATCTATTGGGTGCTTAGTTACGCTATTCACCACTGGAGGTAATGGTGCGTGGGTCGGTGAATTTCAGCCCTAGACGGTCGTGGCTGAAACGAAGAAAAATATGTCCAATAACTTCACAAAACCATTATAATATGATACATTGGTAACTTATGAATAAGTTATCAATGTATCACATTATTATTCGCAATCTTACCTGTCCGATTTTGGGGATACCTGTGCCAAGTTATGGATTTCTTACGAGAAGCAAGATGGCTGCCGTCATCGCACAATAGACGCTATCACAAAAAGGAGATGGATGTTGCGATGGATTTAATTGATCAATTATCAACATACATATATGTGTATGCTGATAATTATCAGAATAAGATATATCTTTAAAAAACAATGAAATTTGTATTTTCTGTGAATTGAATGTTTGTCAATTTACGGCAAAGATGAATTTGCAGTTGGCCAGTATATACGGCTATAGCGTGATATTTACCCCTAGTCGGTCCGAGGCGGAATCGAAGAGAAATGCATGCAATAACTTTACAAATTCAGTAAAGTTACAACTTTACAAATTCAGTAAAATTCAGTACGATACATTGGTAACTTATGAATAAGTCACCAAGGTATCATACTATAATTCACATACTATTTACTTTACCATTATTGGGGGAACTTGTACCGTAAGATGTTATGGCCGTAAGGTGGCCACTCAGGGCTAAATCTTTCACATTTTTTATTACTGTTTGGTTCAACAGGTGGCGCTGTATAACTCGCTGGCTCGCGAAATAAAGTACACGCAAAAAACCGAAAAATCAACTTTTCGCGAAATTTTTGTAGCGCGGTATATACCTATTTTACAGTATCTCTTTTTGGATCTCATTAGATGTAACACTCTTCGCTAACAGTTGGAAAAGTTTTGTTTGTTATCAGTGACATGGAGGAAATTTTGCCAGTTAGCTGGTGTATTTGATGCAGGAGTGACCCTACCTCTCAAACCACTGCCTCTGTTAACCCTTGTAGCTGACTTAAAGCTGTCTACTTGATAAGTGTCCAAAACTAAGTTTATCCTGTCAGCACATTCCAGATAGTGCTAGCTATATGGCATGAATACTTGTATAGTTCAATCTTCAAACATCTTAAATATTCTGGGTTTAAGCATCCAAATTACCATGGCACCATCTTGTAGGACTGCAGTTACTTGGGGTGTTCAATCTAGGGGTTGTGCTAATGTCAAAACTCATTTCACCAGCTTTTGATAATGATGGTAGGGCGCGCTGAAAAAGTCCTCAAGGTTACCATCACTCGACTAGCAGTAAGTCCAACAAGTCCCCTGTCACACTCGATTAATGCATTATTTTGTTCATGGGCATAATCAAGTGCAATGGTCGAAAAGGGACAGTTACTTTTTTCACTGCTAGTCAACAAGAGCACAATTCCTCATAAAATGCTGGGTGCTTCTCTTCTAGGGTAACCATATCTCTTACATGACACTAAGCCACCAGGCATAATTGATGTGATTGAGACTAAATATCAATGGTAGGAGGTGCCCAGGAGATTCTGTATATGTACTGAAGTTTCCTTGCATAATGGATCCAACTAATTACAATAGGCATAGCTCTAGCTCAAGCACATGGGCCCAATACTGGAATTGAGGCTGTTCCTTTAACATTTGACCAGACCGTTTTTATCAATCCTTAGTGTCTTCTTCCTTGGGGACTTCATCCATGTGGGCATCATATGCCTGTTGCATCAGTATGTACAGGGATGCTGCAGTAACCTAATGGGCATGTCTAGTGCAGGTGAGGTGGATCTGCTACACCAGAGGTTGCTATACCTGCATCGTATATTGCACTGGTTCATCCATGACTATCCAGCCAATCCTCCAAGGTTTTGAATGCTGCAAGTTAAATATGAAGGCCACAAACTATTACAACAAACTGCTCTTCACCATATGTATATGGAAAGTCCAACTGAATTGTTTTAGTGATAGCAAACAATTGTTGGTCTATTGCTATCACAGATACCTGGCCTGGACTCAAATGTTGATCTGCCTCCTTTACCACATTCATAGAATGTTTTAGTATAGCAACAGAATGCGCATTTTTTACAGAAAGAGGCAATAGAGCAATGGTATGTGGATTCACTAACTATTGGGGCCTGCAGCAACATGGTATGCAGCCCAGGATATGAAGTTGTCTTCGATTTAGGCAGATTTTCAGATTTTGGATGTTCCCGCCATATATATTGAGGTCTAAAAAAACAGCATCTCTATCATGCCATTCAGGTAGCAAATGTACTGTTGTTTCTGGTACTAGGTGATTCAACTTGGTAACACTGCTGGAGGCACATTAGTGTATGGCATTTGATTGTGATGTGATGTCAGGAACATCTAAGATCATGCTTATTAATGCATTGAGAGATGAAGGTACAGATTGTTCTTGGCAGCCTTCATGACCTTTCCTTGAAAGTCTTGCTTGATCTGCAAGATGTCTCGAGAAATGATATTAGCAGTTTTTCCTAATATAAGTGCCTCAGGGTAAAACTCTTCAGAGATTAATTCTTTAAGTGCTGAACCTCCACCTTTATCATATTTTAGTACTGTATTCATCCGATTAAGCGCACAGGACCGATTAAGCACACATCCCTATTTTTCACGGAAAGAGGTGGAACGGCCAGTGCATCTGTCATGTAAAATTCCGCCCAGAAGAAGTAAAAAAATCAAAATCACTTACCTTTACTTTTAATAGTGTCTAGAAACCAGTGTTGAGTTCTGCCATTTCTGAAATCCCTTTGCGCTATCGCTGTTCATATTGGGCGCATGATTGTGCTATTGACCAATCAACGATCTCGTTACATGCGGGGTTGTACTGCCAAGCGGCTAAGTAAACTGAGCAGCGAGAGTGCGAAGGTAAGATAATGGCCAATACACTACGATCGGCCCTCATTGGGGTGTGCAGTCTTTTCGAAATTTGAGGTTGAATTTGAAAATATGATTTACAAACCAAAATCTTAACTGATGACAGTTTTCTATGAAGTGTTGTGCAGTAGCTGTTCTAGGCCATATGCTATTTGACCTAGATCTTGACCATAGAAATAGCAGCACCTATTGACAGCAGCTAGTCACGTTACCCATGGATGGCAGCATTTAGTGTACATCGCACGATAGAATAATAGTATGGTCAGTTTTGTAATCACTAAATTAGGTATGTTTAATCCAATTTGGCAGTTTTTACTTCTATATTTGACTTAAGACCCTATGACACTCTATTTCAAATAAATTTGCAAATATTACCATTAAATAAGGCAACATGGATGGATGTTATAACATGTTCTAGTAGCAGTCACAATCAGCAATCCTTAGGACTGTGCCAGGTAGGGAGTTTCTTCTGAAAATGATTTTTATTAGTTATTTCCACGAAATCACATTTTCCAGGGCTTCTTTAAAGTAGAATTACCCAAAATGAAACACTATGTAAACATTTCAAGAGGTGTACTATTAGTGTTGTCAACCAATAGCCTTCAGAGTATATTTGTGTGAGGTTTGAAGTCTTTATTGTAAGGTTCAGATTTACTAAACACTCATTTTTCCAATCATTGTTTGTGCAAATTACCCCAAGATTGCAGCTACTAAGAAGATTTCATATCAATTTACAGGTGGCAGACATGATCAAAAACACTCAAAGTATATTTGGGTGAGGTTTAAAGTTTCTATTCATAAATCTAGTGTTCTTATAGCTGGATCCCAAAAATCTCTCATTTTCTAGCTCTTTTTTAGGAAATATCCCAAATACAGACCCCAAGTGTCAATTTCGGAAAATGGTATTATCACATATATAATCAGCCACTCTTGAAGTGTATTTGTGCCAAATTTGGAGATTTTGCTGGTTAGCCTGTATCTTTTATTGTCATATCACAAACAAACATGCTGTTTATACTATTTTTTGCCTGGAATACCCCAAACATAGGCTTAAGAGTTAACTCTAAATGTGATGCGTCCATTAAGAATATTGATCAGCATCACACACTATATGTGTACCACGTTTCACACTCGTTTAAAAAAGCTTGCAATTTCGTCAAATTCTTCATTTAGCCACCCGCTTTATGCTGCGCCCCTGTAAAAAACATTTCAAAGTGAGGATAACTTTAATAGATACCATTTGTTGGGCTTATTTTAGATCAAAATAGCTGTTAATCATGTCACTAAGTATCATGATACAACCACCCAAATCAACACAAGAAATGATAATTGTAAGTATTTGCTAGATGGTCATCTTTTGTCTTGCTGTACGTTCCAGGTAATCTATGTCACCTCAGAGAGTTGCAGGCTTCATCTTTTCATGTCTCCGGTCACCTGATCAACATGCTACTAAGACTTTTCTTCTGTATCTAGATTCTCTTACTTGAACACAAAATAAGGATATCTCATATTGATAACAATAGTGAGATATGACAAGGTGTTTGACACAAGTTGCCAACATATCAGCACACTGGGCCAGAATGCCTCAAAAATGGACACTTATCAATGTGTCTTAGATGCCATAACAATTTCTTTCGATACTTGGGTTATGCAGTCTATAAGAGAAAAACAATCTTTTTGATAAAGAATTGACCTTCAAATGACCTTGAAAAATTGTTTTCTCTCATAGACTGCATATCCCAAGTTTCGAAAAAAATCATTATGGCATTTTCGACAAATAGAAAAGTGTCCATTTTGAGGTATTCTGGCCCAGTGTGTAGCAAATGATAGAATACTTGTGATAAAGTACATGTTACTTATTTTGCTATAGGTCTTGTGCGAAGTAGAAGGACTACCCTTTCTTCCACCATCCTGGAAGAAATAGGTCTCTTCTGGAAGAAACCCAACACTGGTCTAGTACACGCTTTACTTTTCCATTTCCCCCGACTTTGTTAAGGGCGATGAAAATATGTTAGTTAATTGTACATATTTAGCCGAATTTCCAAAGTTGTTACCTGCGCAAATGACCACTTCTTTATTTCTTGCTGTGGAGGATTTCGATAGTAATTTTTTTTCTCCTACTGAACGTAAACAGTGTACAGGATTGTTATGACAGGGGCATTCCACACATTCTCCCATTTAAAATGTCAATATTCATAGGACTATAAGCTATGTATTGGAGTTGTTTATAGACCAGATACATGGCAAAGCGTCTGCGCCAGTGATTTCTTGATTCCATGTTTTTGGAAAATGTCAATATCAAGAAGATAAAAGGGGCATTCCATATATGTTCTCCTATGTGGTAATATACATAGCATTGTACAATGTCTATTGAGGGCTTTTCGTGAATAACATGCCTGGGGGCCAATCAGAACGCTCTGATTTTTATACCTTTAGACCTTATTTTAGTAATACTGCAGGAGTTTTAGTATACTGTAAATCACTTAAGTATAGCGGGAACAATAAGATAGCGATAATAGCGCTCTGCCCATATGCGCTATTATAAAATCCCCGCCTTTATTAAATTCTTAATTGAACTTGCTGCTGCTGTTCCCGTCCACCGCTATACTTAGATCATGCTATCCATGACAGTACCGTAATTGCGCTATATAATGTTCACGCCATATTTAAGTGATTTACAGTATACACAGAGGTGGGCCGCAGTGTATCTCTGCTGTAATCGTCGGATGCAAGGTAACCCCACCGTTTGTTATTTTTCTAAAAACACACCCACCACTGTATTATTTTCAAACTCGACCCCCAACAATGATTATTGCTTTGGTTTGGACCCCCGTCAATGTTTATCTTTTATGTCTGCACCTCGACTGATGTTTATCTTTAAGGTGAGCGTCCTTCTGCAACTAAAAGACCCCTTGGAACTAAAAGCGACGTGAAACACCATGCCTTCCTTCCATCCTTCCGTCTTTCCTTCCTTCATACATACATACATATATACATATATACATACATACAAACATATGTCTGTGTCTGTGAAAGCCATATCTACTTCTGTACGTGAACAAAGAAATGGAGTGTGTATAGCTCTGGTATAAATTTTGAATTTCAGGTGCACACTTACGACAAGGCGGAGGTATGTCGCATGCTCAATGGTACAGATATCTTAATGACTGGCTCCTCACTGATGCGACATCTATTTGTTGCCTTTTTGACTATCTTAAAAGGCGACATCAACTACGGCAGCTTAAGACCAAACACAAAACCTGGTAAGAAGAATACTGTAGATTCACAAAAGTTCGTGCAGAGTAAATTTTGCAAATTTACAGAAAATCGATTTTTGTGGTTTTTAACTTCGCGAATTGGCCACAACATGGAGTGCCAGCTATACACTTAAACACTAATCGTTGCGGATTCTAATTTTGAGTCCGAGGCTAAACGCTAAGAAAACGCAAAAATTAAACTAACGCAATCTTTTCCGAATTTACAGTATATTCGTATATTTACCCCACTATCTAAAAGCAACTTGCTAAATAGATTTAATTGTTCAGGGGAACGATTACTTGGGAACAGGTTCGAAGGAGCAGTTAATCAGAGCACTCCCCACAACTCTCCTTCAAATATTTTGTAAAATAATTCTGAATTCCCTAGTTATTGTCAAAATGATTATATATCCAGACTGTGCATTCCCAAGGAACTCCAGAGCATTTATCGGTTTATCTTTCTAAAAGGATCTATATCCAGGAGCTGGCATCTAAAACACAATCATCAAGCAAACATATTTCTTTAAGTTCAGTTCTTTACTCACATTAAAAGTAAAACGCACCATATGCGGCCAGATTTGAATTTTGCTCATTATTCCTTTTTCTAGTTTATCAAAACTAAATCATAAATAGCTAATTGTTAATCGTAGCTTTTGCACATGTCAAAAGCTGGATACGAACCTTGGGCGCAGTATTAACCAGACCTCTTTCGTTTCATAGTATCAACTTTTTATTTCAGAGGTGAAGAAGAAGTGCAAAGGGAGTTCTCTTTATGTCGAATATGAATGTCGCCAAAATATGGACATGAATCCATTTCTCTGTGATGGCCTTGTGCGTCTTAGATTTGGCGACTACGGTTCATGGCATCGTGGCCCAGCCCTGAAGAAAGAGGCCCTCGAGATGCGTGCGCACCCAAGATCCATCATCATTTCTGGTGGCATGGGCCTTCATGGTGGCTACATGAATTCAACCACCATCTACGAGAAATACTTCAAACCGCCACTGCCTTATCTCTCTCTGGATGGAAAAGGGGGGCCCCTGTTTTTCTGGGTTGGTACTGACCCTCCGGGGATGTTAAAACCAATGAGGGCCATGATAAATGGACAAACTTACAATAGTACAATACGTTTCAACAACGAGATGTGTAGTCTTATTAAAAAACATTCATTTCCATGTTTAAACACAAATGAACTGATGTGTTTTCTTCGGATGGGACACACCGAGGAAGGGGTGCAAATTTGATAAAAGCTCAGATACTTCTAAATATTATAGACAATCATTTGAAGGGCCTGTCTAACTGGTAACAGGTAGGTATTAGGACTGTCATTGACATCCATTTTTTTTCGATTCGATCATTGACATTTTATTTTTCGATTCCGATTATTTCGATTCGATTGTGAAGAACTGCAGTAATAGAATATTTTCACATGTTCCACACTATTTTTGTGGCTAGGATCCGAAGATTCCCACAATGCAAAGACAATGAAGGTTTTCTCAACACTTTCTGATTAGATACTTGAGTTTCTCTTAATAGCGTTGGCTAAAAATTGTGTAAAAGGCTGAAAAAATGTGTTTCGATTAATTCGATTCGATTGACATAATATTTTTCTCTCGATTAATTGGAAAAATTATTTCGATCGATCGATACTTGTCATATCAATGACAGTCCTAGTAGGTATACGGTATATCATAGGTTGTGGCAGAAAATTAGGTGAATGGGAGACATCCAATACTGTACCTTGTGAATTGTGTGTGGCAGAACCACACCTAAATGGTACAACAATGTACAGATTCATACCTTGCATAGTATGTATAGCTTGGAGTCGTAGTGTTGCGGCGTCATTTTTTAAATTCTTTTGCGGAGCAGGTGTTTTATTGCCTATCAACATCATCTTATTTTAAAAGTTTCAGTAACAATCATGGGTGTAACAGTGCCCTTTTGTAAGGCTGCTGGTAACCGTATGGTCCTACTTACTGACCTGGTGTCCCCTGGGAGAGCTGATAGCCACTTGTTGGAAGAGGGGGCCATTAGAGGAAATGTGCACACAGCTTACAGTTGCGGTGACCCCACTTCCGGTGTCCAAGAGACTGTAATAGGCTGTGCATCCTGCCAGTCGCTCCACTGAGAACGCTATCCATATGGCAGGTCCTGGCGTGCATGTGCTTATATTTATAGGTGAAATGCATTTAGCTGTACAAGGGGGTGCTACACAAGAAGCGACAGTCTTACATATTTCCACTTGTAGCGGAAAATTGAGTATTAAAAAAAAATTCTATATGACCATTTACTGTCATGGCTAGTAGATGACTTCCTTGGGTCATAAATTATTGCATGCTGTATGTGCACTGAACATGCTCTGTGGAAGGGGTTTCCTGGCCTCTCCACTTGTCTCCCAGTGCTGTAAGTACCACTCTCTAATATCTATCTATAGTATATGCCATATACCCAGTTATAGTTTATCAGCAGCCTACATATGGTCGTGTGATTTTTGATTTGCCATTGTCTTGTATATCTCATTGGATTAAATAAACAGTTTAAAATCAGAAGATTTGTCTTTATAATTTATCCTTTCCTTTCCCAGCTTACTTAAATCTCCTCTCCCGTACGAAAAAATTCATCCCTGAAATTTTCATTTCATGGGCGAAATTTTCATTTTCATGCATGAAAATTTCATTTTCATCCCTAAAAATTTCAGGGTTCACCCATGAAAATTTCAGGGATGAAATGAAAATTTCGCCCATGAAAAATGGCATTTTTTCTTAGCTATTTTAGTTCCGACATAAATCCTAGGCGGCGCTGTTGGTTGAAACAGGAAACAGCTGGTGTTTTATCTGTAATCAGGCCCCCGCTGTGAACCCATGAAAAGTTTGGGGGCGAAATTTTCATTTTAACGAAGAGGTAAACTGCTGGCCCGAATCTCAGTTGTCCAGATTCTCACCCCCGCTGAGAACCCATGAAAAAATTTGGGGCAATTTTTTCATGAGTTGCACTATAACTAGGCTATATCATTATATATATATATATATATATATATATATATATATATATATATATATATATATATATATATATATATATATATATTTTTATATATATATATATATATATATATATATATATATATATATATATATATATATATATATATATGTATACAAATCCCACCATTAGTCGACAAAAGACCAACCGTTGGTCGACAATTGTCGCCAATATGGTAATATCTGCTGTCGACTAAAGGTCAAAGCTCGCCAATTGAATATAAAACAGGTTAGAGTTAATTGTTCTATGTCATTCATCAGTATTTATCAAGCTAAGGTTGAAATGTCATTTTCTAATTGCTAGTACTCATAGTTTGCAAGTTATGACGAATTCAATTCTAGGCAGATTTACAACAACACCCATTAGTCGACGCACATATTTTTAAATTTTCTCAGAAAAAATGGAATATGTCCTGCTTTTGTTATGTTGTACACCTAAAGAAGAACTTAAAATACCCATTTTGCATCATCACATGCAAAAACACTTTACAAAAATTAAGCTATACCAGATATATATTTTTGCCTGTCCACTTTGGTCCTATAAAAGTTGGGTCTGATTAGCAATAGGTGGAGCTGCAAATTTGGTGCACTCACTGAAACGTTGCTCAGTGGTAATGTGGATTTCTATTGAAAACATTGGGCAACTGAGAGTAGAAACAGCATTTTGTCAACAAGAACAATAGAAAATTGGGGCAAAAGAAGGGCAATCAGTTTTTCTCCAGTATTGATGTGTTGAAGTCCCTACTGCTACTGACACAACTGCGTCAGTCTTCTGATCTGCGTCCTTCTACACAACAATGATATTATTTGGGCTGTTGCCTGGTACATTGGTCACACCAAGAGAACTCTCGGTGAATGTATGTGTAAACATTGCAGGTATGTGACACAACACAATTCCAGTCAAGAGGACCACCAAGGTCTTGGCGAATATCAGACCACGTGTCTTACAATTTGGGGAAAGAGATCCAGATTCGCCTAAATCTTTAAGGATCCGAATAGAACTTGAGACACTATAGATCTATAGATTTTGCTCAACAACACCTAAACGGGCCTAAACGTATTCAACTAACTTGTCTGATGTGGTACACTTTCTTAACCCATGCGGGTATTGGACCTGTTTGCCCCTGTTTACTTTATTTTGTTTACAAGAAAATGGTATCACATATCAATTATCAGTTAAATCTATTAATAACAATCAAAGCAAACTCATAAATAGGCGAAAAAAGCAGAGGGAGAAGGTGAAGTTTCTGGTCAAGTTTTAAAACTTTTTATACTTTTCTCCCAAAGTTCACAACCATTTTTCAGATGCCCTTTCAATTATTTGACAAATGACTAAGCCTGTTGTAATCTGAATTTCTTAAAATAAAGTGTGCTACTCAGTGTAGATGCGCTTGTTAATATAATGTACCGGTTTAGGCTAGCTGACACAATCTATTAATCCTATTTCCCAATGTTCTTATTCTTTTCATACAAATTTCCTGGTGGAACTGGGGAATGACAGATTAAGGGCCTGCAAAAACTCTGTAAGTCAAGGCAATCAATAGGACTGTGCCTGATTATATGCTTACATATAGGAAAGTATAGACAAAGTCCTACTCCTGTATCACAGGTATAGGGAATGACTCTGCTTTATCGCTCATCCTCCTATATCATCAATTATTATTGATATGTTAATCAATTATTATTAATAACTCACCTATTAATGTTAATGAATCATAGCATTCATTAATATTAAGAATTGATTTACTAATATTAATAAATGAATCATCAATATCAAGACATCATTTATTGATATAAATAAATGCTCAGTTTTTGTTTATATTAATAAATGATTTATTGATATCATTATTCACTTCTTGATATTGATAAATCATTTATTAATATTAACAAATGTCTATTTTTGTCAACTTCTGCCTTCTACAAATCTATAAATAGTAAAAGATTAATTTATTTTAATAGATTGTTTATGAATTCACGAGTTATTAACTGATTATGTGATTGATACTGATATTCCCTCCCCAGAAAAATACTTTCCTGTAATTTAATGCATCAGGGAGATTTTCCTATGAAGAAGATGCTGTAGGAAGTAGCTGGGAAAGTACAGGAAAAGTATTGGAATATGACACTATGAGATGTCTGGGAAGAAGTGGGCAGGGTTTGCAAACAATCTGGAAACGACTAGGTTTAATGGGAAACCCATGGGATGAGTAGAAGGGAGGCCATAGCCATTCCCAATACAAGCTTGGATATGTCTGGGAGGATTTAGGTAGGGTTTCAGATTTATCTAGGTAATGAATGGGAAACCAATGGGATGGGTAGGGGAAGGCCATAGTCATTTCCTATACAAGCTTGGACAAAAAAAGGAAATAATCCATGAAAGAGCAGCACAAAATCTGGGAAATTCACTAGGAAATTGCTCATATGCATACAAAATACAGATAGGATTCCGGGTCCTCATTTCCTCTAGGAATCCTATAGTAAAATAGTGGGAACATTTCATACGGGAGATCACCGTAATGAAAGTAATGACTATCAGGAAGTTGGCTATACCATGTCAGCTATAAAAGCCCTATACAACATCAAACTCACCTTAGTAACTGCAATAAGCAAAGAGATACCAGGAGACATTTTAGAAAAAGGAGTATGGATAAGAGGATCCGGTATATTTGCTAAAGGTTGAGAGGTTTTGGTGAAGATCATATTAGGAGGGTATGGGTTTGTGACTCTATGAAAGGACTGCCAAATGCTACACAGAAAATAGATAATCCTATTTTGGAAAAGATAAAAGCACTGAAGGTAGACCAAGTGATAGTTTAAGGGTACTTTAAGAGATTTGACTTACTGGATGAAAATGTAAAACTTGCTGACGGATACTTTTTTTACTCCCTGCCTAAACTTCGAAACCAAGTGGAAACCCTTGCAGTCTTACTAGCTGATGAAATAAGCATAATTGTCAATGGAAATGGAGAAAGATGAATAAATGATAAAAGTCAAGAACAGGACTTGTTGCCCTGATTGAATATTAACGAAGAGCACCGTAAAGGTTGAGAGCTTGTGATGAAGATCATAATAGGAGGGTGTGGGATTGTGACTCTAAGAATGGACTGCCAAATGCGACAGAAAATAGATAATTCTATTTTGGAAAAGATAAATGCACTGAAGGTAGACCAAGTGAGAGTTCAAGGGAACATTCAGAGATTTGACTTACTGGATGAAAATGTAAAACTTGCTGAAGGATATTTATTTTACTCCCTGCCTAAAGTTCAAAACCAAGTGGAAACCCTTGCAATCTTACCAGCTGATGAGGATATGTAAGAGAGCACCATGGATATATTGTTCAACCTTTATGAAAAACTTTCTGTAGGAGGTATGTGCATAATTGATGATTATAACATTGCCCCTTGAATGCGTGCTGTCAATGAGTTCAGAAAAATGCATAATATCACGGATACTCTCATTTTCATTACTTCCAAAGGAATGAAGAGGTATGGCATTAGAATTAAGCACTTTAAACTGAAGGAAACAATTTTAGATATCTAAAAAAACAAAAATATTCTTTTAAATATATATTAAAATTGTAATTGTGGTTCTTGAAATCCTGACATCGTTAGAAAGAGCAAAAAAAAGCTCTTCCTTTGGCTGCTAGTGTTAGTTGTTCTTGTCTCATAAAACTAAGATGCTGTATATAAGCCTGTGTTGTGCGCGGGTTGCAGCTAGTAGAAGAGTATTACTTGATTTTATGGTAACATATGTCAGGTATCTTTTATGATCTAATGCCACTGTTAAATTTGTTTAGAATGAGCAGAAGCATCATTGGGGCCAGTAAATAGTGGCATTATTGTTAAGTGAATATATATATATCTATATGGTTATGTTATGTTATTACATGTCCTATTGTTTGTTTACATGTCTTGTTTACATCACATGATTTCTTAATGGCCAGGAGAGCCATTCAGAGGCAACTCACTGCCATGTTAGGAATGTCTTAGTCCAACAAAGTCAGTAAGTGTTTCTTTCTTTCTCTCCTTTGTAATTAGTCATCATGTCATGTCTAGATTTACATTAGTTGTATGAATGTATTTCGAGTTAGGATGGATTATTCATAAGTTGTTTATGAAGTAAATTAGTGTGTATTTTGTATCTTCAAGTTGATAGTGATTTGTCCATTGTTCCTTGAACCAGTAAAGAGTGATTCGTATGTATTTGTATAAGGTTTTGTAATATTTTGCCATATCTGTACTTGTAACTAAATATGTAATCTGTGACAAAAATGTGTACTTTGTGATGTGTCAGTATGATTGTATAGAAGAAACTTTATGTGTGATATTTGTTTAATTTCAGAAAATATGAAAAACTGTCAATAGAAATGGAGAAAGATGAATAAATGGTAAAAGTCAAGAACAGGACTTGTTGCCGAAAATGGATTTCAACAAAGAGCACCGTTATGAAGGTTATGACTATACAGAAGTTGGCTATACCGTGTCAGCTATGAATGCCCTATACGACATCAAACTCCCCTTGGTAACTGCAATGAGCAAAATGATACCAGGAGACTTTTTAGAAAAAGGAGTATGGAGAAGAGGATCCGGTATATTTGCTAAAGGTTGAGAGGTTGTGGTGAAGATCATATTAGGAGGGTATGGGTTTGTGACTCTATGAATGGACTGCCAAATGCTACACAGAAAATAGATAATCCTATTTTGGAAAAGATAAAAGCACTGAAGGTAGACCAAGTGATAGTTCAAGGGAACTTTAAGAGTTTTGACTTACTGGATGAAAATGTAAAACTTGCTGATGGATATTTATTTTACTCCCTGCCTAAAGTTCAAAACCATATATATATATATATATATATATATATATATATATATATATATATATATATATATATATATATATATATATATATATATATATATATATATATATATATTTATATATATATATATATATATATATATATATATATATATATATATATATATATGTATATGTATACAAATCCCACCATTAGTCGACAAAAGACCAACCGTTGGTCGACAATTGTCGCCAATATGGTAATATCTGCTGTCGACTAAAGGTCAAAGCTCGCCAATTGAATACAAAACAGGTTAGAGTTAATTGTTCTATGTCATTCATCAGTATTCAACAAGCTAAGGTTGAAATGTCATTTTCTAATTGCTAGTACTCATAGTTTGCAAGTTATGACGAATTCAATTCTAGGCAGATTTACAACAACACCCATTAGTCGACGCACATATTTTTTAATTTTCTTAGAAAAAACGGAATATGTCCTGCTTTAATTATGTTGTACACCTAGAGAAGAACTTATAATACCCATTTTGCATCATGACATGCAAAAACACTTTACAAAAATTAAGCTATACCAGATATATATTTTTGCCTGTCCACTTTGGTCCTATAAAAGTTGGGTCTGATTAGCAATAGGTGGAGCTGCAAATTTGGTGCACTCACTGAAACGTTGCTCAGTGGTAATGTGGATATCTATTGAAAACATTGGGCAACTGAGAGTAGAAACAGCATTTTGTCAACAAGAACAATAGAAAACTGGGGCAAAAGAAGGGCAATCAGTTTTTCTCCAGTATTGATGTGTTGAAGTCCCTACTGTTACTGACACAACTGCGTCAGTCTTCTGATCTGCGTCCTTCTACACAACAATGATATTATTTGGGCTGTTGCCTGGTACATTGGTCACACCAAGAGAACCCTCGGTGAATGTATGTGTAAACATTGCAGGTTTGTGACACAACATAATTCCAGTCAAGAGGACCACCAAGGTCTTGGCGAATATCAGACCACGTGTCTTACAATTTGGGGAAAGAAATCCAGATTCGCCCAAATCTTTAAGGATCCGACTAGAACTTGAGACACTATGGATCTATAGATTTTGCTCAACAACACCTAAACGGGCCTAAACGTATTCAACTAACTTGTCTGATGTGGTACACTTTCTTAACCCATGCGGGTATTGGACCTGTTTGCCCCTGTTTACTTTATTTTGTTTACAAGAAAATGGTATCAAATATCAATTATCAGTTAAATCTATTAATAACAATCGAAGCAAACTCATAAATAGGCAAAAAAAGCAAAGGGAGAAGGTGAAGTTTTTGGTAAAGTTATAAAACTTTTTATACTTTTCTCCCAAAGTTCACAACCATTTTTCAGATGCCCTTTCAATTATTTGACAAATGACTAAGCCTGTTGTAATCTGAATTTCTTAAAATAAAGTGTGCTACTCAGTGTAGATGCGCTTGTTAATATAATGTACCGGTTTAGGCTAGCTGACACAATCTATTAATCCTTAAATATTCAGGGCAACAGATAGTATTTTATTTGGAAGTGGCTGCGTAACCGGCTGGCCGGCTATGCAGCCCCGGGGGCTGCGAAGCCGGTCAGCCGGCTATGCAGTCTATTCTACAGCATTTGACTATATAGCCGGAATATCATCAATGTGTGTAGTGCATGTAATATTAAGAAAATGTATTTTTTCATTAACCATGATTGGGAATAGAAAGTTTGTTGTTGCAAACAAGTACAATTAACAGTACATTAAGAAAGTGCAGCACACTTTCAGCCACAGTTTAGCAGTTTATACATCATTACATGAACATTCGTAAGATGTTATTAGAAAGTTCATTAGTGCAAACAAGTACAATTGAATATATTAAGAAAGTGAGCCAGCCTTTCACTTACATACCATGAAAGTATTGCTTAAGATATACTGAACACGCATGTTGAGTGATGTACCACTCTTCGTTTTTTATTTATTACAGAAGTTATACTAATTTGTGTTTCCCCAACCCCAAAATCTGAATCATAGTTTTGCCGTCTCAATGAACCTTAGGAACGCCATTTCCTTGTATACCGGCGGAATACCTTGATTGTTAACCCCCTCTACTGGTGGTGGCTAATTTGGTCAATACAAAATGTTGAAAAAATCCTGAAAAATGACTGAAACCCTGGCACATGGGTGATCATCTGAGAGTATTCAGCAAGAGCTACCCGATGAATACCAACAGGAGAGAGTTTATATGGTTTTCAAAATTCTTTGCGTACTTGGGCTTAGCATGAAAGAAGCCTCAGCATTGGAAGGCTTGATAGTAATCTGTACCAAATCTCTAAGAAAATTGAGTATAGAAGGCGGAGAGCGATTTGGTAGTGCCATGTTGAGTGGCAGGGCGTAGTTGATTCAAGTGTTCAAGATTTAGAATGGGCCACAAAATAGTCATTGATGGTTTGAACTGAGTGATTAAGCTTTATGATGCTGGTGGCTAATTTGGTCATTACAAAATCATTGATAAAAGACACGACCAAGGAGTGCCAAGAGAGATTGTCGGTCAAAATCGCTGATGACCAATTTAGCCACCAGCATCATAATAAGGCTTAGTCACTCAGGAAGTGTGGCTCACTTTCTTAATATATATATATATTGTTCTTGTTTGCAACAATAAACTTTCTATTACCGATGAAAAAATACATTTTCTTTATATATGTACTATTATAATACGTATATAAAGAAAATGTATTTTTTCACCCTGCTGTCTAAAACCCTCTGGGCAAGTCATCTTTACTCATCTTATGGAAGGAATTGAGAATAAGGATGGGCAGCTAATCAGAGTGCCTTCTTGTTCTCTTGGGGGATTGTACAACACCCTGCACTTTAGTCACAGTGCACACCTGGTAGCTTTTGGGGTCAGTCTATTACAATTACTTTAAGATTTTGACTGTCTTTTACTTTTTACATGCTATTACTTTTAAAATCGGTCTATTACCTTTTACCTTTCTGTTACATATTATTTATTACCCCATGTCTGGTACTTTACACATTGATGATAGAAAGCAAAATGGAAGCGAAAATCGTACAATTTAGTTAGGTGACCTATATCTGACCCCTGTTCTCAGCAGTGCGGGTACCTGCATTTGTCAAAGTACAAAAAACAATTTATTTACTATTTAAATAAGTCCTTTATTTATTCAGGTTCTCGGTCTCCTCCACTAGCTACATCTGCCTAGTCATGACTAAGCTGCAATATGGCAGAAAAAGTGACGGAAAAATCCAAATTCTAGCTACTACTAGTACTTCAACTACTTCTACTACTACTACTACTACTACTACTACTACTACTACTACTACTACTACTACTACTACTACTACTACTACTACTACTGTGAATACTACTACTTCCAACCGATACAACTGGCTTTTCAAGACCTAGCCGCATTATGGCAGAAAAAGTGACGAAACATCCAAATTCAAACTGCCGCTACTACTACTACTACTACTACTACTACTACTACTACTACTACTACTACTACTACTAGCTATTAATTTTACTACTACTACTAGGCTACTACTACTACTACTACTACTACTGGGTCGTCAATGCATGTCAATCAAAGCCAACTGTTGTTTCTTGTTTTCTCACACATTGTTCAGGGCGTGAAGTTAAAGTCGCACGTTAAGTAAAAATATACGTAGTAGTAGTAGTAGTAGTAGTAGTAGTAGTAGTAGTAGTAGTAGTAGTAGTAGTTGTAGTGGCGCATAACAATGGTTTTAACTTTTCATAATCAAAGACTGATTGTATGCATTGTTGTCACATAAGCAGCCTATATCCTGATCCCCATTTAGTAGTATGAAATAACCCCATTCCTGTGATAAAAGAAACAAATTTTCTTGATACGTTACTCGGTACCTTTACGGTCATTTAGGGTCATAAAGTTGTACCAAAAAAATTGGTATGTTGTCATTGTTGTGAGAACAATGACAACGCGCGATAATTCTAGATGAAAGAAGATTAAGAGGGAGACTAATAGCAGAGCCTTCAGATCCAAAGAGGACGAATGGATCTTTTATATGCTTAGTATCAATAAACAGATCCACTCATCCCGCTCCTTTTATAGGCATCTTTTATAAAGTTATATTTAAATTATAATGTGTTTATTGGGATGGCCTAGCATCTGCGTGCTGTCTCTCACGACTGCCTGGTTTTGATCCCAGCTGGGGCATGGGAGAAAGTTGCCAATGACTTGGGAGTTAGGCGGTGGTTTTTGCCGGGTACACTGATTACATCCGGCCCTTACTACTGGCTAGTCACAAATTAGCCTAAATATGGAAAAAAAACGTGTTGATAATCGAAATTCCAAATTCGAAATGGTTTCAAATGAGACTCTTCTCAACATTTATTGAAATCAGAAAGATCAGATCAAACCTGAGGATAGGGGAGGAAAGTAACTCATTACAAATAACTTTTGTTAATGAGAAATACATAAAGCAAAAGTATCTTCTTGAATGGGTTACGAATAATGGATAAATTAGTTTTATCAACGCCTGGGGTAAAATGCTTAAGGCAAGCAGTAGAAGATAGAAAATCAGGCTTTGTGTTTTCAAATGGATCTCCTATCCTCAATTAAGGACCGAGTACCTTTACATTTAAGAAATATAAAGGAAAGAATAATATGCATTTTTTCTTCTTTTTTTGCTTCATTCAAATTGCTTCATGCAAGCATTTTGTAGAAGTATTTAGATTCAGTTTATGTTCCCGTAACCTGCATTTATTAAGCCTTTCTGATAAGGAGTACATTAGGTGTGACAAAAGTACCCTGTCAGTATGGGGTGAAATGTGAGAGGTAAACACCTAAACAATAAGCATTGTGTTTCAAAAATGAAGCTCCTATCGACAACTCTGGGAACCACCAACTTTTCGAATGGAGGAAATTAAATTGTACAAGAATCTTTCAGATTTTCGAAAAACTCATTTGTCTGTATCCTGTTCTTTAGAGCCTTATTCAGCATATACAAAGTAAATATTGTCGGAAGGGTCTTCTGAGGAAATAAACTTCAATCCCCTTGAAATCCCTCCGTATCTCCATGTGGTGCTAGTGAATAGATCAGTACTATGTACATTGTACGTGATAACGATGAATGATAGAGTGAGGGTTTGTTGGATAAGTCTGTGGGTAACTTAGAGTGGTTTGCGGTGAACGTCTTCATTATGGGCAGTTGAGTGAAAGCAGCAGTACACTGGTCATTTCTGAAAGGTTACCTGAAAACTTCAATACTTTAGATATCAATTCTGCGACATCCGCAAAAAGTGCATTCTTCCAAATTAAGCACTGGAACGCACTCCTAAAATATCATTGCGAATAGGGGTAGAGCCGTTAAAAATCATAGCGAAAGGGGTGAACCAACAAACATAAACATGGGGTTAGGGATTGATAGCTTATACTTATCTAAATGATATGGATGGGGTAAAGGGGTCCATTAGGCGGTGGCCTTGTTTTATCAATGCTTATACATTTCAATTTTGATTTGACAGTAATAATGGTTGCTGGAGATTTTGTCATAATCACACAATTTCGTTAACATGACATAATAAAACCCTCTTACTCCCTTAATAATGCTATGAGTTTGGATGACATATTTTGAGACTTAAGAACATTGGTAACTTGGTCAAAACTAGCTATTATCTGAGGGGTTTAGTAGTATTACTTTTTTTTAAATCCATTTCATCGACCTACACAAGTTCCTAGCGACATCGGGAAAAAGGTTCCCTTATGTCACCTTCATTTCATACGATAGAGCACATTTTATTTAAAACTGTGTGAAACTTAAAATGAAATTCTACTGTTACGAAAATGAATGAAGAAATATATACCTATTGGCCCTTCGAATGTATGGAAATAATACCGGTGACCAAAATTGAAATTGTATGGTGACGAAGTATCTTGGTGACAGGGCAGATGGAAAACAAGTCAAGAGAATTAACCCTATCAGCTTACTTTAGTGCCTGATACCCCTATTCATTATCACGGGATAGTATACACATAGAATGCTGCAGGTAGACCTTTGATTCGTAAAGCCCCTTTCCCACTTGTATACGGTCTAACACGGTCGTGCGCGATTTTGGAAATCTCACGCGTTCGTGCAACACCGTGTGACACCGTATGACACTCTCATAGCGTTTCGTATTCAACCGCGATCAACCGTCCTTGACCGTATGACGTTCGTACACGGCCAAAAATCGCGCTCTGGTTTTTGACATGTTCAAAAAAATATCACTCGGCCGTGTTCGTTTGCGAAATTGCATTGCACCTTATGAGTGCCGTATGAGATTCGCACTTAACCGTATGACGATCTCACATGACCGTATGACCGCCTTACATAACCGTTTGCGGATCGTGTTTGACCGTGTTCAAGAGCGTGGTTTTTGGCCGTGTACGAACATCATACGGTCAAGGACGGTTGATTGCGGTTGAATACGAAACGCTATGAGAGTGTCATACGGTGTCACACGGTGTTGCACGAACGCGTGAGATTTCCAAAATCGTGCACGACCGTGTTAGACCGTATACAAGTGAGAAAGGGGCTTAATGAAATCGCGTTATTGAACACAGTCGTGCGCGATTTTCACTTTCGTACTCGGTTGTGTTCGACCGTGTTCACCAATTTTCAAGTGGGAAAGGGGCTTAAACCTGCTAATCTCTTTGTTTGGGTGTGCAATTGATAGCAAGTGACCCTACGCTATCACCGCACCTTACAGACCACCACTGTGCTATCAGTTATAGTTGAAATCCTGCAGGAGTATATCTTTTGTCTACAGCCTGAATGTTTATGTTAACTCACATGCTCAAGATGACTTGGGTCAATACATGAGAAATTTACCTCCCCAGGCTGGAATTAGTATCGGTGGCAATTGAAATTAAAACAACGCATTTTGATACCAAAAGCTGCATCCATGTAGACAGCTGTTAATCCGTGCCTGGTACTACAAAAATGGTCTACACAGTAGCTGTAAAAAAAACATGAGGCTAAACCACATATAAACGCGACCCTTAATTACCTAGTTTAGTTTATCCTATAATCAACCTCTATTTTTCTTATCTGAGCATTTTGAGATATTGCCCTCTCTAACCCACCTCTATAAGTGTAGACAAAATATGAACAAATGTCGCATTTTCAGGCCAAAGTATCTCAAAAACGAGAAAAGACTTACAAAGGTGATATTCACCTATTTAATAGCAAGTATAGCATGTTGGATTTTTCTCGTTTTCTACACAGTCGTTTTCCCTTGCAAACATTGAATTATACCAGATGGGGACTGACATATTTTGTCAAAAGAATGATATAATTGCCAAACCACTCGCATACTTAAGCGAGGTAGCTACATCTTTATGAAGCGTTTGAGATTATATATTCATATTGAATGATTATATCAGGTTTTTGTTTATGCAGGAATATCGCCCATTTCATAACTCTCTGTTCCATACAATAAACTTGTCAGTGACCTAGGTTCAGTGGTTTTACTATGTCTTTACGGTTTAGATTTCTCATAATACTGGCGAGTACTGATCTGAAAAAATGTCAGAGAAAATGATAAACATGTTTAAGGGCGTACGCTTGTTCTGGGGCGGCAGGACCTGATCAGAAAAAGAGGTCTGGACTGGTGGGGCCAGAACCCTTTTTCTCCTAGTAGCAGAACTGGAAATTCGCAATTCTCACGGCCATCTTGTTCGTATGTTTTGTGTATTTGTGTATTTTTTCATATTTCTGAATGGAGTGGTCAATAAATACACCACTGTTCTATTTGGGGTGACACGGTGGTTTTCCTCGTGTAGGGCGATTTCCTACACTAAGTAGATGACAACAGCATTCCCATTCATGGTGTTCTGTGTGCAATGAAGCAGGATTTCCATCAAACACATATGTGGTCACCTAGATCATAAATCTAGGTACTTCGACTAGGCTCGGTCATGTTGAACCCTGTTGGCCGTGGTCAGGGACAGCTTTGTATGTATATGTATTTGGTATTTATAGACGTTGACTAAGGCGCTGACTTGACTGACAGCCGGACTTTTTATTCAAATATGACACTATTACAAAAGAACTTGAACTTTTTGATTAAATTGGAATTTCCCGATTTTGTATATGTTAGCATGTCATCCGTTAGGAGACACGCATGTTTTAATAATATATCACAAAAAGTAGGATGGATATATATATATATATATATATATATATATATATACTGTAGAATAGGTATATATCGCGTTACAAAAATTTCGCGAAAAAGCCGATTTTTCGGTTTTTCGCGTGTACTTTATTTCGCGAGTGAGCGTGTTCTACAGCGCCATCTATTGAACTAAACAGTAATTAGAAAAATGCAAACATTCGGCGGCCATCTTGCAGCCATATGAGGCAGGAGTTTCAATAAAATTGGACTGGTTAATATGCGATTTATAATATGATACCTTGGTAACTTTTTCATAAGTTACCAATGTGTCATATTATAATGACTTTGTGAAGTTATTGCATGTATTTCTTTTCGTTTCAGCCTCGGACCGGCTATGAGTGAGAATCATGCTATGCCGGTATATACTCGACAAATGCAAATACACGTTTGGCCGTAACAGTTAATTGTCAACAATTCAATTCGAGTCAGGAACAATATCATTATCTCTTTATCATATATACATTATTCTGATAATTATCAACATACACATGTATGTATGTTGATAATTATCAAATGGTTCCGTTGCAACACCCGGCCGAGTCTCCCTTTCTATCGAACAATGGTGGCAGCCATCTTGTTTCTCGTAAGAAATCCTTAGCTTGGCCCAGATATCCTAGAAATTGGACATGTAAGAATGCGAATTATGTTATGATACATTGGTAACTTATTCATAAGTTACCAATGTATCATATTATGATAGCTTTGGGAAGTTATTGGACGTATTTTTCTTCGTTTCAGCCTCGACCGTCTAGGAGTGAAATTCACCGATCGACGCGCCACCACCTCCAGTGGTGGGTAGCGTAACTAAGCATCCAATAGATCGCGTGCGATAAGATCGCGAGTGCGATGCTAGTTCGCGTATTCGCGAAATATACGCAATCGCGAACTTTGCCTGTTCTACAGTATATATATATATATATATATATATATATATATATATATATATATATATATATATATATATATATATATATATATATATATATACTTGTAAAACCTCGGGATGTGAACACCCCAAAAGTGTGAACACCCCCTATAGTGAACACTTTTCCCCGGTCCCAGTTTTTTTCTAATACATTTTAGATTTATGAAGAGTAAACACCCCCTTATTCGAACAGTGAACACCTCTTTGGCTAGAAAATGGTCCTGAGAACCTCCAATATGTGAACACCAGTGTACAAGTAGGTCACAGTCAATTGCATTGTGTGTGAGATTTTACCATCCACAATAAATACCTCCAATCTAATTGATCTAATCAGGTATAGTTTAGCATCAGTGATTGCAATTACATTTGTGTCAGCTTGTTTTGCTGGCTGAGACTAGGGATTTTCACTATTGTGTGGAAAGAAGTGAGTACTGATGTGCAGTCAATGGGAACCCCTAACCCTAACTTTAGCTCTCATTCCTTCGATACAGAGTGCACCAAAGAAATATTCAATATTTTACACAGTAAAAGGTGACAATGTTTACGGCGTATATCATTACTTTCCTAGGCACTAAGATGCCAAGAGCTGACCTGTCCTTAGAGAATTTATAAGGTGAAGCCTATCCACCGCCACGGCAGTGGGAAAAGCCAGAGATCACTAACTACAGCTCAGGTGATCGACATTTGTGGCTGCAGTTTTTTTTTGTTTTAAAGTTCTTATCTATGTCTGCTAATGGATTGTGATTATCTATAAGAATCAGGTCCTACGTATCTAATGTAGAATGACAAGGTGAATATATTATTTACATCATGTCACTCTATAGTAGTCCATCTTGCAAAACCCCGAAAGTGTGAACACCCCCTATAGTGAACGTTTTGGCCTGGTCCCAAGGTGTTCACTCTTCAGAGGTTTCACTATATATATATATATATATATATATATATATATATATATATATATATATATATATATATATATATATATATATATATATATATATTTATATATATACTATTTGAAAAAGAAGATATACATCTGTGTTTACCATGTAACACTGACACTATTAAAACTGGATGAAAAATAATTAACAAAAATATATTCGAAAAAAACATCCAAGTCCCCAGATTTTGGTTCCTTGAATAAATACTATGTTACGTCATCCAGTCATTGACGGTATGATTATGGCACAGTTAGTATACAATACTTTCATTGTGGCCATACAATGAATCTATAGGTCTTATAAATCTCGAATATTTCGCCTTTCTGACTGCTTGCCGAGCTGTACAGACTCTATCACCTATTTAAAACAATGACCTTTTTTAACTGGAACACATGAAAAACCAAAGTGGTCTATATTTCTGGAAAAGTCTATGAGATACAGACAACAGAACAATCAAAACATTTATTCGAATCACGCCTATCCCTATTTTTCTGCTGCTATATCAAGAACATGTGTTGACTTGTCAGTGTGTTAATGATGGAGAATAAGGTAGTACCTTGGAAAACCATCACCTGACCTGAAGTGATTTGCAAATTCATCAAATGCCTTGACCCGATTTGACCTCTGACAATGGTAAAGCTCACTTGACTCGTGGGGCAATACCCCTATTAATGCTACTTGTTCTCTCTCATTTTCAGGAAAGATATATATAAGGGTTCCTATATGATGCTCTCTCTCTCTCTCTCTCTCTCTCTCTCTCTCTCTCTCTCTCTCTCTCTCTCTCTCTCTCTGGACAGGGATAAATAACTAATTATACATTATTATACATTATTTCTTAACATTCGACGGAAATGCTCTGTCCACCACCTCACACAATTCCAATACACAATGTGATTTATTTGACACTTCACCTCAAATTATCTATTCCCCTGTCTCTTAGTTTCAGTAGAGGTATTTGCTAGTTATTTGACATCATATTCTCTGATAACTGCCTCACTTTCCCTCCCTATTTGCACAAAGTATAATCACAGGTGATAAACCAAATTCTCTTCACGGTATTTCCAATTCTTTCATCGGATTTTCATTTTTCTTAATGCATATTTGATTTTACTTGCTCACTAGTGACACTGATAAATGTATACCATGTTTACTTGAAGATTGTGGGTCACAATGACTCATATTGGTGTTACCCTGAGTATTATGGAATTCTTTTGAGTTTCATGACAGGTATGAATATCCTATTCAGCGCCACATTGAAAAGCCTCAAGTGTATGTGTTTTCTTCACGAATATGCAGTATTTAGAGCGTATCGCCTAGGTAGCATCGTCACAAAACGAATGTTTTGAGAGGACACTGTGACTTATAGGTATAGAAGAACTTACAAACTAGACGTTTTAACTCATTTGCATTTGTAAAGTACAGGTGGTATAACAGCATACTTGGGACACTTGAGGTTTAACAGAACGATTCATATCGGATTAGGCTGTATTTCTTCCTATGTTTGGGTAGAAACAACTAAATGTATATCTTGTTTCCAAACTAACCATACCCTACAGAACTCCATGGGGATGTGGTCGTGCACTCTGAGCATGTGCACAATCCAGGTGCTAATAGATTATTTTGGAAAAGAAAAAGCATAAAGCGCTGTTTTGGGGCAATTTACAAAAAAGATGGCATAAAACAGGTGATTTTAGGGATTTGCTTCTGGAAGGTGCAATTTTCATAGTAGGAACTCAAAACGTGCCATAAATGATTTCATAAGGATGTCTATGATAATCAAATGTTTCGTGTCAGTATGAATTGTATATAATCCATGCTTTGGGTGATTTTGGGGTAAAACCTATAAAATAGTAGGATGTTTGTTATTTCTCATTTACTTGAACAAAGGTATATTATATCTTATACCCAGATTCTAGACTGATATGTTGTTACAGAACATTTACCAAGAATGGGCATATAGGAAAAATAAGTTATGTTTGCCAACCTTTGACTTGCTAAATTTGGGGGTATTTTACTGAAAAATCATCAAATTCCTACTATGAAAATTGCACCTTCCAGAAGCAAATCCCTAAAATCACTAGTTTTAATGCCATTTTTTCTGTAAAATGCCCCAAAACGTAGCATATCATGAAAATATTCAAACATAACTCACTTTCTGTTTTTATACCTTCGTGGGTAGTTTTCTAAACCAAAACTATTTAGTGAGAAGTTTGGAATAGTCCACAGCGTGACATTCAAGTTGTGGGAAATTACAAAAATCACTCATTTTTGATTATTTTTCCCCCAAAATCACTCACAGCGGGGGGTTTATTGAAGTCATACTAACCCAACATATTCTAAGATCAAAATCATCCTCTTCAACACATTTGTAGCAAGTTTTCAGTTTCTATCTTGAAAAATGAATTTTCTAGGAGAGAATCCCCAAAAACATGCTTTTTTGGTGATTTTTAGCATAAAATGCCCCAAGATTGCTTTATGCAGCAAAATCAGACATGTCATCCACCCGTGCACTAAAGCCCACCCTATGTGGAGATGAATAAGCATGGATGACGACTTATAACGAAAAAGGCCATCAAAGATATTTCTAGAGCTCTTTTAGGGATTTGGCCACCCGCCTAGGTGGGGGGTGTGTCCTTTTTTAGAAAAAAATCTGGCTCACAGAATCGAGTTAAACAATCTGGTGCTGAAAGTAAGAAAAAATGTATTCTGGTCCTGAAAATTGAGATTGCCCAGCTCTGCTACTAGAAGAAAACAATTCTGGCCTTGCCAGAGCAGAACTTTTTTCTGATAAGGTCTCCCTGCCTCAGTTGGCATACATGTTTATCATTTTCTGCGACATTTTCTCAAAATCAGTACTCGCCAGTTTTTTGAGAAAACTAAATCGCAAAGACATGGTAAAACCACTGAACCTAGGTCACTGACAAGTTTATTGTATGTCAAAAAACCTGATATAATCATTCAATATGTATATATAATCTCAAATCAAAACAAGCTTTGTAAAGATGTAACTACCTCGCTTAAGTATGCGAGTGGGTCGGCAAATATATCATTATTTTAACAAAAACCGTCATTCCCAGTCTAGTAAAATTCAATATTTTGAAGGGAAAACCACTGGATATAAAAGGAAAAATATCCAAGTTACAGACGACCAAATTGAACATATGGTAATTGGTATTGAAATCCTATGGCTATGTACAAAAGAAACAAGATTGTTGGATTCATGACAAATTCAAAGTCTTATCTAATACGGCAAGATATTCAATGTAAGATAGCAGCAATAAGTTGAAGTATATATCATAATTCTTAAAAGGGCCTCCTTGAATATAGTAATTCTGAAAGTTATTTGCCTGGCCACCTGGATAAGCTGTGTGGCAGAGAAAAATATCCTATATCCATGCTATATTCTCTTATAATGTGAAACATTCCAGCATGGTATATAATTTGCATATTGAGAAACAAAGGTTCAGTGACTAAAAAAGAATGCTGAAAAAATATGGTTTTTGTCAAATAGGGAAATACTAAGTGTCCAAGCTCCTACCTACACATTGTACCACAAGAGACAGATCATTTATCAGCTAGGGCATCTTTGTAAAATAGCCTTTATTGGAAAAATGCTAAATGTTCATGTATTTGAGATAATTTCCTACTTTCACAAGCTTATATTTGACTAATGTAAAAATCACGTAGTATTTCTAAATGATTTGTCTGAAAATGCAACATAGGCTGATTTGTTAATATTTTGTCCACAGGAGGTGGGTTAGAGAGGCCAATATCTCAAAATGCTAAAGGATGCCAGAGTGTCATCCGACATTTTCTGAAAAGGCATGCCTTACTCTCTCATAATCAATTGCAAAACAACTATACCTGACAAAACAGGGTTCATCCCCAAAATGGGTTTTTGGCTGCCGGACTACTACTTAATTACTACTACTACTACTACTACTACTACTACTACTACTACTACTACTACTACTAGAGCTAGTACTAGAGCTAGTACTAGAGCTAGTACTACTACTACTACTACTATTTCTACTACTACTACTACTACTACTACTACTACTACTACTACTACTACTACTACTACTACTAGTTCTACTACTACTACTACTACTACTACTAGTTCTACTAGTACTACTACTACTATTTCTACTACTACTACTACTACTACTACTACTACTACTACTACTACTCGAGCTAGTACTAATACTACTACTACTATTTCTACTACTACTACTACTACTACTAGTTCTACTACTACTAGTTCTACTAGTACTACTACTACTATTTCTACTACTACTACTACTACTACTACTACTACTACTACTACTACTACTACTCGAGCTAGTACTAATACTACTACTACTATTTCTACTACTACTACTACTACTACTAGTTCTACTACTACTACTACTACTACTACTACTACTACTACTACTACTAGTCTACTACTACTACTACTACTACTACTACTACTACTACTACTACTACTACTACATGTTCTACTGCTTTATCCTAAAACAATAAATACTAACTTAGTATTTATTGTTACTAAGTACTACAAATACCACCACCCTCACCACCACTACTACTAACTATATACCTGTGTACTACAAGTACAACTACTTCCAGAGACTGTCTCTGTCTCAGACACCATTTTACAATTCCCTCTTTAATCATTCAGCAACATACATGTGTACATGTAGCAATTTAACTGCTTATTTTCAATTTCTAAAGTCTGTTTCAAAAGACCTCGTAGGAGTAACCCATCCCTATGTGTGGGAACTGGGATCTATGTTGTCAGGTGTCTCAAGTGTGTTTTCATAAACATAATTAATGCCTGCTTTCTTAACCTGACAGGTGCTTTATCCCTGTGCTATGCAGTGTTGAGCAACAGGTAGAAAAATCAGGTCACGGGTCAGTCAGGTCGGAGAAAGTATGTAGCAGGAAACTATGGGATGTAAATAGGTCAATAAAAAGAGCAGGCATGAGTTGAGTGTCCTTGGTGTGTTTGTTTACATGTTTGAGCTGACGGTTACCCTCACTATTGGAGATCTGACAGGAGCAGGGTCGGGGAGAGGGGTTTTGAGGACAGAGTCCTGAACGGGAGGGGGTGGGGGTGATCGGTCTATGTAAGAGTGAGGGGGGCGGGGGGAGGGGGTTGAGGACTGGGTCCTCAACAGGGTTTCTGTATAAGGGTAAGATGGGAGCAGGGTCCAGAAAAGGGGCGGACCCAGGATTTCTGTGTTAGGGGATCGTTCTGTGTATAAGAGTGATCTCGAGGGGAGCAGGGCTGGTTAGAGATGTTTTGGGGACAGGGTCCAGAAAAGGGGCGTGCACAGGATTTTTGTGTTAGGGGATCGTTCTGTGTCAGAGTGAGATGGGAGCAGGGTCCAGAACAGGGGCTGACCCAGGATTTCTGTGTAAATGGATTGTGCTGTGTAAGAGGGGGGGGGGGGGGGGGGTATGGTCCAGAATAGGGGTGGACCCTGGACACCGGATTTCTGTGTTGTTCTGCATGAGGTGGTGGTTGTTTTCACAGGAAGTAAATCTACCTCTCTGGATTGAAGCCAGACTAAAAAAAGTTAATGCACTTTCTGAATAAAGTTTCCATTAAGTGAAAAAAATCACATCCTTTTGTTTGAGAATGGAAACTTTAGAACACTTATTTAAGTCATAATAAGAGTCAGGAGAGGTTACAAAAACATAAAGCCTGTATAAACATAACACAACACATGTGTTGTTAATAGTATATAGCGTATATATACTAAGAAAAAAGCTTTTGATGGTTTTCATGTATTAGGCTTCAGTGCAATTTTGTGACTTCAAGAAAAAAAGAGACTAGCAAGTTGTAAGTGGTGGAGGAAACCTACTGAGCATGTAAGAGAGTCCATGTCTATCATGTTTGTATATACACTTGAGGTAGGTTGGTGAAAGCCACCGCTTAAGCCAAAGTCACTGGTAACTTTCTTGCATACGAGCAGTGGTGAGTAATCCTCCCTTTGAATTAAAACTCTTTGTGTTCTGTACTCTCAAATAATCTAGCCAGCTTGGCCTCTGTGGATATCAGGTTTTATAAACACTTGAGGTAGGTTGGAGTGCCTGGCGAAAACCATCGCTTAACCCGGTCACTGGAAACTTCCCTACATACGAGCAGTGGTGAGAGAGAGTGATCCTTCCAAAAATCTGGCAAAAACCACTGTCTAACCTGAACTGTCTTGAAGTCACTGGTAACTTTCTTACATGTCTCATACAGCTAGTGAGCCTTAGATCACTTAGCCACCAACCTACCCTTTTAAGTCAGACTAGTTATCTAGAGTTTTGTGTCTGTTCCAATATCAATGAATGGCCTCTGTGGCTATCATGTTTATAAACACTGCAGGTGGGTTGGCGTCCAGCTCGGCTGTGATGTGGGGATAGCGATAAATCAGGGGCGCTGATGAGAGATTAAGGAGCAAAGATTAGCATTCCTTTTTGCGCTGATGGTATTTTGATTTGGCTGAGGACCAGGCGGAGAGACAGCACATGCTATGAACACCCGCCACTTCGTCTACTGTTGGCGTCATCAGTGGTCATTAATTAAACCTGACAAAAAACGTCTTTTAACCACATAGTATGCATAAGTATGCCATCAGGGTCTTAGAAATTGGGTGGCCAAAATTGTACATGTACAGTGAAACACATCCGTAGGGATGTGAACACTGGATTCATATGCGGTCACTTGCAAAACATCAGTAATTAACCCACTAGATGAATATATAAACACATACACTCACACACACATAGATCCAATGATATATATGTACTAGAATATCTATCTATCTATCTATCTATCTATATATATATATATCTATATATATCTATCTATCTATATCTATATATATATATCTATATCTATATATATATATATATATATATATATATATATATATATATATATATATATATATATATATATCTATATATATATATATATATATACATATATATATATGTATCTATCTATCTATCTATCTATCTATCTCTCTCTCTCCCTATATATATATATATATATATATATATATATATATATATATATATATATATATATATATATATATATATATATATATATATATATATATATATATATATCTTTGTGTGTGTGTGTGTGTGTAGACATCTACTCCCTGTGCGCAAGCTCCTTTCCGTGTGTGGTGTGCTCTTGTTTGTCTTTATAGTAAATCAGGTAATGGCGTACAAAATGATATAGTTAATTGTACGTTGTCCAGCGTATGCGGAATCAAGGGATGTCTTGTTCAATGACCTCCATGAGACTAATGATGGTTCAGTAAGGCAGACTTTGGCAAATGGCCAGGATGCTTTTGCAATATTGATGAATGCTTTTATAGGCAATTATAAATATAGCGACATGGAACCATTCTGGCTTGTGGCTGGCCCTTTTTGCGGGTAGGGTTTATTCTAAGATAAACATACTTTGTGTACCCGAATAGCCGGACCTTAACGGTAACTGACCGTTTCTTTTAATACAAAAGTAGCTCAGTTGGTTAGGTGTCGGACTAGTAATCATATGGTCGCTGGTTCAAGTCCCGGCCAGGGCACTTCGATCTGTCCTTGGGCAAGACAGTTTATTCATATAGCTTCAGTCTACCCAGCTGCTAAATGGGTACCTAGCATAAATCAGGCAGTGCTTAGAGCTTGTGCGCCATATGCTGTCAGTTGCTCTGGAATATCCCTCGAGGGATTAAAAAGGTTTTCATGTGTGCAGGCCTGCTAGGGGAGGAATGTCGTGTGAGCGCTTCGGTGGATAGAAGACTATAAACTGAATACCTTTGCCTTTATATTATTAGTTATCCTCCTTGTAAAAAAGGGATACGGCCTCGTGCAATACGGCTGGCTTCTCGCAGATACCAGGCCGTATCCCTTTTTTACAAGGAGGATAACGAATTTATCATCAGTTTCTTTTTTAAATTAAAAATATATATATTAAAAAAAATATATATATATATATATATATTTTCAAATTTTTTTTGTTTCAATTTTTTTTGTTTCAATTTTTTTTGTTTCAATTTTTTTGTTTCAATTTTTTTTGTTTCAATTTTTTTTTTTAAATTTAAATTTTTTTTTTTTTTTTTTAATATTTTCAATTTTTTTTTAAATCTAATTTTTTTTTTTTTTTTTTTTTTTTTTTGATTTTTTTAAATTCTTTTTGTGGGTCTTGTAATATAAAAAAACATCGAGGCTGTGACCTGTAAACTTGAGGTCAACCATAGTTACCATGGCGAAGGAGGATAAAACATTGAGCCTCGATTTCAAGAGTGAGGATAAAACACTTATCCCCATCCTGACAAGTTTTGAGAAGCAATGAAATACAATCCAGTACCCAACAGCAATTGACCAATCAGCTGCGAGTATCAGAGTGAAGCTGATGATAAATGTATTTATCTCATGATTGGCAAAATTCTAGGCTTTTGATTGGTCAATTGGCATATTATATGAAGTTGTATTAACCTCTCAGAATCCTATATTAACCCCCCAGTATTTGTATGTATGTATGTATGTTCATTTTTATTACCTGTGCAGAGGTCGAGGAGGCAATCATGAGATAAATTCGTTATCAACTGTTTTGGAGTATGCTACAACTTATATCTCGCAATCAGAGGGCTGTATCACCCTCGGCTGCGCCTCCATACTCCAAAACAGTTGATAACTAATATTATCATCAGCTTCACTCTGATACTCGCAGCTGATTGGTCAATAGCTGTGGTGTACTGGACTTTATTGGGATCCTAGCATTGCTTTCATTAATTGTCAATGTTAGTATCCCAATAAGTGTTTTATCCCCATTGTAAATGTTTTATCAAAAAAAAAAATGAAATTATTTTTTTAAAAACAAAAAATTAAAATATGAAATGAAAAAAATAATTTTTTTTTTTTTTTTAAATTTAAAAAAAATATATTAAAAAAAAAATGTTTGAATTTTTTTTTCTTTTTTTTAATTAAATAAATAAAAATTATAAAAAAAACAAATACATAAAAAGATTATTTTTTTTAAATTTGATTTTTTTTTTTTAAATTATTATTATTTTTTTTTAAATTAAAAAAAAAACTGAGGATAAATTCGTTATCCTCCTTGTAAAAAAGAGGGATACGGCCTGGTATTTGCGTTCAGCAAGCCGTATCGCACTCGGCCTCCGGCCTCGTGCGATACCGCTGGCTTCACGCAGATACCAGCCCGTATCCCTTTTTTACAAGGAGGATAACTTATATTATCATCAGCTCCACTGTGATACTCGCAGCTGATTGGTCAATTGCTGTTGGGTACTGGATTGTATTTCATTGCTTTTCATTAAATGTCAATGCTAGGATCCGGATAAGTGTTTTATCCTCACTCTCAGTGTTTTATCCCACTTCGCCATGGCAACTATGGGTTTGACCTCAAGTTTACAGGTCACAGCCTCGTTTTGAACCCTTGACGACGAAAAAGAAAATGGCGGACATTCCTCCTCACACCGCCGCCTGACTCGATTCTTTTGCCGTTTAAAACACTATTTGCGCATGTTAGTCTGCCAATATGGTGTATACATGGAAATAAAGATGGCAGAAAGTAATTATGTTCCCGGCCATTTCACTGAGACCTTTCAGATGAGTACTCATTTGCCAGGGTTTCGGTCATTTTTCAAGTTTTATGCATCATTATGTATTGGCCAAATTAGCCACCAGTAGCAAAAGGGTTAATATGTGTTATTATACCTCACGTGAAGATTCTTGATTCTGATTGGTCAAGGGCCATGGATTAATCGTCATGATTTCCTCACTACTTAGTAACAGGCTGTTGTCCTGCACAGCTCGTGAATTAACATGTTAATCACGGCAACATGCAGCCGTGAATAACATGTTAATCACCGCTACCGGGCAATGAGCTCGATGCGCATGCGTGCATATCAAACGTCAGCCATCGCCGACGTGAAATCAACAAGGCTGACCGCCTCAAATTTAAAATCGTGCCTAACAGGCACCATGCAACGGATTTTTATCAAATAAAGATAGAATTATACAAACAAATAAGGTATGGTACGAACGTGACTGGTTTTGGGGGGTGTTTCAAGTTATACATATGAGCGCCCAGTTTTCTTGGCGCAGATGCTATTTTATAAATGCTCGGATCTCTAAGTTAGAGTCTAAAAACTGTGATGAGGCCAATATACAGCATATACTAAACAACGGCCGGTACCACAGTTAGAGTTGCTCGAACTAATAAAGACAGTAAAAGTACAAACAAACAAATAAGGTTCAGTGTCTTGCTAATACATACGCACATAGATTGATTAAGAGGTGGTATCAATAAATGCAGTTTAAACGTTTTCTGATACAAATTTTATTTGAAAAAGGAAGCGAACATCGAGTAGACTCATTTGTTCATGTTTTCAGAAATTTTTCTGAGTCAAACTGAAAATTTTCTCCTGTTGTACGTTTTGGGGCTTCTCTTTCACTCTGATGCGTCAATGCAACAATCCCTGTTATTGTAATTTGTAAATTTTTAACAAAAGAGTATTGATCCAAAATCTCTGGTGTTTGTCAATTCTCCCCCTTTTGTGTTTTGTATATTGTTCGGTATAATAAAACAAATATGACATCCCTGTGTGGTGTACAACAGGAATAACTCCCCCTCGAGAGGAGTGTCGCCCGAGGGCGTCCTTTCCAATAAATATTTGACCAATTTATGCTTTATTCCAGAGTAATTTTCAAAAGTACAGTAGGTCCACATGACAACTGTTAAAGAAATCAAAATAAACTCCTGATTATACTCGAGTCATCTTCGTTGTGTTTTCTACTGCTAATACAGATCAGAGAGTAGTAGACAGGGAGTGGGCACTGTGCATGCATCATCAAATTTCGCTGCCTCCCACACATGAGTCTTAGATAACCTGTGTACCCCAGCCTGGCTGCCTGCTGACCCCATCTCCTTGGCAACCTATCTGACCTAGATAGAGGCCGCGAAAAGAGATAAGGCTCTAGATTGCCAACTCCCTGTCTACTACTCTCAGCCTCTTTCTGAAAAAAATCACGTGACCAATACTTCCCCAGGCTATATCGCGTAACCCGAGGCGCACATACCCTAGGTACTAGCATGCTGTGCCTATGGGGTTGCGGATCAAGGGGATGTATTTCTCTGTACAGATATACTTAAATGCTGTATAGTAGCGATGGAAAGGTTTACATTCGAAATTTATAGTTGTAGAAAAGACAAAATAGTAACGTCTTTTAGTATAGGGTGGTTTAATCTCATAATCCTTGTACGAATAGCCATAGTACGGAAACCCTCGGATGAGCAATTCATGAAACCATTACCCAAATACATGCATCTATCTTTTGAACTATTATATACTGGATATTGCAGGCCGATACTTCAACATCGTCTATTACGTTTTCCAACCTCTATCTCGTTTCCCAAATGTATATTCGTATGACATGTAGTATCTTCTCAAAACTGATCAAATGCATGCAATACTATACATTAAGCCAACGCTCATTTGCACCATGTTTACGACAAATCCTAGACGAAGATCATCTTCGCTTTAAAATAACTAACCCCCATTAACGTATTTCTATATAATTTAGAATCAAATATGTCGTGAGTCGATCGTAATTAAATGTTAATTGATTACCTACTGTTACTTGCGAATATGCCATTGCCAAGGTCAAATAAGTGACTGTCCGCCGTCTAAAGATGGCGGGCGACGGACGGCGCCACCTATTGTCAGATGGGGAAACCAACTTTCTCTAATAGGCCGGTGGAGCGATTGATATCACAAGCTTTTGCCCTTCCAATGCTGCGGCTACCTTCGTCCAAAGCTTAAGAACTATCTTAACCTTTTCTTGTTGGTATTCATTAGCTAGCTCTGACTGTGTACTCTCAGATGAGTACCCATCTGCCATGGTTTCAGTCATTTTCAGGTTTTCTCCATCATTTTGTATTGTCCAAATCAGCAACCAGTGGCGTGACAGGTACCATAAGTATTTATAGGTGATAGGTAAATGACATCTAATTTCCTGGTATGAATGAGAGCCTACGAAGGCTAACATGACCTACTTTCGTTTTCCTTCTGCTGTGTATTTCACGAGGCTAATATGACCTACTTTCGTTTTCCTTCTGCTGTTTTTTCAGGAGGCTAACATGACCTACTTTCGTTTTCCTTCTGCTGTGTATTTCATGAGGCTAACCTGACCTACTTAAGATTCCCCGCTAACTGCCAATTCCATAATACTTCCACAGGGGACAGCACATACAGTCCAATTCACTGAATCTGGCCATTGTCTTTTGAGTTAGATAGTTTGTCAATCGTCCTCTTTTTTGCCATTTATCCTTAGATGAAGAAAAGGATGGATATACAGCGAGGGACCAATTACTATAAATGCGCTATAGAGAAGGGCTAGACTCATGCCAGGATTCACTGATCTGGCATCAGCGTCAGGTCACGTGGGCACAATGACCAATAAGGGCTCTCGTATCATTTACATTACAGAGAAACCTGATCGCCAGCATCAACCAAGCATGCGCAGAGCACGAATTTAGGTTACTTGACACTGGTTGAGACTAGCCTTTTCAGGTTGAGCAGCTGGTTTCATATCCACTTGTTTTTTTATGTAAGATTTATTTAACCACACGTACTATTACAAATCGTCTAAGTGACCGAATATTGCTGCAAGAACAAGTATTAGAGCCGTGATGACGATGCCAGATAGACTTGTTATCAATGCGCGGACACCAAACTTGTACGACTTTCTTGTCTGTCTTTCCTTGTATAGTTTCTTTGATCGGACTACAAATGATAGGAGATGAGAATTAATCATAGTACACATACTATTCTATAAGAACACACCACATACGTCCAAGGTCATTTGAAGGTCAATTTCGTTATCAAAATAATTGTTTTCTCTCATAGACTGCATATTCCAAGTGTCAAAAGGAATCATCATGACGTCTAAAGCATATTGATAAATGTCAATTTTTGGGGCTTTCTGACTCAGTGTGCAAATGCATCTATGGTATAATGGAGCTTAAACGAACAATCAAAACATGGAGTATTTTATTTTTGTTTGATATCAGTGAAGTGATATCTTTATATATTGTATCTTAATTGAGCATATATATATATATAATGAAAGGTATCTTAAACAAAAACAATACACAAAAATAATATAATATCCTTATATTATAATCCTTACCACATATCTCATATCTTACTACTACTACTACGATAAAAACAACCATAAGGAAAATAACCACCTCTACTCCTACTACTTCTCCTCTCACTACTACTACTGCTGCTAGGCGAGCGGCTGAGGACCAGATTTCAGAAATTTAACCAACCCGAGAGTCATACGGACACAACATAGCTCATTTGAAAGCTTGTTTTCTGCACTTTAAGATGGCATATGTTGTGGAAATCAAATGTGGTCAGGTTTTTCTGAAATCAACTAAAGGTACTGACATGTTGAAAAAAAATTGTCAAAAATCATGAAAACGAAAAGTATTTTTAATGAAACAACATAATGAGGATATTCAAGAACACAGTATTCTAAAGTTTGGCCAGTGTGTATATACTATAAAAAAATTAATTGAACATTCAGAGGTATTTGCAGGGGGAGAAAAATACGATTTTATCATAAATTTTCACATTTTTTTGTATTTATTTTCAAATGCATAAAGCATTTTCACCTATATATCAGTCTGTAAGGCAGAGAGAGCACTACATCATACACAAATATAAAGCTGGAACTGTATTCTTTCTAATGAGACCAGATTTGAGTGGATCGGTAGATAAATGTACAAGTTGTGGGACTTTGATTACACCTACCCCCATTATGAAAAATATGACAAAAATGTGAAAAAATCTGAAAATATATTTTTTAAATCATTTATGTACAAATAAGATTGTAATGACATTGGAAGTCATTTAAATTGTTCAGAAAAGGAGTATGTTGCATAACTAAGTGATTTTACATCAAATCTGTTTCTTATCTCCTGAAGTTCAAGATATCCAGGAACACTTGTGTTTATGTACACCAATGCTGTGTCAACCACACTACAATTGTCATTTAAATGTGATAGTTAACTAGGAATTTGCTTTGCTATATCCCAGCATGTCTTTCTCAGTGATATTGCACATCCTATGAACCATTGTGTGAATACTTCCAGTCTTCACTTGCTTCCCAAGGGCAAAGTTCCATGGAAGACATCTCTTACTGGTAGCAGACAGTATTTCGAGCACTTTTTCCGACCTTTGTAATTGCAAATAAGGTCTTGCAGAACCTCAGACCCAAGGGGACTAAGCTTCCAAGTCTGCTGTCGCTAATTAGGCAGAGGATTATAAAATCTAAAGTTAAAATACGTTCATCCAATGTCAGTGTTTTGATGAAAGAAGGGGTGTTTTTTTACAGGAAAAAATGTCAGCGTTTTTGAAAATAAGGGTCCTTTTCTGGCCTGGAACCAGTGCTTTAGGGGTATCTTTAAATTTTGAAAATGAGCGTATGCAACCTTCTAAATACCAAAGTGACCCCACCTGACCTCTGACACTATAGGACCTCCATGAAAAATAAGTATTAAAATGTCACAGTCCTTCCATCCACAATCATAATCATACCCTGCTGTGCTGCGTGAGATGACAACCATATTTTGGTTTGCCAGAATGCTCTCCTCACATGTTGCAAATGTTTGCCTCACATGGAGGTTGTTTAATAAAGCTAGCATTCTTTCTCAAACTAGTTTGACCCACAGTCAGTTCATGTCTTTGGCATCATTGCTAGATCTTCTTTTAGGATCATACAAGGTCAAATTGAGCAATCTATCACAGTAAGCTAGGTCAGATAACATTAAGGGATTTTCCATAACAATCTTAAACACTATCCTTTTCCCTCTTGCTTGCATCAAACATTGCTGAGGTGGACTGAGTGAATGAAGTTTTAAAAGCACATTTGCACATAAAGACCATTTAGTGCCTTAAAGTATTCCTGAAAAGCTGTCCCCTGGCATTGTTAAGGAACAATGACAAAGCATAATAATTCTAGGTGAAAGAAAAAAAGATGGAGAATAAAAGCAGAGTCTTCAGATCCAGAGGACCAACAGATCTTTTAAATGTATGGTATCCATAGAGAGATCCACACATCCCCCTTTTATAGGGTGAGCAGCATGCCACTCCAGCTTAGGGTTCTGCGGGAGGTGCAAACTCCTATTGCAAACCATTGAACAAGCATATATGGTATGTCGCTTGCAGGGTTTGCTGAGTTGGAATCATATCCAGTAGGTGCATGCACTGCTGGCTATATTTTACAGAAGGTAGGTGTGCAAGCCTTGCTGATGGCATGAACTGGAATGAAGCATCTTTTGTCTGCAGTGTTCAGTTATCCTTCACACCCACTGGTCGTTCCTTTGAGGTGTGCAAGGACTAGGCCCCCAAAATCCAGAGATTTTTTGAGTTGAAACTCATGTCTCTCCATTAAGGGGTCTCTCAAAGGCCTAGCGCCAGCCCATCTCCTGCGAAGGGTCGGTATTGGACACCTTTCATCCAAGATAAGGAGCCTGCAGGGCCCTGCAGGCTCCAGGGGTGCCACAATGAAGTCTTCCCATAAAAGAGATGTGAGAGCACCCTTCCCATCCACTTCATCCTTTTCCGATACCTATCTGCAAAGATGCAGACAAAGAAAGCACTTTGTAGCAGAAACACTCTAAATTACTGCAGTTGGGAGGGGGTGGGGGTATGTCCAGGCCAATGACTATGGTCTCAGCCACCCTGTGTGTCCTTCCGGATCAGTCTGAGGTCCCGGCGGGGGCACTCGATTTTGTAAAAGAAGGGTACTTATTTGTACCCAGGTACGAAGTATGGGGGTGAAAATCCCCTTGCAAGCCACGAAATATACGCGGATCTGACGCAGAGTGACTCCTAAAGTGACTGGGCTTCCGAGTTTTCTGCCGCCACTTGCTGCTGCTAAACAAGCAGAGGATTATAAAATCTTAAGTTAAAATACGTGTTCCCGTTCATCCAATGTCAGTGTTTTGATAAAAGAAAGGGTGTTTATTTAGTGGAAAAAATCAGCATTTTATTGAAATAAGGGTGCTTTTTTGGCCAGAAATCAGTGCTTTAGGGGTATTTTTTAATTTTGATAACGAACGTATGCACCCCCCTAAATACCCAAGTGCCCCCCCCCCCCCCCCGGGTCTGAGCTCCTGCTGAGGGCACGCTGGAGCAACAACTGACCCAGCCTCTAGCTAAGATGTTTGTTCCTCATGCTGCACCACCCATGCTGCAGCTTCTAGCAGATTTACACTCTTCAGCCATGTCAATGGCATCCATGACAACAATTCCAAAGGGGCTCTCCCCTGATAAAGAGCACACCAATCTCTTCATAAAGGTGGATGTGCTGTCACAGAATCTGACCGCAATCATTTCGGAATGAATGAATAAGTGTTTAAAGGCACATTGACACACAAAGGTCATTTAGTGCCATAAGATATTAGTAAAAAGTGGTCCTTTTTCATTGTTGAGGAACAATGACTAAGCATAAGTATTCTAGATGAAGGAAGAAAAAAGAGGGAGAGTAAGAGCAGAGCCTTCTGATCCATGAGGACCAATGAATATTTTAGATGCAGGGTACCAACAGACAGATCCACACATTCCCCTTCTTTTATAAGGCCAGCAGGGTGCCTCACCAGCTTAGGGTTCCCTGGAACTCCTATTGCACACCACAAGATGGGCCCTTTGCAGGGTCCATCACTTGGGTGCTCACTCCGATCAGGCCCAGAATATCACCTATCCGGACCCCTCCAGCCTAGACTGCCAGTCCGAGGTCTGAAGATGAGGAGGCATTAAGCAATCTCTCTGCCTTTGAGCTTAACACTCAAAATGATGGCGCACTTGATATTAACGTTGTACGTGACAAGTCAACAGCACTCAGACAGGCCAGGGGCCATAGCCAACACTGTCTCTAACCCTGATTTGCACAACCCCCAAGAAGATGCATCTGTTTGGCAAGTAACTGGGACAGTGGAGATAGTCTGCTTCGCTTTCAAGAAATTCATCCCACTTTTGTGCCAGCTCTCTACCTCCTGGCCTTTGAGGTCCTGGCACCCTCCGCCAAACCTGATAAGCCACCCCAGAGGTGATTGATCTTCATCTGAGTATTGGAGATTGCCTCCGCTTCATATGTCTGGGTCCTGTGGGCCTACCCGACAGTCAGGATAGCAAATCATGACTTGAGGACCCAATTGCGTATGTGAAGTCTTGGATTAATCCGGACTTCAACCCAAAGAAACCCTTTAGTTCGTCATCAATTTTGCATTGTTGTAACACTGATAGACTGGGGAAAAGGCTTGAGGACCACTCAACAACAATGAGTCGTCTTAGCATTACAGGTCCAGATGAATGTGTTCATTATTTTCCCTTTTTCCACATTTTAATTTTTCCGCATTACTTTACTACAATCAAAGTCTTCTTTTACCATTTCTTTCGCCAGATCTATTACTTCGTAATCTTTACAGGCTACAAGGACTAACACAATTGATCTGAAGTTTTCAATCGTTTGACACGATTTTCATTATTTCTCTTAGTACCCCCGTTAATAGACTCACACAATTCATGTTAACTATTGTCATATTTGTTTCAATATACCGGACCACGTCCATTATCACCAATAGCAGCTACCTGTTATTCTAAGGGACCTCATAGAAAGTCTTTATTTTTCTTCCTGCTTAATGCGGGAAAACTTCAAAAATATTTCTCCTTCAAAATCCAGGTTTCGCACCTAATACGTCTCTGTATTATCCTTCCTGCTTAACGCTGGAAAGCTTCCAGAATGTTTATATCTGTCTCTTTCTCTTCCTGCTTAACGTTGAAAAGCTTACGGATGTTTCTATATTTCAAAGTCCAGCTTTCACAACCAAAGCATAATGCTGATAGTACTATGGCCCACTACATTAGCTGCACACAGGAATTCAATCTACTAGCTAATAATATATTACTTTTTACCCAGCCTGCACATTTGATCTTTTATTCTTATTTTCTACCCTTTCTTTGTCTTCCAATACATTAACACCACCTTTTTCTCTACTTAAGGGCATGTCTCCGTGTCCATGAAGTTTGGTACAATATCCTCATCATGATGTCCAGCTTATATTTGTATATATATATATATATATATATATATATATATATATATATATATATATATATATATATATATATATATATATATATATATATATATATATATATATATGAATATATATATATATATATATATATATATATATATATATATATATATATATATATATATATATATATATATATATATATTTATGTATATATATATATATATATATATATATATATATATATATATTTATATATATATATATATATATAAATGTATATATATATATATATATATATATGTTGGGAAACGTGGCTTTGGCTTGGGGACGAAATAAAAACGCTGTTCGTAGCTTGGTCACCTAACCGCCACTGACGATATGACGTCAGTCTTCACGCGAGCGTCCTTCTGTATGGGCCAATCAAAAGCGGTGTTACATTATCGCTTTGGTAACGACAATGTGTAGACGCCAAAACAATTAAAGGCGCCATCTGGTGTCTATAGTGAGACACTAGTAGCGGTTTCGTCTATCATAGACTCATCAGAGGTGTAGAAGGAATTGGGCCCCCATTGATTTAATTAAAATAAAGGGATAGGGGGCTAGACGGATCCGAGATAAAATCAGATCCTTCCCATCAGAAGAGTTAGAACGCTTTTTTGATTAAAAGTAGATGTTCCCGTCGCGTGGTATCACAGTGTTTTTAAAGGGTTTTTACACCCCGGACGAACGCCTATCACATCACATGAATGTACAAATAAAGAATGAACGTGGCTAATGTGATGATGAAAGGTGTCCCTCCCCTTTCTAATGGGGAGTGTATGGAAATGGTTAAATATGCGCATGTAAAGCTGATAAGCTTTGTTCTGAATAAAATATTGTCTCCAAATAAAATATATTGTTTGTATTCTATATTTCATTTTATTGTAAATCAAATAAAATTTGAAAAAAGTTTTTTCATATAAGTCTCACTCAAAAGAAATGAGCTATAATGAGAGACAACAGGTAGAAGTAGAAAAAGAAGATCGTAATAACTGGTGAATAGAAATAAAATGCTAACAAGCAAAAGAACTTGTTGTAAATAAATATATAAATAAATAAATTTATAAATATGAATCATGCTCCTTGTTTATTTGATTAGTTAATTAGTTAGTAATCAGATATCATTATGGTGTTAATGATTGTGGAGCAGATAAGTTCATCATACAAAAATGGATGATGAGATTGTATGTGGACTATCTCACACCAGATCCATTTTTTGATCTGTACCCTCAGAACCAAAATACCTGATGGTCTTAATGTGTAAAATAATAAAAAGAAACCCATCAAAAACAAAACCCGCTAGGACTTTATCAACCAGCCTGTATTCCACTAATACCACATACAAAACTCCGCTACATCATAGTGGAGCATTTAACAAACATGTGTATTCATATTTGTCTAGAAATTTTGTTACAAACCATATTGCACTTAGAGCCGAAGTGCCTTCTATAAAAGTATCTTCCACAGATACCTGCCTAACATTCTTAATCTTATTTTCATCTTTGCACTGAACTCTCATATCTTAGGTGCGAGATAGTCCACATACAATCTCATCATCCATTTTTGTATGATGAACTTATCTGCTCCACAATCATTAACACCATAATGCTATCTGATTACTAACTAATTAACTAATCAAATAAACAAGGAGTATGATTCATATTTATAAATTTATTTATTTATATATTTATTTACAACAAGTTCTTTTGCTTGTTAGCATTTTATTTCTATTCACCAGTTATTACGATCTTCTTTTTCTACTTCTACCTGTTGTCTCTCATTATAGCTCATTTCTTTTGAGTGAGACTTATATGAAAAAACTTTTTTCAAATTTTATTTGATTTACAATAAAATGAAATATAGAATACAAACAATATATTTTATTTGGAGACAATATTTTATTCAGAACAAAGCTTATCAGCTTTACATGCGCATATTTAACCATATATATATATATATATATATATATATATATATATATATATATATATATATATATATATATATATGTATATATATATATATATATATATATATATATATATATATATATATATATATATATATATATATATATATATATATTATATATATATATATATATATGTATATATATATATATATATATATATATGTATATATATATATATATATATATATATATATATATATATATATATATATATATATATATATATGTCTTTCATCTTCATATGTTTCTTCATCGTTGTTCTCAACAATAACATAATTCCATCGTTGACGGCGGCACACTGCTCAGGTCTTGACACATTTCGCCATGCGTGGGGGTCTTGAAAGCATGACGTCCTCAACAATATATAGTCCATGAGCCAATTCTGAAATAGGCCTTATTTTTGGAGTTTTGCGTGCGGAGAGGTGGAGGAAGGTTTCTTGGTACCAAATGAAAGAGCCGCATCCCCCATTCAATTTTCTACTTGTTGGCAGCCTTATCTCTTGCACGTTAAGTTTGTACAGAGGCCTGAAGTTGTGTGTATCAAAAATGGCAGATTTCCAAAATATAGGGTATTAATGGGGTAGGGGTAACAAAATCCACCATAAAATCTGAACTGAACAACTGACGGTTACAAATGACCCCTTGTTACATTTGCCAAAAATCAGGCTTTTGAATAAAATCAAGCAAGTTTCAAGATTTGACCTTGAACTCAAGTTCAAGGTCAAATCAGAGGCATTTTGAGGTCAAGGTGAAAATTGGTGAGGCCAAAACCATTGAAAAAAGGTTATTTTTTCTCGTTCCAGGATAAAAATAGTAAGCACAACCATTATTTTGGTCTTAAAACTTGCGCATAAGGAATATCAAAGGAACAAATTTAGATCTTCGGGTCAAAAACAAACAAATATGGAGCTTCATAGAAGCGCTCATTTAGGTGTTCGCCATTAAATGTTCTTTGCTGTGTTGCATAGTTCACTGTGGTAGACGGACTTGTTAGATTGAATAGTTTGAAAAATGCTAAGCATGCTTTGTACCAAAAATGTCAGAGGAAGAAAAACTTTCTATCCCGAAGTATTACATGTAGAGTTGCAGGAATACCATCTCTAGGATGTGGGTCAAGAGGTCAAAGGTCATCAAGTGCAATGGGCCTTATAAGTAAGACTGCGGTCAATTTCAGTCTCATCTGTCCTCCTATTTCTTTGCTTCATCAATGACGATGTTTGCACAAGGTGGAGTGGCATTCAATTACATGATATTAAAGAACCTTACTCCCTATTTCATTTTCTACTTGTTGGCGGCCTTATCGCTTGCACGTTTAGTTTGTACAGAGGCCTGAAGTTGTGTTTCTATAAAAACATTATAAATCTGTAGTAAATACAAATTATGGGGTGGGGGTCACAAAATCTGTTCTAAAATATGACATATACAACAGACTGCAACAAATGACCCCACGTTAGAATCGTATAGAGACAGGCTTTTGTATGCATCTGTATTTCAAAAACAATTTGACCTTGAACACAAGTTGAAGGTCAAATCAGGGTCATATTGAGGTCAAGGTGATAATTGATGAGGCAAAAACCATTGAAAAAAGGTTATTTTTTCTCGTTCCAGGATAAAAATAGTAAGCACAACCATTATTTTGGTCTTAAAACTTGCGCATACGGAATATCAAAGGAACAAATTTACATTAAGTGTAAAAAAAGATGAAGAATATGTGTCTTCGGGTCAAAAACAAACAAATATGGGTCGTCATAGAAGCGCTCATTTAGGTGTTCGCCATAACTTGTTCTTAACTGTGTTACATAGTACACTGTGGTAGACGTTCTTGTTAGATTGAGTAGTTTGATAAATGCTATGCATGCTATGTACGAAAAATGTCAGAGGAAGAAACACTTTTTATCCAGAAGTATTACATGTAGAGTTGCAGGAATACCATCTCTAGGATGTGGGTCAAGAAGTCAAAGGTCATCAAGTGCAATGGGCCTTATAAGTAAGACTTTGCGGTCAATGTCAGTCTCATCTGTCCTCCTATTTCTTTGTTTCATCAATGACAATGTTTGCACAAGGTGGAGTGACATTCAATATTCCATAATATTAAAGAACCTTATTCCCTATTTCATTTTCTACTTGTTGGCAGCCTTATTGCTTGCACGTTAAGTTTGTACAGAGGCCTGAAGTTGTGTATATAAAAACATTAGAAATCTGTAGTAAATACGAATTATGGGGTGGGGGTAACAAAATCTGTTCTTAAATATGACATATACAACAGACTGCAAGAAATGACCTCTCGTTAGAATTGTATAGAGACAGGCTTTTGTATGCATCTGTATTTCAAAAACAATTTGACCTCAAACTCAAGTAAGGTCAAATCAGTGTCATTTTGAGGTCAAGGTGAAAATCAGTGAGGCCAAATCCATCGAAAAAAAGGTTATTTGTTCTTGATCCGTATAAAAATCATAAGTACAACAATTTTTTGGTCATAAAATATGCGCATGAGGGAGAATATAGGATAAGTTATACTTTGAGTGCATAGAAATAGGAAGAAAATGAGTTCTTGGGTCCAGAATAGACATATCTGTTGCTTCATTGAGGCGCCCATGTAGGTGTCTGCGATGAAAAGTCCTTTACAGCGTATCCTGGTTTACTAGTACTATGGTAAAAGTCCTTATTAGAATGAAGTTTGATAAATGCAATATACCAAAGGTGTCAGGGGCTCAAACACTTTTTATCTGACATAAGTACAAGTAGTGTTCCGGAAATACTCTCTCCTGTGTATGGGTCAAAGTTCAAAGGTCATCAAGTGCATTGAGGCCTATAAGTAAGAATGTGTGATTAATTTATATCTCATCGGGTCTCCCATTCAACTGCTTTATCAATGACAATAATTGCACAAGGTGCAGTGGCATTCAATTACATAATATTAAAGAATCTTACCCCCCCATTTCATTTTCGCCTTGTTGGCAGCCTTATCTCTTGCACGTTAAGTTAGCATAGCATAAATAAAATAGTTTTACACTAATTACAAATGAGTGACAGAAATGACGCCTTATTAGACGCCTCATTAGATAAATGGGTGGGGGGGGGGGTGGGGGGTAATCATACAATCTGAACTATATAAGTGACTGAAACAAATGACCCCTTGTTAGAATGGTCAGGAAACAGGCTTTTGCAGAATGCATATAAGATTTTGTAATTTGACCTTGACACTAAATTCAAGGTCAAATAACGATCATTTCGAAGTCAAGGTGAAAATCTGTGAGGCGCAAAATTATTGAAAAACGGTTATTTTGTCTTATTCCAGGATAAGAATATTGAGCACAACCAGGCTTAGATCCCCAAGAGTAATAACTTAGGATATTTGAATTCCAATATGGCCACCAGTTGCCATGGCAGCCAGTATGAGAATGTATTCAGGTTACTAAGTCGGTGTTTAACTGTTTGAAAGCAAAGTAACATGAGCCTAGTTAAGTAAGACATCTTTTCCCCTCAAGTGTTCTGCATGCTTTTGTTTAATTGACAATAGCATTGGAGGTCAAATATTTGTGTAATAAGCTTTATTTTAAGTACAGCAGCTCCAGGCCGCCATCTTGAAATCCAGTTTAGATGCCACCTGATGATAACAGCTATTTCATAATATAATATAATATAATTAAATAATGTAATATTCTATTCAATAGTATTAACAGTTAAATCAGCTGGTAGTGGAACAGCTGAAAGGGGCACAGTATAACAAAGATAGGAAATATTTGTACACTTTTAAATTGGTTGCCATGGCAACTGGTGGCCATAATGGAAATTTAAACTGGCAAATAGTCAGATCAGACGAAAGACCTTATTTTAGGAGTTCGTTTGACCTTGAAAATGATCATAACTCAGCATACATCAATGATAAGAATTAGTGTTTGGTATCAAATCTTTTTTTTATTATTCTCTGAGTCATTTTGAGATGTGTGCTGCCTCCACCCTTTTCCTCATGACCAGATCAACTGTCAATGTCTAGGCCATGAATGAGCAGAGTAAGAGACAATAATAGTTTTATACAGAAGATCCAATAGGCTTTCACGTAGACTTAGAGGTTTTTACTCCTTTTCTCTATATCAAATTTCACAAAAACGTGGGCGTTTCAAACATTCATTGTAGGTATATAATGCTAACAGGTTTGTTTGAAATGTTTCATAGCTAAGTTATAGCTAAGATAATGTTATCACCTTTTTTTCAATTACGGCTTTTTGAATTTTTGAAAAAGTTTTTTAGAATTATTTAAAACACTGCAATTTTTTTTTAATTGAATTTTCTTTTTACCGGCACATGATTTAGGATAATTTAAAATGCTAATTTTTTTTTGAATTTTTGAAAAAATTTTTTAGAATAATTTGAAACACTGCAATTTTTTTTTTGAATTTAATTTTTTATACCGGCACATGATTTAGGATGATTTCAAACACTAATTTTTTTTTTTGAATTTTTGAAAAAATCTTTTAGAATAATTTAAAACACTGCAATTTTTTTTTAATTGAATTTTTTTTACCGGCACATAATTTAAAACACTGGAATTAAAAAAAAAAATCCGGGGGGATATTGTCCGGGGGGATATTGTCCGGGGGGATTTTGTCCTGGGGGGATATTGTCCGGGGGGATATTGTCCAGGGGATATTGTCCGGGGGGATATTGTCCGGGGGGATATTGTCCTAGAACTGTAATTGAATGTCACTCCACCTTGTGCAGATATTGTCATTGATGAAGCAAAAAAATAGGACAGATGAGACTGAAATTGACCGCAAAGTCTTACTTATAAGGCCCATTGCACTTGATGACCTTTGACCTTTGACCCAAATCCTGGAGATGGTATTCCTGCAAGTCTACATGTAATACTTCTGGATAAAAAGTGTTTGTTCCTCTGACATTTTTGGTACATAGCATGCTTAGCATTTATCAAACTATTCAATCTAACAAGGACGTCTACCACAGTGTACTATGTAACACAGCAAAGAACATCTAATGAAGAACACCTAAATGAGCGCTTCTATGAAGCTCCATATTTGTTTTTTTCTAACCCGAAAACAGACATTCTTCATCTGCTTTTACACTAAATGTAAATTAATAGGGAATCATGAAACGGCACCTTGCCAACAGGTGCTAATACGCCGTCTCCTTGACAGCGGGTGCTAATACGTTGAATGGTGACCGTTGTCAAGGAACTTACAGAGACGCAGGTTGCCATCAGTCTTGACACATGGCTCTCATCCAATAGGATAAGAGTATCCTTACATGAGGTATAATAAAACTATTTTATCTATACCTTGGAGAGAAACCAATTCTTTCTTCACGGAGTAACCAATCTTTGAACATGACTTGACTTGTTATAAATATTAGCCACACAAAAATGGCCACCACATTTCTTAACTTCATTTTGAGGTCCAAACATGAATTTGTGCCACTAAACAAGTTATCACAATAAACAATACATGCAACGCTTCGAGAATTAGGGGATTGTATGTTATTCAGATTTTCATTGTTCATATTGAAGCAATCAAGCCCAATAACAACATGGCACATCATGTTTTCTGAATGCTTTCCCCGTGTTTTATGGCTTTATTTTCCTCATAAATTGCTTGCCATCCTTTCTTTAGGGTGACATATGAATAAATTGACAATTAGGGAATACTGTAGAAAGCCTAATTTTTCTGTGTAACAATTTAGCAATAAGTCAAATTTCGTTTTCTAAGAATATCAGTTTTATTTCAACATTTCAGAACATGTTTGCATCTTGTGGGAGAAAATTCTTCTCCTCCCCAGATAGCAGAGAAACACTGCAACAAATCAATCCAGTTTCGGTAGCAGGTTGCAACAATATACTGAGCACAAGGATTAATTGGGTGGAACTCCTCCCTATACAGGTCCGGCCTGGTCTGTTTAAGACTATCATTAATTAAGATTACCAGGTTCTCACCTTGTTCTAGGTATTCAGAGGAGTAGACTGGCAGAGAACAAGTGTGACCAATTTAATCAATTTACATGTATATATATATACCAATTACAATAATTTATATATATATATATATATATATATATATATATATATATATATATATATATATATATATATATATATATATATATATATATATATATATATATATATATATATATATATATATATATACATGTATATATATGTAATTAATAAAAAGTGTTTGATATTTGCGAGAATTTACGGTAAGGCTATTAAATGTAGTTGGCATAAGAATTTGAAGTTGCTGGGTAGCTTAATACGGACGGGGAGAAATTGTGTGAATGGTGTTTCAGACAGTCATTTTTAACATCCTGGGTAAAACCTTGATTGATATACAACTATTGAGCATATATTGAAAGCAGTCCTTCGTAATACAAAATATTCCTGTTCACTGCAGTTAGTCCTATTGGCCACTGAGATCTCAAGTCTGACCATTCAGAGCTTTAAGAAGATGGTCATCAAAAGCTGGTGATACTTTAAGTTGGACACTACTGTATTATGAGTTCTACCTTACCCATAATTCATGTTAGGTATCAAAGATCTCCAGTTTTACTAATATGCTACAAGCATCTTTTCCCACTGTGTGTCCTTTCCCATTATGGATCCTCAGATCATGCTTTTTCAAAACAGCAGTAAACCTAAAGGCCTTGGCACATACATCACACAGAAAGGATAATTTTGTTTTGATTTTCAAAAACTCTCCAGAACTTTTGGGTGTCCTGACCATTGATTTTAGAGGGAGTGAGTGTCTAAATGACGCCCAGATGCCCTGCTGGCTAAGACTATGATGTTAGACATCAAGGTTTTCCTGTTTTACTAAAATGCCACTAGCATTTTCCTCTATCTCTTGCTTTATCGGGACAAACAGTTCATTAACGGCAGGGTTCTCTTGTTTAAATAATATACTGCTAGTGTTTTCACCCAACTCTTCCTTTATCGGGACGCTCCGTCGTCTAAGGACAAAGTTATCCTGTTTTACTAATGTAATGCTACTATTTTCCTCCAACTCCTGCTTAATAGGGACACACTCTCCCTCAACAACAATCCATTGCCTAGGTTCTGACAACTGTGGTTCTGCTGTTTGAGTTGACTGCCTTGGATGTGTTGACTGATGCTGTTTCAGATGGGATGATGTCCTATAAGTTTTATCACACATATCACACTGAAAAGGCTTTTCTCCTGTGTGAGTCCTCATGTGTACTGCCAGATTAGATGAGCGTGTGAATGCCTTATCACATTCATTGCACTTGAAGGGTCTTGCCCCTGTGTGTATCCTCTTATGTTCTACTAGATTAGAAGAACGTTTGAATGCCTTGTTACACTCATCACACAGGAAGGGTCTTTCCTCACTATGTATCCTCTTATGCTTTACCAGAGCATAAGGACATCCAAATCTCTTGTCACATTCATCACACGTGAAGGGTCTTTCCACACTGTGAATCCTCTTATGCTTCACCAGTCCAGAAGATTGACTGAATGCCTTGTCACATTCATCACACTGGAAGGGTCTTTCCCCACTGTGTATCCTTTCATGCTGCACCAGTCCAGAAGATTGACGGAATGCCTTGTCACATTCATCACACTGGAAGGGTCTTTCCCCACTGTGTATCCTCTTATGACGTACCAGAGCAGAAGGATCTCTAAACACTTTGTCACATTCATCACACTGGAAGGGTCTTTTCTCACTATGTATTACACCCGAAGACATAGTAAGAGCTTATAACAGACTTTACTAAATCTATTTTGGTCTACCTCGTAGCATATCATTATACCTAAATTGTCAACCCATTAATGCTTTTTTTTCCCCTGCTCATTGATGTTTGGATTCCATGGTCTATTGACGATAAAAATGGAGAAGAAAACACTTGAGAGTCATTTGTAAGAATTTGGAGAGCCCATCACCTGCTTTATCTCTTCAAGATGCAGAAATGATGAACCTTGACTTTGATTGATTTTGGCCTTAAAGGAATGACGTTCAGTCCTACAGAAGTTGAGTTGATGCACTGGTTGTACAAGGGATCTGAAAAGGTAAAAAAAAAGATTCAAAACGAGAAAAGCACAATTTTACTTACACAGATATTTCAGTAAATTCACAATGATGATTTCAATGGAGAGAGGAGACCCAAATGCCTAATTTTTAATTTGCAAAATCTATATGTAGAACATTTTCTAAATACTTCTTGATAAACCTAGCCAGTTTCTACTGTACCGTTGTTCAGTACATAGAAAGGCTGGTCTCAGCTGTTTGTAGGTGGTGTCATCTGCTTGCTACTAGAGGTTAGGGACCTTGGATCTCCACCAAATTATCACAAGTGTGGAGTAATAAAGTACAGTAGTCAGGTTGTAGAAATATCAATATCTTTGTTGCTGTAGCCTCTATGGGTGAAACCCAGAATGTAGAGTTCCCTGGATGTGCACAGGGTTTAGTCAAGGTGCAAGGTCATGTGACCAGCGCTACCCAGGTGCCCAAGCGCATACTCATATATTATCTTACGTGAAACCTGCACTCCATAATCTGACATACTCATATATTACCTTACGTGAAACCTGCACAAGGGTGCACTCCATAATCTGACATACTCATGAATATATTACATTACATGAGACCTGCACAAGGGTGCACTCCATAATCTGACATATTCATATATTACCGTACGTGAAACCTGCACTCCATAATCTGACATATTCATATATTACCTTATGTTAAACCTGCACAAGGGTGCACTCCATAATCTGACATACTCATATATTACATTACATGAGACCTGCACAAGGGTGCACTCCATAATCTGACATATTCATATATAACCTTACGTGAAACCTGCACTCCATAATCTGACATATTCATATATTACCTTATGTTAAACCTGCACAAGGGTGCACTCCATAATCTGACATATTCATATATTACCTTACGTGAAACCTGCACTCCATAATCTGACATAAAGTACTAAAGTAGCCTCAGCATTGGAAGAGTTAAGAACTGACATTAAAGGACTTTTATAATGGGGGTGGCAGGATTATGAGAGCAACAGTCATCGTTGGTAAATTGTTCATTGTCCAATAAAAGTAACAGAGCCAATACAAAGTAATTGAAGTTGTAAGATATAACTTTCAAATCTAATTGTAATACCTGTAATAAGATAGCAACATCAATATTCTTGCATATTGTTTTATGACATTATCATAAGGGAATTGGATTGTACCTTTTAGCCTAAAACTGAAATGTTTACATTATACATGTGCTTCAAGAGTACTGTCTGTTGAACTCTTAAACTGACAGTAATCATCAATAGTGGATCAATTTTTTATGCCCCATGGGATTTGGTCCCTGTGCGGGAAAAGTGTCTGAAATGGTCATTGATGTAACCGTTTGCTACTGCTATCTCAGGGTTAGTCTGAGGGTTGGTTACAATAAGGGTTAGGAGATCAATCTATGTGATGCAGGGTTTAAAAATGACATATAGAAGCTAGATTACTATATATAAGTTATGCTTTATTACTTACTACAAATACAGGGATGAGCCTATCCTAATATAGTCCCACTAGTAGATCCTAAGTGTGCTGCCACTGCAGGCCATAAGTGATTCCTCAGCCCAGAAGTCAGTTAAGCACATGTTAACAGCACAACCTTACAGAACAAGGCGTAGAGTGAGCGTAGAACAAGTACCCATGTGGCAAACAAAAGCAGAATCTTTATGACTTTGGGAGAGATAAGAAGACCATGGCGGGCCCCAGCAGGGTGCGTCCTGCTCTGAATGTTGGCAAGCCCTGACTCCCGAAGGCGGGCTCTAAATGATGACCAATAGGGCAGAGGGCTCAAGCAGCAGCTATAGTGATAATACATTTCAAATAACAAACAGGGTACAATAGATCCCTGTTACACCCCCCACTGATTAAACTGAAGTACTTCTGATATCAAAAATTAGTAAATTTAACCAATATGCAATTAAAACATGTAATACAAGAAGATCAATGAATAACAAGAAAATCAATATTTAGCAAATGAGGGTAGGGCAGTGTGAAGGGAACTCACCCATGTGAGCACCCCCCCTCCCTTCCCCAACACAAGAAATATGCAAGTACAAAAAAATAAAAACACATACAAACTAGAAGAAATAGAGGGTGGAGGTTTAGGTGCCACCAGGCCATACAATGGAGAACTTGGCTCTCTCTATATACAAGTCAAGTCAAACAATGATAGAAATACACAAAAGGAAAGCAATAAACAAACATAGTAATATCAGCAAATATACTTTAAAATCATACTAGAAACAGATACTTCAAACTATTCAAGGGCACTAGAGTCACTGCTCTGTCTACTACTCTAAATAAAAATGTTCTTCATATAATGCCCAATATAAACCAAACTAAAAGTCACTTTCAAATGTCACTGGCTAAAATCGACAGCTCCTCATTCCTTAATGTCATATAAGAATGTCAATGTAGCCTATATCAAAAATCTAATTTCTTGGACAGCAATCCGCCTACATCCAAATTAATTAGTGTCTCCAATTCCTACACTGTAACAATAACAATCTACACATTTAACACTGATTTTTCTAAATAGAGTCTCTTGTTAAGTTCACTGCACTTAACTATCCTGCATGTGCTGCTCCTGGTAATGTCGGTGGGAACTTTCCTCGGCTAGGCATGAAGTTCATATTCGGTCTTGGATGGTCTTGAAATTGACTGTTCAGATGGTAGTAATAGCAGGGTATCAAATGGAAGAAAATTGGTTTGTGTGGTGAAGTAAAGGGGTTCCAGGGTATCCCCCTTTCCACATAGCTAGGCTGGTAGCCATATCTGCCCTTTCTGCATGGTTTTGGGCATTCCACTGCTCTATGACCAGGCTCACTGCAATTCCAGCACACACCTGATATTGTACTGGTCTTCCTGTGGGTAGAATCAGTAGAGATCTTTGGCCTGGATTCATTTCCTGATTTCAAGGTAGAGCTGTGAACATGAATAGGCACTGGTGCTTTAGGTGTACGCTGGTGGTTTTCTACCATGGGCAGTTTAGGGTCCTTATCAAAAGTGTCAAATATTTCATAAGAAACAGCATATTTGAGCGCATCATAAAGTGTTTTTGGTTTCGAAAATTTGACATGTTTTCTGCACTCTCTTGTTTGTAGTCCTTGAATGAATATATTAATGACTTGCCCACTCAAAGTCACATCAGGTATGTCTGGAAATGCTCTGTATGCAAGATCCATTAGCTCCTGGAAATAATCTTGCAGAGACTCGTCAGACCTGTGTGCCCTGGATTGGAATTCAAGGAAGGCAGTCTCCCTTCTCTCCACTGGGTCAAAATATTGTTCCAGTAAATTTTTCAGATTTCCAAAATTTCTTCAGATCGAGACAGGCTGGGCCAAGGCAAATTTCTGAGCAGTGCCCTGCATAAATAATATCAACTTCCCAGCCTTTACACAATCAGACCATTCATACAATTCAGCCACAGTTTCAAAAAGTCTGATAAAATTGTGCCAGTGTTCGTTTTGGCTGTCAAATTTTGGTGGTGTCTCCTCTTGCCGAAATACACCAATTTTTGGGCTAGTACTGTTCAGTTTCCGGGATGCCTCCTCTTGTCGGGCTGTAACACCATTATTCTGGTTAGCAGTGCTAAGCCAGAATCTATCGAATAGTAGGTCTTTAATTTCATATACAGTTCTGTCCATCTCTGAGAATGTCTCTTGGGCAGCTGGGAAAGGGTTAAATCCACTTGACTTAAAGTTATTCAACCTCCTTTCCAATTCAATCAGCTTGCCATAAATGTCACTCTCTCTTTGCCAACCACATGTGCTGTAGGCGGCCATTTTGAAAGTTAAACCCTAACTAACAATCTAAATACAAATCCACAAATCTAAAACTAATCTCAGTAAGCACACATGTACTTCAAACTAATCTATTCCTACTCTGCAAGTAACTTCCCGTACATATATCAAAGAGTTGGAAATTCACCTTATTGTCTCTACATGTCTTCAATCAAAACGCAGATTCCTTTAGCCTAACCCTACTCTAAATCAAGTAAAACGTACACATTATAGCCTTTGAAGTGTACAGAACCCCACCAAGTTACTAGGAACTAGGTGCAGTATCTGTGAAATGTGTGCAGTCTAAATAGCCCTAGTTCAAACATTTCTCCTGCATAGATATGAAATCCTAAGTATCTTCAGCAAGATAAAGCAACCTATCCAGTAATCTAACTTACCCTTAAACCAAGCATCCACATAGAAAGATCAAAAGTCCATTATTGGGCAGTCAGTGTAACCGTTTGCTACTGCTAGCTCAGGGTTAGTCTGAGGGTTGGTTACAATAAGGGTTAGGAGATCAATCTATGTGATGCAGGGTTTAAAAATGACAAATAGAAGCTAGATTACTATATATAAGTTACTACTACTTACTACAAATACAGGGATGAGCCTATCCTAATATAGTCCCACTAGTAGATCCTAAGTGTGCTGCCACTGCAGCCCATAAGTGATTCCTCAGCCCAGAAGTCAGTTAAGCACATGTTAACAGCACAACCTTACAGAACAAGGGTCAAGCGTAGAGTGAGCGTAGAACAAGTACCCATGTGGCAAACAAAAGCAGAATC
>OZ012699.1:4229343-4263783 GCA_963942565.1 Maea johnstoni
ATATATATATATATATATATATATATACTTCTAAATACGAATATTTTAGCTGTTCTGCAGTTCTTCAAAGATCTCAAGAAACTAGGATTTGACCGCTATGAATCAACCCTGATCAAGGAATATGATATGGGAGATTACTATTTGGCAATAGCTTCCTACACCGTTTATAGCGCTGACAACCAGGAACTTGACAAGGGGACGTAAGTATATGACAGCAGATATGTATATATATATATATATATATATATATATATATATATATATATATATATATATATATATATATATATATATATATATATATGTATATATATATATATATATATATATATATATATATATATATATATATATATATATATATATATATATATATATATATATATATATATATATGTGTATATGTATATACAGACTCGGTGAAAATCATTGGCAATTTTCTTTTTACTCCGGGGTTCGAACCTTGGCAGCAGTGAGAGACAGCTTTCTCACTGTACATTCTGAATCAAGGCATTGTGAAAGAGGGAGACTATTAACCGTGTAAAGTCTTCTTGGAAGCTGTTGGGTATTTGATATGTATTGGTTTCGCGAGACGAACACGAACAACAACTCGATTGAATCATAATAGCATGGCTTCCTTGGGTTTGTCCATAACATGAATCATGTTCCAAAGATTAATATAAACAAATCCCTGACCTCGTATTGAGTAGGTATACATATAACGGTAATGTCATTATATCTCTTATAATAATGACACTCAAATCAAAAGCGAAGAAACACATACTTTGCAACGCAGGCTATTTGTATCCTTTTGTTAAGGTATCGAATTATGAACATAAAACAACAACACCAATGAAAAACAGAAATAATAATAATAATAATAATAATAATGATAATAATAATAATGATAATAATAATGATAATAATAAAAGTAATTATAATAATAATACTGATAATGATAATAATGATATGAATAATAATAATAATAATAATAATAATAATAATAATTATAGTGATAATTATAATAATTACAATAATTTTAATAATTTCAATAATAATGATACATGTAAATGTATAACGTTTTAAATGAATTTGAAGTTCTTACACCATAGACAATTAGATCTTCCTTTACTAAAATGTGGTACATGTGTCTAATTGTAGTTTCCTGAAGTTCTACAAGACAGTTAATGGCAAGACTCAGCTGATACTCGGATTCTGCGTCTCTAGCCTAACACCATGGCCAGTCAAGACACCGTAATTCATCCAATGAAATTACAGAATGCACATAATGATTCCACGAAAACGCTTCTTATCCCATTCACAGCTGGGTCGTGCATAAAGATTTGATTATCTTCTCCTTTTCTCCCGAATTGCGACTTATTCGTAACTGTCACTGTATCGCTTCTTATTATAACTAATTCCGTTTCAGCTTGTAAAACATCTATTCTTGTAGAAATGCCACTCATGACAAATCCTTGTAGTTGTCCTTTCATGTATGCTATTATCTTATTAAAACAAGTAAAATAAACAAAGTGTTTTATGATTTTTGTGTCCACTACACATCATCAAGGGTAATCTGTCTACAGATATCACATGTAAATCACTTATAGATATATATTATATAAGGTGGTCTGTGCTTTATAAGAATCAACATGACAACAATCAAATAATGGTAGGACCTACGATAAGAGTCAATGCCAAATAAATGGTTAGTTTTGGTGTCATGGTTACTCGCATATATGCCCAAATATGGCAGGTAAAAAGTGACAATAATAATTAGTCCGAGATTTGATTTGTAATTGAACAAAGGGATATAATTAAAGCTCTGGACCAGTATGTTACTCCTGCTATCACTTTAAAAAGGACCTTAAGGATTTACCGTACGGTTTGCAAATGGTTTGGGACAAGAGGTAGGCAGAGGCATAAGGTGTATGAACCAGTTCTCCAGAATTTTTTAATCTTTTCAAACTCTTGATTGTTTTGAAAAAAAACTTGCATATTTGTTCACTTCATTCTGAAAACATATTGAGCATACACAAAGCATAATACTTTCATACCAGTTACATATCATCCTTAAACCTTTTAATCTGGTAGTATAAATTTAGTTGGAACAAGAGTAATGCCAATAGTGCCAAACTGTCGAATGGAGTGTGAGGTTGTTTGCCCTCGGTTTCCTTTTAGCTTTTTTTTTTAGGGGGAGGGGGTTCTTTAGTTCCTGTTTTTTGGGCAAAATATGTGAATCATGAACAGTGAATCAAGAAAATACATGGCTTTATTGAAAATCATTGAAGAATCGAATTTGGTTGAAATATGAAGATTGCATTATCCAACAGAATTTTTTTTTTATCTAAGGTACCAGACCCTTTTCAACGATCTAGGATAGATAAAGGGGGATCGAGACCTTCGCACCTTTAAATAGAGTTTTTTTGTGTTTTTTGATATGTGAAAGCTCAAAAGGTTTACTACTTATTCTTTTGAATTAGAACTCTCTACAAAAAACAGGACTTTCGTAAAAGCTGACCACTAGAGGAGAGAACATCCTCAGACACCCAGCTGTGATGTGTATCTAAGATCTTAATATCCCTACCTTATCTGATCTCCCCTGGGAGGGTGCTTTACTGGCTGATGGATGTGAATTGGGGGTTAGTTCCTGACCAGGTCCAGACTGTGTATTCTATCAAATGGAAGTATCCTGCTACCCAGGAAACAGGCACTGAGCAATGATTGCATTGCAATTAGGGTATTGAATAAAAGGTGCTATTCTTGTGGATCAGCTGTCTTGCTTTACAGTTGTAGGTCAGACAGTTCAGGTAAAACTAATCAAATGCTCCATATATATTCTGGTGTGTGATTGGCTCGATGTTTGGGTTTGGGATATCTTACCTAGGTGAAGAGGGTTTCCTGTAGGGTTAGGAGAGAATATTTAGATGCTGATCTCTGGACAGTGCAGAGTCCTAATGTATTCTTACAATGGGAAATAGATCCAAAGGGAAAAGAAAGAGGGGGTTTGAATGGAATGAAGAATCTTCTGTACCAGAAGATTTGGATACAATAGAGGAAGAGGAATCTGAGAATTCACCAACCATTCATAGTGCCAGTTATAGAAAGCTTAGACTGCTGAGTACTAGTTCAGATGACAGTGGCATAGCAATTATAGATGCAGACTCTGAGGAAAGGGACACTGATCATGACTCAGAAGATGAGACAGATTCTTCCGAAGAGAGGGTAACAGGAAGACATATTCTGCATTCACAAGAACTAGAAGACAGCCTCTTCAAAAGTTCAGTGAAGCCTCCTCCAGGTACCCCCAAAATTTTTCAAGAAGCATGAGGTATCTATGCCATAATAGTTACTCTATTTTAGTGTTTTTTATCCAATTATCTTTATGGTTTGAGCTAAATTCAGAAAAATATTTGAAGAAGAATTATTGATCAGTACCTAGCTAACAACTCTCCTTGAAATATTTTGTAAATTTACCCTTAGTTATTTTCATAATTACTCTTTTTTTAGTGTTTTTATCCAATTATCTACAGGTAGGAGCTAAATTCAGAAAAATATTTGAAGAAAAATTATTGATCAATACCTAGCCAACAACTCTCCTTGAAATAAGTAATTGAATGGATTCACCGCCAGACAGGCAATTTGCAATTAGCAATCAGTAATAGTTTCTTATCTTTCCTTATCAGCTGGTGGGAGGAGTGCTCACTAGGGGGTCCAGCCTCTACCAGTAAAAACCTCCAAATCTTTGCTAGAAATCCCTTTTTATTCCAGTAATTGAGGTACCAAGTGAACTATCAAACATTCAAACCAAGTGAACTATCAAACATTCAAACTATTCTACCAGTACATGCAAATCATATTCTTATTCCCGATTATCCCTAAATGTTTCATAGGGGGCAGAACATCATAATAGGCTGTAGGAGATGCTGGGCTGTCTTTAACAGCTGGTTTGAAGGTTTTCTGAAATCACCATACTTCTCATTTTTGAAAAGCTCTCATTCATTCAATCTTACAAGGCTGAAATTTTAACGCATGATCAAAAACATTCTCAGGCAGACACTGATTTTTCATTTTTTTGATATCTGCTCTAGTTATTTCTTAATTCAACTTCAAAAATGAAGAAAGGTAAAATTCAACAAAAAAAAATTGATCACGACTTTAACTTGCTGTAAATTCTTTTAGGAACAAAGATTTTTTTTAATGAAAATTTTTAACTTGTTCAAGGATGTTTTCTATATTATATATAAATATCAAATGTGTTAAATCTTTATTGAAGCCAGCAGGTAATTTGCAAAAACGTATGCATTAGAAATCTGCATCACTGTCTTTCGGCCCCACCCCCAGGAAACTGTGAAGGTGTCACAAAACATGTTTAGGATATTTGACCTCCCCAGATTCTCAGCTTTCATAGAATATGTAATTTATTGGGGTTCTCTTGTACAATGACCAAGATATTGGTCAATCTTTACACAGAAGTCTCACTTAAAGAACGAAGGTCCCGAGCCCCCTTAAGAATGTGCCCAGGGGCAGATGTACTTCCAGCATATAAAAGTGACTATAACGTGATCAAACTAAAGTTTTGGATAGGATAGGGAAGCTGAAATTTTAACAATTATCTTCTATTAAATTGAGTTGATCTTTTCTATTAAAAAATAAATTAAACTAATCAAATCAACACGTGGTTTGCCCGTATATAATTCAAAATACAATGCTGATATTTATGATAATACCCTACAGTTAATGATACCTGACACTTTGTTTCTGGATTCAATGGTGTGTCAGTTAAGAGTCGGGATCATTGCTTTCTTAGACAAATGGCTCAAGAAGACATAAAACAGGAATAGAGTTAAGTAAGGGGGTGCATTCGATAAGGGAAAGGAAATCCAAGGTACTATAGAAGATCACTAGAATGAATATGAAAAAATAAGGGAAGAATGATTGAGGAGTCATCACATTAGATCTAGATCTGAAATGATAGCAAATTGGGAGGAAGCTTCAGAATAGGTTCTCTTATTTTTTGGAGGAATTGTCAAATTACTATTATACCATATAAAGGAGTTAAAGTAATACTGTCCATATCATAAGAGCATCTACATTTCCAAACCAGCTTTAAACCTTCAATCTCATCATATCAGAATTTAATTAGATCTAACTCATCTCCTCGTTCTATGTAATCATTTTCAGAAGCAAATAAATTAGGAAGTTCTTCAATAAGTGGGTAAATTCTCCATTTACCTCCTGAAGTTAAAGGTCGTTTCAGCCAGCTCATTTTGAGGACTATATCAAAGATGAATAAATTATTCAACTAAGCAGGTTTTTTATTCCATAGAAATTTTGATTAAGATCATTAACACTCAACAAGGTGGTTTCTCTGGGGCACTGTAGAGACAGGAGTATGTTGGTGAATTTTGAAAATAGAATAAATTTGACTTTTGTTATTTTTGTTTTGTTATTTTACTTTATACATTATCCATCCTCACAGTTTTTTAATCATCTTAGTACATCCATGACAACATATAAAGAGTTAATATCATCGTTTAAGTATAAAATAGGATACTTGGAACCAAATTGGGAGTCCTGTTGTATATTATGCACGGTCTGCTGGGGCATTTAGCATAGGAATTTGACGTCTGACCTAGGTTGGTTGCATGAAATGAAAAGATTATCTTACAGGAAGCATTTTGATACCATACAATGCCTATGATGTTTGGTGCTCACAACATTAATGACGTAAATATCGGTCACATTCTAGCACTTTCTCATAACCCGTCATTAAAAACTTTATTATGAGCATGGAATTGCCAAATTCCACATTCCCGACCTCAATTTTGACTAAGAAATATCTTATTTCCACCTGCGATTAGTACAAAAAGTATTAGTTGACCACATTATAGATAATTTATTTGTCAATTCATGTGGTTACTTGGTTTTTAAATTATTTAATGACAAAACACAACTACTCCATCTTAATCTTTTCATCGAAATCTGAATTTTGAGGGACAAAAATATTTGGACCTTTATCTGGCCTTCAATAACCCTATAATTTAGTATTATTTTTCCGTCATCTTCAAGATTGAAGAGAAAATTAAACCTGATATGATATACCTTACCATTTTAGGTGGGCTTGGTACCCTACTTTGTAATTTTAAACTCAAAATAGGATTTCAATTTTAGTCAATGAACTTTCTGAAATGTTCCATAACTCCATTAAAAGACATTCTTTCAGAATAATGTGGTGATAGAAAAGTAATACATACCTTAAAAAAAACTAAGACGTTTATATTTGGAAACTATATATAATGGGAAAATCCAAGATCTTTGACTTGGCAGCCATGTTGTCCTTGAATGACCTTAATTACTTCATGGATAGTGTAGGTCGTGTGTTTAGTATTTTAAGAGATACTGCGCTTCCAGACTAACATTTCAATACCAAACACTAATTCCTATGTTATGTTTAGGTTTAAGACATGACCCCAAAAGATAATGTGCACCACTTCTGAAGGTTACATTCACCGTGGTGGGATGCGGTAAGTGTGAGGCTTAAACATGATACAGACGGAAATGTTAAAACTCTCGGGTTATAATTGTATCCAAACAATGGGTGGCTGGCTACTGTTCTATTAAGTGAATCTGTCATCAAGCCAAACACTGCCACTGTTCACACAACACGGTATCAAAACATAAAAATGATTTATGGAAAAAGTTGCTTCTGTGTAGATACATGTTATCTGGCATAATGTGGACATAACGTTAGTACCATGTTTTGATAATACTCCTTGAAATTACCCGTTACTATATATTTACAACTCTCGACACTCAATATATAACCCTCAGTATTAGGAGAAGTGGAAAACCAGCCAGGCGAATGCTCGATGATAACAACCTGCTCCAGTTCATAAATTTTCAAAAGCGGGATATAGTGGCATATTTGCTGATAGAAAGTTCATGAAGTATGCAACAATGTCATAACACCCTATCTTTATGTTTGTCTAGACATAAATGCAAGCTATCAAACACAAAAAGAAAATAGCAGCAAATTCGTCAGCGTGTATATAACTTCGTCTCCCCTGTACTGCCATTGCCTACACAGCGGCACACATAGGTAACTAGTCTATGTTTTTACTTTAAATTGTAGCATTTCTACTTTCATTTGTTTGCACTTGTAAAGTATCCTTTTATTAGAGCATTTTCTATTATGCAGGTCTACACTTCTTTTTGTCACAGAGCATTTTCAATCAGGCAAAATTGATTTAGTGATACTTGTGTGTAAGTTAACTGTATTTTTTGTGCAGCAAAGAATTTCTCTACCAGTCCAATTGTCGTCTGTCAACATCTGGTGAAAAAATTATTCTGGCTAGATCTTCTGCACAGTCGAGCTAATGAAGTATGCACGTTCATGACCTACTTAACTGTGTGCCATTTTTAGGTGTTGCCTTATAACCAGACGTTCGAGTGGCCATCAAGCATGTGGTTTCCTAGTATGTACGGCCGTCTGCTTCTATATTTAGTGCATGAATTAAATGTCTTTACTTTAATTGATAATATTGCGTGTGTAATTATAGAAGCATGTTATTGGCCTCATTGCAATGATGCTTTGCAATGAATCACAGAATCAGGGTAATCTGCACTTTTCTTTGTGATTATCGTATTGAAGGCGATCACGTGTTGATAAATACTAGCACCATCATGTGAAGAACTGCATAACCTGAAGGAAATTGTTGAGACTGCCCGGAATAGCTCAACTTGAAACAATTCTTTTATCAACGGAAACGTTTTTCTTTATCCAAATGAAAAATAATTATCTTACCTTGAGAACTATTTTGAGAATATAAAAATGTATGTAGTTTTCTTATCCGGTGCTTATTCTTGTTTTCAAAATAGAAACAGACATTTCAAACGTTGAAGACTTTGTCTCACTACATGTAGATGCACTTGATACATGTACAGATTGGGAATTCAGCTAAATGGTAGAGGTATCAATGTTAGCAATCGAATTGAAAAGTCTACATATCGAGCCGAACATTCCATGACATCAATCGCAATCGTACAATTGTCATATTATGTAACTTCACTATATATGCACCAGTTTTTTCTATAGATATATCCGTAGCAATGTAACTGTTTTGTTGGTAATTCAATGACGCATATAGGCTAATCTGTGATTCGTCTACCTTTTGTGGTTGGAGAGTACCCAGTGGAAATGACTGAAATACCCAAATTCGCTAGTAACATGTTCTCCTACGTCAGCGAGAATTCAAAGCTGAGACTTATTTGCATTGGTTCAAGAACAGTCACTTTAAAATAACTGGACCACTTGACTTTGGAGGTGACCCCATGGGCCATATGTTTTAAATGATGACTGCAAGATTTGTCCTAAATAACGACAATACATACATCACCTCTCTTCTACTAACCCTGTTGGGAAAGGTTAACATATGCTAAATCCCACATATTATATAATGTGATCTTCTCTATGATTTGTTTATGCTATTTATTCTTCTATTTGCATTTGGCGAGATGAGATAACGTCCCAGAGGTTGTATGTCTTACCTTTTTGCCTACTTTTTTGTCTACTTTTTAGATGGCCTGTGTTTTGTCCAAGATCGTTCTGTTGATGAGGCATTCTGCTTCCGATTTGCAGTTGAATATGTTTTGTTCTTTCAATTTCATGAGGAGAACAACACGATATCCAGCCAGCATGGTAGGACTTCTTGTAGCTACTCTACTCTGCGTCACATGCAGCTTATGCCGTGGAGACCATCACTACGAGCCGCAAGGTACGTAATCTATACACATAATGATATAGCTGAACTGAACTGCGTGCACAATCAACTGCTATTTAAAATGGGAATATCATAAACTCCAAACTGTCTTTTCTGCATAGCAGAGACATGGGACATACTTATATTGAATATGATAATGTAAACAATATGTGGAAGGTAACAGGTAACTTGGTTAGGATGATTTATAATGCACATTTCAAAATATCAGATATTGAAAAAAATCTTTAGAGAAAAACACAATGGTTCAGTTAAACAATCAATCATTTTGAATGTTAAAGATGTAATATATTTAAAAAAAATACTGGAAAAGAATGAGTCTAGGTGACGCTTTCTCAAATGTATAAACATAAGCACCTACTATGATTATATTCACCAATAGTTTAATAATTTGTTTGTTAATTACCGGTAACAGTCTGTTAAATGTACCTCATTTAACTCATTAACATCTGGGAAATACACATGATCTGTCACTAACAAAGCAGTAATAATAAATACAGTTGAAGGAGAATTGTTTTCCTTTTAAGTTGAACCAATACCTCGGTAGCTAATTTTATAATATTTCTCTATTGGACGAAATATTTTCTATGTCGTCATACCACACATGTATGCACTCCAGATGCAAATGTACTTAGATTAATGCTAATAAAAGGTATAATGAAAATAAGCCTTAGCATTGTTCTGTGGCAATTAGAATGAGTATCAACTTCACTAATTGTTAAGAGGGTTAGGCATTATAAAATAATTGTTTGTCTTGCAGAGGCCTTTGGGGAAAGAATGTTTACTGAGAGTGTAGATGACTTCATGGCTCTTGATGGTGAAAACCAAACATGGGTCTTTCCCGGTCAAAAGCCTTTAGTTGGCAGTACAGGTAATTATTCCATTTTAATGTTGTCAACAGTGCCAAGAGTTTACATCATTAAGTGGGTGTTACAACAACAAATGCAGTTATTTACCATGAATGTAACAAGCCCCACATATTTAGTAAAGATTTTCACGAAAGTAGTATAAGAATTACATTACTGAGGGTCTTGTGGTAACGATGCCTGGCTCACAAGTGTGAAGTCGTAGGTTCGAGTTGCCACTGTATCTCCATTAAGCAGGTTAGCCTAGTTGCTATAAAAACGTATGACATTGTGGAGGGCTGTCTATGGTATTTCTAGAACTGTGAGACAGCTCAATCAAAAACTATTAAAGAGTAGGGTCTTCCTTGTCGGTTCTGCGTTTCTATCCATCTCCAGTATGACCTAAGCTGTTGAAGGCACGCAGAAAAAACAATTTCCACTCTCACTTTAGATGTTTATTGAGGAGAAAATTGTATTTGGAGGCCATTAACTAAAGTTCCAAGTCATTGGCTTGCAATTTTTTAACATGGGTAGTTCATTCTTTGCGAATATTTTAGATGTTATAAAGTTCTTCAAAGACCTCAAGAAACTAGGATTTGACCGCATTGAATCAACCCTGATTAAGGAATACGTTATGGGAGTTTACAAGTTGGCAATAGCATCATATATCGTCGATAGCGCTGACCACCAGGAGCTTGAGAAGGGGACGTAAGTATCCAAGTCACTGGCAACAAATTTGTATACACGTATATATATATATATAAATATATATATATATATATATATATATATATATATATATATATATATATATATATATATATATATATAAATATATATATATATATATATATGTATATATATATATATATATATATATATATATATATATATATATATATATATATATATATATATATATATATATATATATATATATATATATATAAATACATAAATACATAAATATATATATATATATATATATATATATATATATATATATATATATATATATATATATATATATATATATAGATAGATATATATATATATATAGATATAGATATATAGATATAGATATATAGATATATAGATATGTATATATATATATATATATATATATATATATATATATATATATATATATATATATATATATATATATATATATATATATATTTATATATATATATATATGTATATATATATATATATAATATATATATATATATATATATATATATATATATATATATATATATATTTATATATATATATGGATGGATGGATGGATGGATAGATAGATAGATAGGTACATGTGTGTTACTTTTTCTGGTGTGCTACGATTTAGCCCTGACTCACAAATTGTAACTGGTGAAGGAAACCAGACCCAGCAAAAAACACTTTCAACTTTCTCACATGTCCCGGCCAGATTCGAACTTTGGTGGTGGTGAGGACAGCAAGCAGTCAAAGGCAATGCCTTAGACCACACGGTATACGACTTTATGAAAACATTTGAGCTGTACATTGTGTTTATCACATGAATCATGTTCCAAAGATTAATTTAAACAAATCCCTGACCTCGTTTGGTATGGCTACACATATAACAATAATGTCAGCATATGCGTTATAGAAATGGCACTCCAATCGTAAATTAAGAAATACATACTTTGCAACATAGTGCATGCTTTGTGTACCCTGTGCTCCAGTTATGGACTCTTGGGTTCATTGAGATTTAATCTTTATAATATCAGTAACAACAAAAATGATAATAACAGTAGTAATAGTAAATAATAATAATAATAGTAATAATAATAATAATAACGATGATAATAATAATAGTAATAATAATAATAATAATAATAATAACAATACCAGCCAAAAACAGTAATGATAACAATAATGATTATTATATTAATGATAATGATAATAATAACAATAATAGCAACATATGTATATGTAACACGTTTTCAATGGATTCGAAGACCATCCACCATGTAAAATTATATGTTCTTTTACTTAAAGTTGCTACATACTTAAATTGCAGTTTCCTGAAGTTCTACAAGACAGTTAATAGCAAGGCTCAGCTGATACTTGGATTCACCGTCTCCAGCCTTACACCATGGCCAGTCAAGACACCGTAATTCATCCAATGAGATTACAGAATGCATATCATGATTGCGCAAAAACGCTCCTTAACCCATTCACATCTGCATCGTGCTTAACATTTTGATTATCTTCACTTTTTTGCCATATTGCGGCTTATTCGTAACTGTCCCTGGATCTCTGCATATTATGACTAATTCGTTTTCAGTTTGTGTAACATTTATTCTTGTAGAAGTATCACTCATGACAAATCCCTGTAGTCGTCGTTTCATGTATGCTATTAGCTTATTAAAACAAGTAAAATAAACAAAATGTCTTTTATGATTTTTGTCTCCACTACACATCATCAAGGGTAATCTGTCTAAAGATATCACATGTAAATCCCTTATAAATATATATATTATATAAGGTGGTCTGTCCTTTATAAGAATCAACATGACAACAGTCAAATAATGTTAGGACCTACGATAAGAGTCAATGCCACATAAATGGTTAGTTTTGGTGTCATGGTTACTCGCATTTATGCCCAAATATGGCAGGCAAAAGGTGACAATAATAACCAGTTCGGGATTTGAGTTGAAATTGAATAAAGGGATATAACTAAAGTTCTCGACCAGTGTGTTACTCCTCCTGTCACCAGGACCTGAAGGAGTTACAGTACGGTTTGCAAATGCTTTGGGACAAGAGGTAGCAAGAGGCTGAAGGTGTATGAACCAGTTTTCCAGAATTTCTGAATCTTTTCAAACTCTTTTTTGTTTTGAGTTTTGAAGAAAAACTATTGCACATTTGTTCACTTCATTCTGAAAACATGTTGAGCATACACAAAGCATAATACTCTCATACCAGTTACATATTATCCTAAAACCTTTCGATCTGGTAGTACAAATTAAGTTGGAACAAGAGCAATGCCAATGGTGACAAACTGTCAAAGGGAGTGTGAGGTTGCTTGGTCTCGGTTTCCTTTAAGCTTTTTTTTTTGGGGGGGGGGTCTTTAATTGCTGTTTTTTGTTGCTTTTTTAGTTCTTTTTGTGCTTTCGGTTAATATTCATTTGCAATTGGTTGTCCGGATGTTGTTCAGTTTGATAGTTGATGATGATTGTATCATGGTCTGAGTAGTATGCTTAAAATTGAAAATAGATAGCAAACGTTAATTCTGTCACTATTGCAAATACCTATTGTCCCAATATTGATGATCCATCTTGGATAACTTCTTTCTTTAGTCGAATGAATGGTGTTGTTAACTGTTAGGTCAGAATATATGATATTTGCTGGAGACTGGAATGTCTTATACTAGATAACACAGACTATTACAATAACAAAACACAGTAAAGCATTAAAACACATAAAACTCTATTGCAAACCATTAAAGAACCGACTTTGAAATACGGAGATTGTATAATCCAACAGAACAAAGAAAGAAATACCTAGGGTCCCAAACCCTTTTAAAATACCTAGGCTGTTTGTTTTCTTTCCAATTAGAAATTTCCAAGTCGTGCCCAGAGCCAGATGTACTTCAAGCTTACAAAAATACCCATAACATGATCAAACTAAAGTTTTGGATAGAGTAAGGTAGCTGAAAATTTAACAAAAATCTTTTATAAAGTTGAGTTGATCTCATCTATTAAAAAGTAAATTAAACTAATCATATTTACTTATGCTTTGCCTGTGTATAATTCAGAAAACATTGCTGATATTGACGATATTGCCCTAGATTTAGTGATGTCTGATACTTTTTGTCTGGATTCAATGTTGTGTCAGTTAAGAGGTGTGATCATTGCTTTCTCAAAAGTAGATAAAGAAAACATACAACTTGAGATTGAACCTCTTAAGAACAAACTCGACAATCTTACGGAGCGACCTCTGTTGACTGAGCGTTGAATATTAATAGCCGTCCTGCACGCACGCATTTTGAATACTGGCAGGAGTTTTCTCTTGATGTACAAGTTTTCGGCCGGAAATTGTATGGAGCCAAAATCCCAACTGCCATCAAATGAAAAAGTGAATACTAGTATACACTCAAAAACAGGTGATAACTCGGCGGAGAGTGGTAGAACTGTTTGATTTGGTGCGAGAAGGATATCGGAAATGGGAGTCAGCCTAGGAACTACAGGGGGAGATTTTCTGGAGTCCAGGGTTTGAAAAGAGACTAGAAGAGGAGGAAAGTTACTGCTCACATGATTAGTGTGAATATGTGGAAGCAAAACAGGAAGGGTTATGGGGCTATCAGGTTGCTGAACCCTGTTCTCTATTTGTGGAATTGCCGCTGCCCTCGTGGTGAAAGTGTGTGGAGGGGTTTGTCAGCCAATGGGAATACTGGTGTACAAGGGGAATGGTTATCAATTTACAAGCCTGCATGAAATGTCGGTGTGGCGACCCCTAGCCTGAAAAAGATGGTTCACCCCCAGTTTTTAGATTGTTTTCTGAAGGTATATGGTCCTAAGAATAATTTCAACAAGTTTAAGACAAACGTAGATGTGGAGATTTTCTCTAAAACTTCCCCAACTTCGTGCAATATTGAACTGTTCTGTATAAAATGTTGGTAGTGTGGCGCCCCCTAGCTTGAAAACAAGATAGTTGACCCCCAGTTTTTAAATTGTTTTCTGAAAGCGTATGGTCATACGAACAGGTTCAACAAGTTTAAGAAAAATCTAGATGTAGAGATTTTTTCTATAACCTCACCAACTTCCCACAATTCCGAGGTACCATAGGTGAACAAAACAATGTAGCCACCTTTTTTGAATTGGGAATCAAACATGTATATACTAAAGAATATTTTCAGCATTATCATTTTCTCTGTCCTTTTACTTCTCTGTAATGACTTCACGAAAATCTTTGATTTTTGAACACTTGTCTAGAATACCCTGAAGGGGGTAATGAAACACATCCTCCCTTAAATTTACTTGATTCCGAAGAGAGCGTGTTCCAACGAATCTCTGTACCAAGTTTTGTAGAAATACGTGATTTGAGCGAATTGTTGTGTATGTCCTAAAGAGAAGATTTAAGTAAGACTCGACACCTCTTGATACAGATGAGAGAAAAGAAATCCAAGCTGCTCCAGAATATCACCAGAAATAATATGTAAAAAGTGAAGAAAAATGAGGAGTCATCACATTAGATATAGATCTGAAATCATGGCAAATTGGGAGAATCTTTCAAAATGTTTTCTCTGTTTTTGAGAGGAATTGCTATATTACTAGCATACCATATAAAGGAGTTAAAAGAATACTAACCATATCATAAAAGGATCCACATTTCCAAACCAGCTTTAGACCTTCAATCCTATCATATCAGAATTTAACTAGATGTAACTCACCTCCTTATTCTGTGTTATCATTTCCAAAAATGAATTAGAAAGTTCTTCACAAAGTGGGTTGATTCTCCATTTACCTCCTGAAGTAAAAAGTGGTTTTAGCCAGCTCATTTTGAGGGCTTTATCAAAGATTGATTCTACGATCGTGGATTTCAGATCTAGAATCAGTCCATTGAACTTAGCAGGTTTGTTATGGATTTTTGAATAAGATCAATACTATTCAGCAAGATGGTTTATTACGGGTTCAGTAGAGACAGGAGTAAGTGGGTGAAATTTGAGAATAGAAGAGATTTGACTGTTTATTTTGCTGTATGGGGTAAGGGTAAGGGATCGTTGATTACATGCCCTGTAATTAATTAAAAGATTATTTTCTGTTATATCACCCTGATTGTTTACATAATAGTGTATACCAAGTACATCAAAAGATGATGGCCATTGGAGACCAAACTTTCCCTACCATCGTAAACTAGTACTCCTGTCTCTAGCAGCACCACTTTTAACAACCTTAGTTTTATCTTTATTAATGCCCAATCCTGACTGTTTTTTAACCATCTCAGTACAAACATGACACCATATAAAGGGTTAATATGATCGTTTTAGTATAGAGTGGGATACATGGAACCTAATTGGGCGTCCAGTCATATATTATGCTGGGGGATTCAGTGCAGGAATATGATGTCTGCTCGGTACCCTACCCTAGGTTGGTTGCATGAAATGGATGAGAGTCTTACAGCAAGCATTTTTATACCAAACAATGCCTATGATGTTTGGTGCCCACAACTTTTATAAGCTATAAGCGGTCACGTACTAGCACTTTCTCACAACCCATCTTTATTATAAGCATGGAATTACCAAATGTTACATTCCAGACCTCCATTTTGACTTAGAACTATCTCATTTTCACCAGTAAATATTATTAAACGTATTGGTAGACCACATTTGAGGTAATTTATCTGTCAATGAATGTGGTGACTTGGTTCTGAAATTATCTAATGACAAAACACAAATACTCCATCAAAACCTTTTCATCCGAATTGAGGTGTTCTGACGAAGTCAAACATAACGCACGTAAAAGCGTCAAATGTCAAAGACTGAAATGTAGCTACTGCAGTACTATCAATACGTCAGGGAGATTAATCTGCCCACTAAATCAACGCAGCTATATCCTGAGATATAACGACAGCTGCATTTCCGATAATCTTATCTACTGCCTTCTATGCAAGGTATGTAATATAATTTATGTTGGCCAGGCTAAACGCTCCCTCAGAGAACGTATAGGAGAAGATCTGATATCTCATCAGAAGACGCAAAACACATCTAGTAGTTGACTGCCACTACAATACAGCTGACCGCCAGGGGACGCAAGTCGTTACAGTTTATATTCTTGACTTGTCCAGAACCCCTCCTGCTATAGAAAATTCCTGTTAAAACAGAGAAGCAGGCTGAGTTATGAATGTTGACCTAAGCATGATACTGACAGAATTTTTCTAGCTCTCGGGTTTTAATTGAATCCCAAAATGGGTTAGTGGCTACTGTACAACTAAGTAAACCTGTCATCAAGTCGAACATCAAGTTCACAAACACGGTATCAACACATAAAAATGATTTATTGAGAAAAATGCTTCTGTGTAATACATACCAACTGGCATGATGTTGAAATATCATTAAACCATATTTTGATAATACCCTTTAAAATTACCCCTTATATCTTAGCAACTCTTGACACGGAATATGTAGCCCTCAGCTATTAGAAAGAAGTAGAGTAGACAACCAGCCAGGCGAATGCTCAATGATAACAACTTACTCTAGTTCGTATAAAGTTTGCAAACTCCCGATATGGTGGCATATTTGCTGATAGAAAGTTTAGAAAGTATGCAGCAATGTCGTAACATCCTATCTTTATATTTGTCTTGACATGAATGCAAGCTATCAAGGAACATATAAGAAGATAACAGCAAATCCTTCATCTGTACATTTGCATACAAACGTGTATATAAGTTCAATATCCCCTCCCTTGTACTGTCATTGACTACGCAGTGGTACACACAGGTAAGTACTCTTTGTTTTTGCCTTTAATGGTTGCCTTTTTATTTCCATTTGTTTACAGAAAAGTTGTACGTGTATAGTACTCTTTGCAAAGCATATTTTCGATTGTGCAGGAATACACTTCCTTTTGCCATATAATTTTCAATAGGGCACAATTGACAGAGTGATACTAGTTTGAATTTGAGTATGTTATGTACAGTATTAAAAGAAACTTAATTCAAGTACCATTCGACCGGTCGCCTGTCAACAACTGGTGGAAAAGTTACTCTGGCTTTCCCGACTGCTTGGTCGAGATAATGAAGCTTGCATGTTCATGGCCTAATTAACTGTGTGCCATATAAAGCTGTTGCTTAAAGGCCGGATCACACAGAGCTAGGACGGTGTCAGGACACTGCCAGGAGGTGCCACGACATGGAATTTCGTTCAAACATTTCGTTCAATTCCACATCGTGGCAGTGTCCTAGCAGTGTCCTGACAACATCCTATCAACATCGGGCTTGTCCTAGCTGCATCGGCGCCGGAGCCGACGTCGTGGCCAAATCATTTACATGTCGAAGATTTTGCCACGATGTCGGCTCCGACACAGGACAAAATTTAAATCGGCGACATGTCGCCGACGTGTCGCCGACGTGTCCTAGCACAGACTGGAATGTCCTGGCTGTGTCTGGAGGTTTTCGCCGACCCCGACGCGCCAGGATTTACTCAGGACAGACACAGGACGCTGCTAGGACACGCTTTTTGCCGTGGCCTGATCACGTGACAGGGGGATTCCCCCAACCAAAGCGAGGCCACTTCCATCATGGCGCGCACGAAGACCAGCAAGCGGAAGACTCCAGCGACTTCTAAAATCTCCACACCAGCACAAAAGAAGCAGATACCATCGAACTTGAGCCGTCCAATGGCATCTGGAAGTGATGTCGAAGATGGAGAATCGGTTGAAGCGGTATCTCACAACCTATCCACCCCGACAGTGAGTCTGGAAGACATTTCGATGCCGAAAACTAGACCCAAGCCCACAGCCACTTCTACACCAACAAGCAGCCACATGGGCGGTCATGAGTTGTCAGACGATTCGCAGATCATGGAGACACCGAAAAGTACGCGGAAATCTACTGATGGGACCCCCGCATCACAAGAAACCTCTATCAACAAGCGTCGGAGACGGTGCGAGCCCTACACCTTTACAGATGACCAAGAGTCTGAGCTGTCTGAGTGGTATCAGATGCATCCACTCTTCTATGACAAGTGTGAAAAGCACTACAAAAACAGTGCTAAGAAGAATGGCCTGCTGGAGGATAGGGGGATGGAGATGGATCCTACATGCAGCTGTAAGTATAGTTATGTTTAGCAAACCTTTTTAATTTGTCACATGTGTATAAAACAATGAATGTATGTATTAACTTATAACCCCTACATGCCCTACCAATTCCTGTATATTTACATTGCCTAGACATTTTATTGAATGATCATGTATGGGTAATTGCTTTATGTGTTGTTTGTTTATTTACAATGAACCCTAATAAACCCTTTTCCCACTTAATTTGTGTACATCTTTCACTGCGAGTGACGTGCCTATTTCTTTCAATTTCAGTAACTCAACTTAAAACCTTCTTTGAGACGATGAGGACAAGATTTGGAAAGATATCGTCAAAGAAATCAGGGCAGGGAGCGAGGCAGTTGTCCCACAGAGAGAACTTCATTTATAACAACTTCCGCTTCCTGAAGACCCACATCAAAAGGACAAGGAGCAGGCAGTCGGACACTGTGAGTATTTATAATATTATTGAATATAAGAGACAATAAGCCTTTTTAACCACTAGCTTTAGCATCACTGCAAATATAACTAAGAATACATATTAAACTCCTCTCCCTTTGCAGTGTATATAAAGCATATTTCATTTATTTTATTTATATACCTATATAGTTCATATGTCTTGGCATTGTTCAATATGTACATCAATTCTTTGAAACTGATTGTGGATGTATTATGAGTATATTGGGTAGGCAGGAAATATGTCGTTCACTATCATGTTCAACTCTGTATGTAGTGATCATGTAATTAATAATGTTGTAATGTCCGTTACATATCATTATGTAATAATGAGTACTTGGTTGTAAATGTTAATTTCATTGAACCTTGTATGCTTTCATCACTGATACTCAATTTCATGTTATCATTTATTTGCGATCACTTTAGGAGTATTCCTCCATCTGCTGAGATGTAACAAGTCAATGCAAAAAAAATTATATCACTCCATATCATTTTTATTTCCAGTTCTCCTCTAAGAAGGCTATGTCATCTGATTCAGAGAGTGATGTGGAAGATGATGGCCGCAACATTTCGGATGGGTCTAGCCAGCAGGAGGATGAAGAGCCAACCATAACTTCGCGCAAGAACCTATTCAAGGGAAAGGGCAAAGGGGAAGGGAAGTCGTCGCAGAAATGTTCGGCCAAAGGGAAGGGACATTTAAGTATTGCACAGAAGGTAAGAAATTTATGTGTTATATACATACATAAATACACAACTCAACTTGATTTGGATGAAATATCAGGTGCCATGAATTCATTTATTGCAAATGTACAAAGTTCTATATAGGTCAATGAAATTATAGAGATATATTTATATATATATATATCAACATGAAAAACAATGATTAGTTTATATGATATTTCCTTTCACTTTAACAGTTTACATATTTAAACAGGTATAGAATTATAATTGGAATGGTGTTGTGTTGTACATAAAAATATGTGAAACATCTAAGTGTTACCTTCAACTGTGAATGTATTACATGTTTATAAAGTTGATTAGCTGACTACATTATAGTACTAGTTGCTTATAACATTTGCATAATATAAATACACTCCATAATTACTTCCATATTGCTACTTAGATTTTGAAGAACTATATTGATCAAATTTGAGGTTATTGTTTTTATGTTAAATGTAGCTATCTTATATAAAACAGTTAAAATAGTAAAAGATGCATATACCAAAGTAGCCTATATATATATTTTTTCCCTCCTTATAATTGTGATAACAACTTCATTTTGCAGTTACTGGATAGAGTCGACAAATCCGCCGAAGATAGGGCGGTTGCGGCCAATGTGACAGTTTCGGACCATGATGTGGAGATTGAACACTATTCCAACTATCTGAAAGCCCAGATGAAGAAGATAGATTCGAGCAAGTGGATGGATTTCACTATGGACACCATGGGACTTGTCAGGCGGTATGTGTGTGGCGACAAACAAGCAAGCCCACCACCACCCTCCCCCCCATCACCACCCATTAATGTGGTTGATGATAAGCAGGAGATCATCCATCCCACACCTATCAACACTCTGACAAGCCTCAACGTGGTCCAGCCAACCAGCACCCAGCATCTCTCCAGCTATCTGGCTTCCATTGCCACACCATCTCTCAGTCAGCCCATGTACAGCGACTTCCTCTCTCCCAGGATGGCTCTCATGGGATCACCATCCCTTCCGGCACATCTGATGAGGCCCGATATGGCACTACCTCCTGCAGAACACAAGTAAATGAGGTTCAGTTTGGATTATACGCACATGTCGGAGATGTTGGCATTTAGAAATATGTCATATAGAGCTTAATAGTTGATGATTGATATGTTGAACTTTGCTAATTCCCTTAAAGGAATAATTATGGAACATATGTAGCTATATGTGACTAGTCATAATTGATATAGATCTGTTCTATTATTTGATACTTCATATTTTATTTCCATATTGTTATTACAATAATTAATGTCATTGGTTGGGTTACAACATTTCATTCCTGGTATGTTTGTAGTTTTAATTATGATGTTATTCTAAATGATAACTTTATCATTTATGTATAGTTCATAGTGGGCCCTCACAAGTTTGTGGTAGATGTAATTAATGGTCACTTTATACTCATCGTGTGTACAGATGTACACTAGTAACTATGTATCCATGAGTGGGGAGATAGCTATGCTATCACAACATGTGTCCCATGAGATATCATTTAAGAAAGATTATTTTTGAGAAATTTATGAAGGTTGCCATGTGCTCAAACATCATAATATGTAACATTAATATATAGATCTTGTTGTTGAACCCTATATTTTATACAAACAATGTCTATGCAAATTGTTATGTGATTATTAATTTCCAATATCTTAATACTTGGAGACATTTCAGTTAAAAAGTTACATATATATTTGTACTATTCCATGTATATTCATGAGGTGCACTCATGAATAAGTATTATTTGTCATCATTGTTATATTACAAAACAGTTAATTAATACATACTTATGTATTACACAATTACAGTAGGTAATTTTAATTAATGACTGAAAATATGTGTTGTTGCGGATTATGCTGTGCAACAAATGATGTTATTTGACATTTGGAAGTTATGTTGGTTTGGGATATTTATTTGAATAAAAAATGTTACTGTTGAAATGTTCATCTGTATTTGTTATTGATTGACATAAAACTTACTAAACACACCTATACCATTCCATCTTGCCATGGCACTGATCCTGCCTCTGAGTTGTAATAGCTAGTCAGGTAGTCCCTCATCTTCTTCCCATCCCTATGCGTGTTATTTCCTGGTCTCACATTGAAGTCAAGCATACCCATATCTTGCCTCCATGCTCCCGGTCTAACATCATGAGTGTTTGGATCTTCCACATCTAGTAAAGCTTGAACTCCCCTTGGATCGATGTCTATGAGCAGATTGTGGAGTACGCAACATGCTGTTGCTATAGTTTGGACTGTCTCATGCTTCTGAAGCATAGGTGATATGAGGCAACGGAATCTGTAAATGAAAAGGAAGAATTGGTATAATATATAAATTTTTTCTTTTTGTCATTAGTTTTAACATATAAACATTAAAGGACATTTGAGTAGGTGTTAAATAGTTGAATTTAAATTAAATATATACTATGTTACCTTTGAGCCAAAATGCCAAAAGCATTTTCGACCACTCTCCTTGCTCGAGACAATCTGTAGTTGAAGATTCTCTTTTCTTTGGTTAAACCCCTACTAGGGTGTGGTTTCATCAGCCATGTTCGTAATCCAAATGCATCATCACCGATGAATGAGTATGGAACATCGATATCGTCATTGGGTAATTGATCAGCTTCAGGTAATCCCGCCACTCCATCAATGATGGCTTTGTATATGTTAGTTAATTTAAATATCCCTGAATCAGCGCACGAGCCATTGGCACCAATATCCACAAACAGGAATCTGTAATCTCCTCCTGCGACAGCCATCAGAGCAATAGAGCAAAAGCCCTTGTAGTTGTAGAACTGTGTGCCAGATTGCTTGGGTTTTCTAATGGCAATATGCTTGCCATCTATGGCGCCTAGGCAGTTATGGAAGTTCCATACAGTGGAGAATTTCTGTGCCACTTCCTTCCATTCCTCAGGGCTTTTGGGACATTTCATATGTTCCGCTGAGTATTCTTGGATGATGGCCTCACATGTATCTGGTATGAACAGTGAGATTGTGTTGGCTGCCACTCGAAAACCATATTGTAATGATCTGTAGGTGTTACCTGTAGCTAAATAGCGTAAAGTTATGGCTATTTTCAGGCCTGGATCTAAAGGTGGCCGCCAATTGGTGTATTGTTTCTCAATGCGAGGTCCGACACGATGTACAATTTCCATGAATAGTTCCGGTGATATGCGCATGAACTGTTTGTATCCCCTGAGGTCCTCGCGATTTAATTCTTGTATCAAATTCTCATAATGTCCAAATATTGGGCGTCTCAAAAGCCATGGTCTCACCCAAACTGTCCTTGGGGCCCTCCTCCTCCTTCTTGCTCTTCTCCGAACCCTTTGCTGACGCCCCTCATAATCGTCCAGAACCAACAGTGCCGCAACAAGTAGCATGTCCTCTTCATCCATAATTTGACCAACATCTTGATTTTGCATGAATGCCGCCATCATTTATGTATGGCGAAATTCACCTCAACATAGTAATGACACTGAAAACTACTAAAAAATTTCATCTACCTTTATTTTTTGTCGGCGACCTATGCAAGACGTCCTAGATATGTCGGTTATGCGTCCCATACCCATCGCCGACATACCTAGGAAGTCCTAGCTACGTCTGGATACAAATTTAAGTTTTATTTTAACGTCGGCAAGGCGTCCTCAATGTCCTAACACCGTCGCCGACCCGTCGCCGACACAGCCGAGACAGTCTTGAGTATCATTCTCACTTTGTCAAGATGTCCTAACACTGACTCAACAAAGACTTGATGAAGCAAAATTAGGTCGGCGACGTATCGGCGATGTGTCGCCGACATGTCGCCGACACTACTAATTTGCATATTTGTCGTGACTAAACACCTAGGACTTTTGTCGGCACTGGCGTCGGCCATGTCCTAGCTACGTCTTGGCAAAAAGCCCCTTTTAAAGCCCCTTTCACACCAACTGGCGATGTCTTGCAATGTACACACGATTGTGGGTACATCGCCAATGTATCACAGTACATCGTAAGAACATCGCCAGCCTTCCTCGGTCGTCGTGAACACTTCGTCGCGTTTGGCGATTTTCTTTTAGAATGTTCAAAGAAATGTTAAATGAAGTGTCGCCACCCTTGGCCTTGAAAAACAGCATTGCAAAGCATTCGTTACTGCTTCGCCAACCATCGCCACGCTGTTGCTGCAGTGTGACAATGTGTCGTTACCCGTTCGTCAGTGCCTTCTTTGATGAGGTGTTGACACAAGTCTCTGAGACCCCATTATGATGGTTTGCGAAGCAGAGAAAATTGCTGGCAAAGCAGTTGTCAGTGTTTCATCATGCGGTAGTCTTGGATCGCCAGCGTTCGTGACTGAGTTGTTACCACATCGCGACATATGTACGTTTATGTGTTGTAAAATGGGCGTCAATAGATCCTTAATAGATCGTAATTTTTGCGATGGTTCTTGCAATGTACTGACGGTTAAGATGAATTACCAGTCGGGAAGATTCGTTGTCATGACTCGTATTAATCCGCATTTTATTTGATGTGATTATCATATTGAGGGAGATCAAGTATCGATATATGATCACAATGTGTTACATAATTTTTTGCTCACCTAAACATTATCACGGCAGATTTATCTGAAAACTAAACATGTAAATCGCACATACAGTACAGAAATTAAATTCTTGCACAAGTCAACCGGACATCTGCCAGTGCACGGTTGTACAGAAACCCATGGATAATATGCTAAAAAAGTCAAGCACATCTAGTCCATGGGCCAGAAGGCAAAATTGGATTGTTTGGTACCTCATTTGGGGGGGGGATTTCTGCTCATGAATCTTTGTATAGAATATTTTGGAAATCAGGTACTCTTTAAAACACCATCACCATAAAAAGAAACATGTATTCTTGTAAGTGTAAAAGTAATTAGCAATTATTCTAATACCCTGAAGCCCCTGACGACCACTTTTTTGGTACACGAACTGAAACTTGCTTTTGGGTTCTTGAATAAAGCATAAAAAGCACCAGCACCAAAAGGTAACACATGTATGCCTCTCCTACGATAGAACATACATAAATAAAGTTAATTTGAATGCCCAGTAACCCTGGACAACTTATTTGTTTTAGTACAAGAACCAAACTTCAAATGTGTCATTTACATTAGGATACCATTTTAAGTGCCACATTTAAATCCGACATTTTTGGCAAGTACTACTGGTACTTTATCATTTATATTATATTGGTTCTTTCACAATAAAGTGAAGTTATAATATAACATTTGTGCCAAGATGTATAGAAAACCAAATAAAAGGCACTTGGGTGATTTCATTTAGATACTCTAAATAAACCACAGCACATATTAACAATAATACACTTTCAATTTAGGACACAGATGTGTATACCTAATTTATCTTCCAACCCATCCTGTAGTTTAGTAGCTGGTCCCATTCAATTTGTGATAAAATACTAAAATGGATTAGTCCTAAGGGCATTTATATTGCTTACAATTATACCTAGTCCATTTTAAGTCATTTTAACAAATATTATTTTATAAAAAAGAAGAAAGAGGAGGCCCTCATTAGTCAATTTTGAGCAGTTCCGTGGTGAACAACAATATTGGCGATATATTTGATTCAAATTTATGGATCCTATGAACAAAGATGGAGAAAATGGTAACAACAAAAGTGTTTTATAAATCATTGTCAATTTTCAGCCCATTTATGGCCATAAAGTAAAGGGGTTAAGCGTTTTTACCCAGAACCTCCAAATAGTTATGCTGTGTGAGTCACGCTTTCAGTTTTCAATTGAATATTTGTTGTTTTAGTGATTTTGCACGATTCCTCAAGATGTTTGCTCCAGCATTTGTGGACAATGTTTCGAAATCCATTTCAAAATAACAATTTTATTTAAATTTTTCATAAAGGTGATTTAAAATTAGAACCATTTTTAGAAATTTGTCAAGGGGTGAATTTTCAATTCTAATTAAAATGGGGCCATTTTAAGGGTAATTTCGGTAAAGTTCACTCTTACATAGAGTAAGACGACGCCACCTATAGGGCGTTTCAGAGAACATTATTTAGATTGCACAATAAGCTAGAGTAGAGTAGTACATGAATTGATAATTTCAAAGGTAAGTTGAGTGCCATGAAAATAAGTCTCAATGGCGCAGTGGCAAGATTGCCGGCCTGAGTCCTGGGAGGCGTGGGGTCCAGAGTTCAATACCAGGCAGGGGCGAGTAGGGTTCAATTCCTCTATAAACTGGGGCAACCATCGAAAAACTTCATTTCCTTCTCTTTATTGTCTGTCGCCCAATTAAAGGGAGAGATTACTTTAAAGAGTTTCTTATTCATTTCATATCGTTGTTTATGCTATCTGTGTCGTCTGCATATACAAATAAGCTCTCCCTCTATTATATCTGGGCCACCCTTAAAAAAGAGGTGGCGAACCCTTTTTGAAAATGGATAGGTAAAAAGGCTGATTACCATGATTATAGTTATTCAATTAACTAGGTTATGGGTTCATTATGACTCATATTCCTATAGTAACCCATTATTTCCCAACTGAACCACAAATGCCGTCAGCTATGAACATACAGCATACTCAAGTGAATTAATCAAAATACCCCTTACACACGAATTGGAAATATTCACGGTTAATTCTCGAACATTCCTAAATGAATTACAAACATACATAAATATTTTATAGTTTTTATTCACATCTAAGCATACATGAACTAAGAATGTTACATATAGATACTGAATGAAGAATATCGACAATTCTGATTCATTTTAGAATATTCGTTTTCATTGAATATCTGTAAATGAATAGACAATATTCATAAACGTATCATGAATATCCCTTTATTGTGTCACTTCAAACATTTAAACATTGAATTTTGAATATTTCTAAACGTATTTGATGACTGCTATATGCCGATTTTACGGGATGTCAGAGCGTATGCCTCAATGTAGTAAATAAGTCCATCGATAAATTAGTCAATTTGGGCCTAAGTGTTCTAATCATATTTTGGAATTTGAAATTACGTTTTTCGTCACATTTATGCCAATTGTGGCTAATTCGTGACTAGCCAGCTGTAGATAGTGGAGGAAACCGGAGTAGCTGGCGAAAACCACCGCCTAACCTCAAGTCATCTAGAATTAGGTTGGACACAGATGAACTACAATGCCGGCATTTAATTCCTGCACTTAATGCGTGGACAGCCTGGTCATAATACACGACTGCATGCACGATTGTCACCCAGTTTCCTGGACATGGATGCATGGACGACCTCACCATGTACGTAGTTTTGATTTGCAAGCTACGTTGGCCATTTTGACATGTTTTCCATGGGTGTTTGAACAACCAGGCACTGGCAGACGCCCGGTTGACTGATGCAGGAATAGGCTATATTCACATAAGCGCTTGAACCACCAGAGTGGTACAAACAGCAGCTGGGGGCCCTATTACTGCTGTGCTAAGCATAGCAGAATAGCTTGTTTTCCCACGTTCAAGTTCAATTTATGCTATTCAAAAAACTTATTTTGTGGGAAGTTGAAAAAGATATCCTCTAAATGCACTTTAGCAAGCATAACTGTGTAAAGGAAGTAAAATAAATTTGAGTGTGGCGTTTTATCTTCTATTTAAAATGTCTGATCTAGTTCAGTTGACATCTACCGCTCCAGAGCTCTTTCAACATAACCCACTATCAATGCTATCTGACCTCTTCATTTCCTTCTGCAATTCAAAATTAACATTTAATGATTCCTTAAGAACATTCTGTCACGCTTTAATAGGAGGCATACATGTTCAAAGGTTTTACCATTTCCTGCCATCCACATGTAGTTAATCAATAGTTTGCTTTGGTTTATTCATTTTCTGTGGACAGATGGTTAACTTCCAAACACAGATAGCGCCTCAACTACAGCAATTTCAGAAAATGATTGTGGCATTATAACCAATGGTTTGTGGAAGCCAACCATGATCTCTGTGATAGGCTGCAGTTGCCACTGGTACGGAGGTAAATCCCATTAGGCCTAAACAAAAAATATGTTCATTTCCTATTACATGCTAGAAAAAATAGGGTAGGTAGATAGGGAATTCATTTTATTTTATCATATTTTTTCTCTCCTCCTTGCTGCATTAGATGTAAATGTAAAGCAAAATAGCAGCATCTAATGTAGTGGGGTATCTAAATCTTTATAAATGCACTGAAATATGATCATATGCTGATATTTGATGTTTCCTTCTTTCTCTTTTCAATGTCTTTTGTATGCCATGCATGGGATATGAAACAGTTACAGACTTATACCTCGCCTTTTAAATAAACTGATATATCAGGGTCCGACACTTACAGGCTAGGGGCCTGAAAAGGTCTTTTGATTAAAAACAAGTGATCAAAACAGGATTTCTGGTTATCATATATACTATTATGGGCCCACAGCAAAATCTAGGAGCATATGCCCCTGGGCCCCTGAGAAAGTCGAACCCTGTATACTTTGGGCAAAAGAAAATTAGGGTAGGGGCAAAAAATTAGGGTCCATAGGGTAATAGGAAACGAGCATTTTTTTAAGCCTTAGTGCTCACAGCGACCAAAAGCAGCCAAACAATTTTGATGAAATCGTGTTGGCAAAAGCATAGTTAGGAAAATATTTGATGGAGAAATGTCAATCAGGACATAATATCAACAACTTTCCTTCAAACATTTAATAAGATCATTCTCAATTCCAAAGTTATTGTCAAAAGTATCTTAGATCCAGTCGACAATTTCTGTAGGAACTCTAATGCATTAATGGGTTAAGAAAATTTTGAGAAAGTGGTAGCAGTCAGGCTAGAAACAGTTAATTCTCATCATGGTTATTGAGAAAATGACCAAATATTTGGTAGAGAAAAGCAGTATGATGTGTAGAATACTTGGGTGCTAGAGAAATGCCTGCTCTCTCAAATACAACCAGCAGTGGGACAGCAGGCGTGACAGCACATTAGGGGGTTGCTTGTACCACTTAGCCAGTGACCACATGGACACGATGCCTTGTGTGAAGCATCCCTATTAAATGTATGTACTGTAGCTCCTTAAATGTTTTTTGGTTGGCGCAGACATCTTGTACCACAATGCCCTCGAACGCCAGACGCCGCAACTAAAATGACGTTGAAAGTTGGAAGTGCAAATATAACCTTCTGGTTAGGCATTGCTTATGGCGGATTAAATGTAAATTCCAAATTCCAAATTCAGATTTATGTTATGTGCCAATAATTGTCATCATGGATTTCGGTATTTTAGGTTTCTCTTTTTCATTTCGCTTATGTCTCAGAATTGTTCGAAGTGTTGTCCGGAACGTTTCGAATTTCCAGGCGTATAGAAAAGGGTTAATGGCACTATTGAAGAGCAGCAAGAAGAAGAGGAATCTCGTGACGTAGACGGGTACCGCACGTGATTCTGGATCCACACCGAAATGCACCGTATCCGGCAACCAGCATAGGCAAAACACAACAAACATCAGCACCATCCGTTTGCTGCTCCGGATGTACCTCTCTCGCGCACGCGCACTCTTGGTGAAGTTGATCTGATTTCGAACGACTTGGAACACTTTGTAATAACACGTGGCGGTAACGAGAACCGGCAGAAAGAACCCTATTGTATAGAGTATGAGGTAACAGACGAACCATTGGCGTGGTGGCGTTAGTGTCTTTGACGGCCCACAGATGGCGTAGTAGGGACAGTACCTCATTTGAATATAACCGGACAGAACGGGTAGAATGCTGCATGTGAATGCAGCTATCCAAATTCCCACAATACCAATGATTATAACTTTCGTTCCGCAAAGAATTCTTCTTGGTCCATTGCGCAGCGTGGCGTTAAAGTATCTATTCGCTGCAATGGCTGTATTGGAAAGAACCGATACTGCAAGATTCTGTTGTAGGAGTACCCAAATGAATATGCAAGAATCTGAACCCAGCATCCAACGGGTCATTATAATAGAGTGCATATATACAGGTATAAAGATCAAGCATATCAAAAAATCCACAACAGCCAAATTGAGCACTAGGAGATGGGTCTTTCTACGTAGTTTTTTGGAATAGCAAGCTGTGACGATTACCCAGAAATTGCTGACGACACCAACTACGGACATCAGCGCAAGTGCGCATGTTTCGATGACGATTTCAACATGGCTGACCTCTAGTACTTCCGATTCAATGAGGCGGCCATTTTGTTCCACCGTTCTATTTAAGCACTCTTTTTCCAAATTCCAATTGACAACGGTGGTGTCACAGGAGTAGTTTGCCATCCGCATTTTTTCACAGGCTTGTCAATAGCATCACTTTAAATCCCCACGAAATCTGAAAAGACAGAAAAATATAACTCATTGTTATACCTCACCCTATATTAAGAGTCATTACATAATTCACCCTATCTATCAGAAAAGGTGGAATAATAGCACAAGCAGGTGAATAATTTTGCCAGTCAATAATCTGCCCTATTCCATGTTTTGATGGTGGCTGGGCGCTTTTGATTCATAAAACAGGATGAAAATTGTGGTGGGCCAGGTGACAACTAACTATCAATAAAACTAAAATAACTATGATAAACGCTTGCCGAAACATTTATCAGGTGGTTAAAAGAGTTCTTCAATGAATATGGCGACTTAAATAATAGATTTAAGTATACTATATGGTGCACCGGTGCATCTATTCATCTGGCCGGTTTATCACTTGAATGCAGTTTTTGCTGTCTGCATAAACAGATACATGCAGCTGGCATAGATGGTTATTGCTGTTTTATTTGCTTGTGGGGTCCCAACTCAAGGAAAAAGGTACAGATCCATAACAGGACTAGTTGTTCAATATGAATCTTTTGATTTTTTTTTTGAGGCCAGGATATTTTCAATGAAATTTTGATGGAGTAGTGAGCGATAATAGAGAGAATTTTCATTCAAAAGATCGTGTGCAGTCAGCTTGGAGCACAGCATATTTTCAAAATGTCTCGGTTTGGCAGTGGTACCAAGGAAGATATTCAAGATTTACATGACCAAAAAGACACAAAATCAGTTAATCATTCCGTTAAGGTTGTGAATATGTGAGGGAGTACTGCAGGGAGAAAGGCAGCAATGTTGAGTTTGAGAAGTTGGATCCAAAGAAGTTAGATGAGCTATTGGAGTTATTCTATGTTGATCTCAGGAAGAAAGATGGCGAACTGTACAAGTCTAGTGCATTTAGCCTTCATATTAAAGTGATTATGGTATAATTGAAGTAAGCCGTAGATGAAAAACTATGATATTCATACATTTTGTTATTACCCTTAATTCATTAAAATATTGAAATCAGTTCTGGTCTTGTATTATAATTTTGCCCCTTGTAGTAAAATGTTCGGTATAACAAAACAGTTATTGCCTGGCTTGTTGGTGGATAGTGCAGATTATCACTCCGAGAAGGAATTATTTCCCGAGGGCAACGCCCGAGGGAAATAATTCCTTCTCGGGGTGATAATCTGCACTATCCACCAACAAGCCAGGCAATAACTGTTTATTATTAACTCTTATGATGCTGGTGGCTAATTCTGCCAATACACAATGATGCAGACAACCTAAAGATAATGACTTAACCCTTAGCAAATGCATACTCATCTGAGAGTACTCAGCGAGAGCTTTCCAATGAATACCAACACGACAGGGTTTAGATGTTTTTCAAAAATCTTTGCATTAAGCTTTTAAAGGGTTAAATCATGGCACCAAGTAGCATCAGTACTTACGTGCAGTTTGAACAGACCTGCGTTTGCCATTCGACGTGTAAAAACTATGACACAAGTCTAAAGAGTACTTTATTGCCCTATATTACGTGTGAATTGAAGTAATTCCAAAAGTAATTTTAGGTATTGGACGGCATTCGAATGCATACGAAGGAGATGAGCAGAGCTTTTTCATAACATTTTCTGGTTTCTAGTGGTACTTGAATTTAAAACCAACCAAGAGCTTTATATTACCTTCATACTTAAGAAATCGATAGGATTTACATTTAAGATAGCTTATGGTGATGATTTGTGAATACAGGGTCATTTTGAAAGTTGTACACACTTAAAAGCATTCAGCATTTTACTCTAAATTAGGCCAAATATGACTATCTAGGTCATAATTTAGCAAAATAACAGATCTTTGTATATTTGGCTATTCTCCCCATATTGGAATTTACCAATGGCACAGTCGATCCCATCATGTAACATGGGTATTTAATGCGCATAAATTTGGTCGAAAGGGCCTGTTCTGATTAACTATACAAATTAACCAATTTTTCAAGTTTCATGAATATAACTGAAACTCATATGTTCACATAGCTGAGGTATTGCTTGTTCAAAATTGCTAATAAATTCCCCAGTCCTCGCCCTGATTATTTCATATGACCACTCTGAAATGACATGTGTCAGCATGTTCGCATTGACTCATATTTCAGCTATAATTCAGTTGATCAAAAACCTATTTTATTTGAATACTATGAAGATATTGGAGGAGATCCAGTAATGACATTTCATAGAAGGCTGTACTTATGGATTTTGATAAAAATCAGAAAATTTCAATGTAGTGACATTGACCTATGACCTTAAACAAAATGGCTGCCTCCATGCCTACTAATGAGAACTTGCCCCGCTTGACTATCTAATATTAGAATGGACATTGAGTGGTATATTCATTGAATTCATAACAGGATCTTTTTTAGTAACAATGTAGTTGACAGCAACCCTGAAAAGTCATGAAGGTAATGTCAGAAATAAGACGGGCCAGTGGGCCAGAAAAATATACAGAAATAACATCAAACCTAAAGTTCAAAGAATTAAGAATTTCTTATCGTCCCTATGTCAAGGTTAAACAAGGTAATTGCTAGCAAAGTGGTCGGGCAACCTGAACACCTGGTGGGACTATTTGATCTTGGGTCCAACTTGCCCTACCTGACTACCCGGGTTGGCAGGGTACTGTTGGGCCCTACAAGCGATTTCTTCTTACTTCCCAAGTTCCAGAGAGTGGAACCAAACTTCCAAGAACTGGTCATAATTAATAGATTATATGTCTACGTGATGGATTGGTTAGAAAGGTCATCTGGACTAACTGGAGTCAGAGTTTACTCCAGTTCACATCCTTCAACTTACACATAGTGAAACATACATGTTAGGTTACCCTGCAAAGGGAATACTTGGAAGGCACAGCTCACCAGCAAGAAGTCATTACTGTGACGGAAAGTACTAATGATGTGTTGAGAAATAAGGCGAGAAATAGATGCACCTAACTGGCTTGTTGACCCCACGAACATCTCTCTCTCTCTCTCTCTCTCTCTCTCTCTCTCTCTCTCTCTCTCTCTCTCTGAATGAATATTACTAAATGTGTAGTGTTCCCTAAGGTTAAAAGCAACAGTATACTTAAGAAGCCAAGCAATATTCAATACAGCATAGTTAGACATATCATAACTTAATTGTTACTATTGCTCTCCCCCACGGTATATATATATATATATATATATATATATATATATAGAGAGAGAGAGAGAGAGAGAGAGAGAGAGAGAGAGAGAGAGAGAGAGAGAGAGAGAGAGATAGTAATTAAAAACGAGTAAAACAACCTCAAAAATGCAACGGTTAAACCTGGTCGCGTTACGCGGCTTCTTATTATATCGTAATAAACAGCAATATGTAAGAGCTTAGCTGAAAAGGTCAATATTCCTCCTCTTGTGATAATAACGACGCAGTAAACTCATGATTGGCACTTCCTGATTAACCCAAACACATCTGGAATGTGCAGGCAATTTGACTGCCAATTAGTTAGCTAGGATAGCAAAGTGGTATTGTGAAAATATTTGATTGAAAGTTAGGTATACAAATCAAAGTTTCTTCAAACAGTATCGACATTGGTTCTCTATATAATGATTCCCGGGAGACCATGTGTGTAATCCATTTGCCAATTAAGCGTTATAAGAATCTCTCTCTCTCTCTCTCTCTCTCTCTCTCTCTCTCTCTCTCTCTCTCTCTCTCTCTTGCTGTCTGTCGCAAACTCTAGGCTACTTAGGCATATTAACTCATCAGTGCTTATTTTAGCAGCAAAATAGGTTATCTATATCAAGCGTAAGACTGGTGGACCACTAAACTTTAAAGTTAAAATGCATTTATTTCGACAAATGAAATCTAAAGAGTATTGGTCTCTTCCACAAATGAAATATATTTATTTTTAGGAAATGGGAAAGAACTGCAAATGATTTATTTCAATTGGGCATATTCATTTTGTTCGTTTCGCTTTTATTTTTCAGTTTTTTTGCATCACTTCTATTGGCCAAATTAGCCACCAGCAGCATGTGGGCTAATAACTTGCTAGCTACTTTCGACTCAAAATGACAGAAAATTGGCACTAAACGGTATTTCATTATTCCAATCCTCGTCCTTCGCGGTGAAATGGTTTACACTACTTGGACTTGCTATCAAATTTCAGCGACGGCTACTTGATGGATATTACAATTGTGTGTTTGCCTCCTCAGACATCAACGTTTGGAGCAGCAGTTGTAAGTGTGTCGCCTGGTAAGCTACGGTTTGCTCGTACATTTGATTTATAATGTGATGTATGCATATATATATATATATATATATATATATATATATATATATATATATATATATATATATATATATATATATATATATATATATATATATATATATATATATATATATATATATATATATACATATATATATATATATATATATATATATATATATATATATATATATATATATATATATATATATATATATATATATATATATATATATATATATATATATATATATATATATATATATATATATATATATATATATATATATATATATATATATATATATATATATATATA
>OZ012699.1:4266483-4268983 GCA_963942565.1 Maea johnstoni
GGGAAAATAACCACCATGATCAATTTATCGAATGCGTAAGTTTATTTTACGCATTCGATTTCAAAGAAGTCGAATGCGACTTTAAGAAAGTCGCATTCGACTTCCCAGATGTCGCTTTCGACTTTATGCAAATGAGGAACTGGGTGTTAACTCATTAGCATATCGGAAAAGTCGACTCCGCGCGAATGCGCCAAAATAACGATGTTGGGGCCTTCCCAACCGTTTGGAAGGCCCCAACTTGCGAATGCGACTTTTGATTTTTGAATTCGACTTTTCATTTTTCGCGCCAAAAACAAGGTCGAATTTGATTTGCCGAACTTAGGTATAAAAGTCGATTGCGACATTTTCTAAACGTCGAATTCGACTCAAAAACCTCATTACCATATCATTTGCATAAAGTCGCATTCGCACGGGCTCGATGTGGAACCTCAGGCTAAGATATGCACATCTTGATTACATAAGTATGAGAATAATCCAAAAATCTTGGTTTGTTGCAGATTCAATTACCACTTGAAACCAGAAAGGTTATGAGAGAAGTTTTATTCATATCCTCCGTATGAATTCATATATCCTAAACATAAAATTACTTTTGTAATTATCTGGGTTCGTATGTTTTATAGAACAAGAGTTACTCCAGCACTTTTTAGACTTCTGTCACAGTTTTTATACGTCGAATTGCAAAAACGCAGGTCTGTTTAAATTGCAGCGAAGTATTGATACTACTTGTGCCATGATTTGATAATGATGTATGTTTTTGGTCTTTTTAGAACTCGTGGGAATTTAAAGTGATGTTGTTGACAAGACTGTAAAATATGCAGATGGAAAATTACTCCTGTGAAACCACCTCTGTCAGTTGGACTTTGGGAAAAGAGTGCTTAAATAGAACAGTGAAACAAAATGGCCACTTCATTGACCCGGAAGTACTAGAGGTCAGCCATGTTGAAATCGTCATCGAAACATGCGCACTTGCGCTGATGTCAGTAGTTGGTGTCGTCAGCAATTTTTGGGTAATCGTCACAGCATGTCATTCCCAAAAACTGCGTCGAAAGACCCATCTCCTAGTGCTCAACTTAGCTTTTGTGGATTTTCTGATATGCTTGATTTTTATACCTGTTTATATGCACTCTATTATCATGACCCGTTGGATGCTGGGTTCAGATTCTTGTATATTCATCTGGGTACTCCTACAACAGAATCTTGCAGTATCTGTTCTTTCCAATACGGCCATTGCAGCGAATAGATACTTTAACGCCACACTTCGCAATGGGCCTAGACGAATTCTTTGCGGTACAAAAGTAATAATCATTGGTATTGTTGGAATTTGGATAGCTGCATTCACATGCAGTATTCTACCCGTTCTGTCCGGTTATATTCAAATGAGGTACTGTCCCTACTACGCCATCTGTGGGCCGTCAAAGACACTAACTCCTCAACGCCAATGGTTCGTCTGCTACCTCATACTCTATACAATAGGGTTCTTTCTACCGGTTCTAGTTGCCGCCACGTGCTATTACAAAGTGTTCCAAGTCGTTCGAAACCAGATCCACTTCACCAAGAGTGCGCGTGCGCGAGAGAAGTACATCCGGAGCAGCAAACGGATGGTGTTGATGTTCGTCGTGTTTTGCCTATGCTGGTTGCCGGATACGGTGCATTTTGGTGTGGATCCAGAATCACGTGCTGTGCCCGTCTACGTCACGAGATTCCTCTTCTTCTTGCTGCTTTTCAATAGTGCCATTAACCCTTTTCTATACGCCTGGAAATTCGAAACTTTCCGGACAACACTGCGCTCAATGCTGAGACTGCAGCGAAATGAAAAAGAGAAACCTAAATTAGCGAGGTCAGTGGTGACGATTGTTGGCACATAACAGAAATCTGCATTTGGAATTTAGAATTTACATTATCAACACTATTTCTGCAACATACATGCTAAGTAATGATTTCTTTTATATGTACAGTGCCGACATTTAACTTCTACATTAAATGCGTGGGCAGTCCGGGCATAATACACGACCGAACATCCGATTGTCAACCACTTTCCTTTGCTTGGATACATGGATTACCTCACAACTGAACGTAGTTTTGATTAGCAAACTAAGTAAATCATTGGTGTACTAGGATTAATTCGTACGTGTTATCCATGGTTGTTTGTGCAACCTGCAGACGTCCGGTAGACTGGTGCATAAACTGAATGTCTGTACTGTATGTAAAGAGACCACAGGTGAAACCGGCCATTTTCTTTGATTATGGTTAATGGTGCGACATGTTTATTATTATACGCGGCATTGACAAGCCCCTTTTTAGAATAGCAAATCAAAAGAACAGGACTTTTGAAAAACTGAAAAGTAATCAAAATAAAATCAATTATGAGATGACGAGTGCTTCAACGTGTGTCATGCAAAGTATGTATCAAGGACATTGTGTTAGCTGCCCCCATACCGATTTACTTTGAAAGGCAAATAAAGACCATGTGAATTTTATGAAATTGAGGGTTTCAAGGTTC
>OZ012699.1:4273983-4295105 GCA_963942565.1 Maea johnstoni
AACCTTACTATATGCAACGATATCTTATTGTGGATGTTCTGTGTAAGGTTCAATGCCATCATTTAAATGTAGCAGGGATGGTTTTGCAAAAAAACAATAAACGGAGACCAATGTCAGGTAGCTTTGTCTTGAAAGTGTCATTAATCAATACCAATATGGTATGCCTTCTCCCAGCAAATATTCTGGATGATTCGTAATAGAAAAAATATATACTATTTAGGTTAACAATATATTTGTTGCATTTGCGCTAATCCAAAATTTAAAGTTACATCCATTCCGTTTAATATTTCCGGCCTTTTCAAAATCAATATGGTGGACATTTACAACTTATTCAACTCGATCCCTGGTTGGAAATTGAAAAAAGTCTGATTAAGTCTAATTTAAACGGCGCTGTCATTAATTAATGACAGCAATACATAGACCTAGACGTCGGTGACTGAAAAGAGGGGAAATACGTTTCCCAACCCTTTGTACGTGTCCGGAGCATAGCAAAAATGCTTCTGACTTGGTTTTGGTCGGAAGCCTGCTGACCTTAGATAAAGAAAAAACAAACAAGTGGATATGATACCAGCCGGTCAACCTCAACAGGCTAGCCTCAGCCAATAGTCTAAAAGTCGAGCTCTGAGCATGCTCAGATGATGCTGGCGCACAGGGTTCTCTGTAATGTAAATTATACGAGAGCCTTGATTGGTCCTTGTTTCCTCGTAACCCCACCCTGATGCCAGATCAGAAACCCCTGTCGTGTCAAACCCTTCACTATAGCGCATATAATAATTAGTCTCTCGCTACATATCCATTCTTTTCTTCGTCTAAGCAGATAATATAGTTTATGGGAGACGACACTAAACCCTAGTCCCGCTATATAACACCAGAAATCAATACAAGGGTGCTAGCCCGGTTTCGGTACTGAACCAGGGTTATTTCAATAATAGTGAACCTTACCATATGCAACGACTGTGGATGTTCTGTGTTCCACAGGTGAGGTTCAATGCCATCATCTAACTTGATGTTAGCAGGGACGGTTTGCCAAATTGGCATAAAACACATAAACGGAACCAATGCTAGGCTTCTTGGTCCTTAAAGTGTCCTTAACTATCATAGTGTATGTCTAGTTCCAGCAAATATGGTGGACATTTTGAAATAGAAACAATACGTACTATTTAGGTTAATAATATACTTATTGCATTCGCGCTACTCCACATTTCTAATTAAATCCGTTCTGTAAATAATTCCGGCTTTCACAAAAACTTTATGCTGGACATTTACAACTTGTCCCGATTGATAGCCGACTGGAGTTGAAAAGAGTCTGATATAGTCCGAGAGGCTGATATAGTTAAGTTTACAAAGTTTTTGAAATAAACATACTGATGTCCTTAGATGTGTTAAATGTGGGTAAAGCGCTTAAGTATCACACAAATCAAGAACATAAGCATTTTCCTCAGTTTTGATTAATTTCTAGCTCCCGTTGCCATGGCCACCACTAAAACTACCAAAAAAAAACACATGAATGAACTCCTACGGTTGAGAGCTTGATGCTGATACCGTTGCCATGGCCACCACTAAAACTACCAAAAAAAACACATGAATGAACTCCTACGGTTGAGAGCTTGATGCTGATACCCAAATTTGGAATGATGTCACACTGATCTAAAATAAATTATGCAAATTAACGTATAAAACGTGCCAGAGTCATCCAAGAATGCTGATTAAGAGGTAGTAACACTGAAAAATTAGCTTGGTATCTGTCATTTTCAGAATTAGTGCCCTGATATTGTGTAGAATTACCGGATACCGACTTTAAACAAAAAATGCTTCAATAGGTAACTTTTTCTGGAATTTGCGCCTGACTGATATTTACTCGAAAGGATTTTTGCAATGAGCATGCTGCCACGCAAATGTTCTTATATACTGGTCGTCTTGTAATATACATATACATGTATATATATATATATATATATATATATATATATATATATATATATATATATATATATATATATATATATATATATATATATATATATATATATATACACCTTGTGACGCATAGGCTATGCTAAGTTTTAGGGTTACGTCGGTGTGACGTGTCTACGATCTAAGTGGTTTGCAATCGCCATTAAGACAGTGGAGCTTATAACTTATCTTTCTTTTTATGACAGCTCTGGAACAGGTCAATGTATTTACCGAAGCTGTCGGCACTGGCTGAGTGAAGAAACCCATCTATCCCCACTGCCCGCCACCAGCAATGTTTCGCCACTTCTTATTGCTTTATAAATATTACAGCATGTTGCCATAGTATTATTTAGACATTTTTCCTACCCTCGTTCATTGTCCTCGCATGGTGTCATGGCAACTATATGTAAACAACTTTTAAAATGGCCTTGGTTCATCAATTAAATGCACTTTTCCCACGGATTAAAAATATATATATATAGTATATATTGCCACAGCAATGTATAGACATTATTTTCTGCCACACAGTGCAACTATGACAGGATTAAAGTGTTTTCTGGCCTCATTTTTTGCCCGCGTGCGCTGTCAAGGCAACCACATGTAAACAACATTTTAAAGAGGCCTTGTTTTCACAAACTACAGGCTTTTTGAGCAGAGAACAATATGTTCCATGCTCTAATAGTAGCCAATAAGACCTCGCCAGGCAGCTGAGTTGGAAACCCTAAGGCCTCGGGAGGTCGGGTGCATCTTACAGACTCTGGCCTGAGCCCCTCGGCTCTGAGATACATCAGACCACCCTTAGTCTTGGGTTTTCCAACACGACAGCCTGGCTGGTATTTTACCCCTATAATAGTTTACACGCGATCCAGACATGATGGGAATGTCGTTTGCACGTAAAATGCATCAATATACGCGCGTAAATGCGAAGATATATGGAAAGTATAGAGACCATCATTGCCTACAGCTATTCCGATTGGAAAAATAATTAAACGCGCATCTGTAGTTTTGTAGATATTGTATAAAACATATGTTATCATACGCGAGCAGTGTTTGAAGGCATTCGCTTGCCTTAGTATGTCACAGACACACTCTATAAATACCCGCACTATTCAGCGAGTGGTCCGCATGTGAGTGGCGCCATCTATTAGCGGTGAGCGCGGTTCTTGCCTGTCCGTATTACCCATTATACTGCATCCCTTTGCCACACTCCCTGCTGTCCCGGGTGGTTTTAGGTTTAACCTGAATACCAGACTGAGAGTAATTCACCAGTCACAGCTGTACCATAATAACCTAATTGTCATGTGTGTAGACCTTCTTGCAATGGAAACCGTATGTACTTGTCATGGGTGTAAAGACCTCTTTCAATGGAAACTTAATCGAACATATTTCACCCGAGTCGCTGTTTAGATTCCAGCATACTTCCCCCTGGTAACGTCTCTATACAAGTATGACTAAGCGAGTAATAGGGTCATTTTGCACTAGCTGACAGCCAAGCTCATAGTGTATAACATCTTAAGTTAGTGTGCTTGGCTTATGAGACTTGATAAGGCTATCTCTTCCAACGATTCATAGTCGTGGTTGGTCAATTTGAACACTGTAAGGGAGAGGAAACAAGGTAAGTGTGTGTGTGTGTCTGTGTGATATTGAGAGACTCAACCTTTTGTCGATTTTTTTCTTTCAAAAATGTGTACGATGAAACTAACGAATTGAAAGCCCTGCTTATTTCGAGCAACTAGAGGCTTTATCTGAGAACGCGAAACCTTGTCAATATAGTTCCCCCATGGGGAATTTCCGAGACCAATATTTCTGATAACATTATACCCTTAGGTATTCAGATCAGCTTGTCTGCACTTAAATCGTGGATGCGTTTGGCCTGGGGCCAATTAAAGTTCGGTACCTACCACATCTTAGGGGTTGGGGTTGCATTTTCTAATTGGGGGTGGTATGGACACTTGTAATACTCTGGGATACCCAAAATTTGCTAAACTGGTCAACTGATCAACTGGTACAATTACCAAATACCTTTTGGAAATATTATATTCCTAACCTTGGAAAAAAGCTAAAAGCGTGTTGAAAATGCCTGTTTTTGCTTTTTTTAAAGTTTTCAGTTTCACTTTTAAGTTTGTAGCGGTCAAATGAGTACTAAGGCACCCCATATTATATACCTACATTACAAGCAACCTCTTACTAGCTTGACAATACAAAACCTAGGTACATTGGTGGTTCGAGCGCGATGCTGTGCGACTTTCTTTTCCCCTACCCCTATATTGAAAGAATAACTCAAAATAGCTTAGAATGGTAAAGAGAAATAATCTAAAATGTTCATCTAATCCATGTTTCTTATCAGAAATAGTTTGAATATGATTGGGCTAACAAAAAATGTGTTGCCAAGTTGCACAGGACAACCAAATATTACCAATATTTGCTAAAACTCAAATTTTAGACTAGAAATCAGACTTTTAGATATTACTATGACTGTTGAAAAGGTATTTAAAGCTGACATGTGAGATTGTTAGTGCTGTACAATTTAAATCAGTCTTAGCTGGATATATATCAATTACATACCAAACACACTCAATTGTTCTTCTAATCTGTCTGAAAGCGCACAGAAATGTATAACTGTATTCCCATCCCCAACTAGAGTTTTGTGGTGAAGAAACAACCATTAGGTAGCAGAAAGCATTGGAACTACATTGTCTGAATATCAGGCTCTAGCAGAAGTTGACATCAAAGCAACTCTCCCAAGAAACACAGATGAGAACCTGTATCCTATCCCTCTTCACTGATATCCTTAAGCCTGAGAGGTTTGATACATGTATCGCATACAACCTACTACCATCAACCCTTAAAAGCTGGGTACATAAACCTTATGCCAACCATTATCCAGACCCCTAGTCAGCTGGGTAACTATATTCCATCCTAGCCATTGACAAACCCCCTTAAAAGTAGGTTTGATACATGTATCGCATACAACCTACTACCATAAACCCTTAAAAGCTGGGTACATAAACCTTATGCCAACCATTATCAAGACCCCTAGTCAGCTGGGTAACTATATTCCATCCTAGCCATTGACAAACCCCCTTAAAAGTAGGTTTGATACATGTTTCGCATACAGCCTACTACCATAAACCCTTAAAAGCTGGGTACATAAACCTTATGCCAACCATTATCCAGACCCCTAGTCAGCTGGGTATCTATATTCCATCCTAGCCATTGACAAATACCCTTAAAAGTAGGTATCATTACCTCATTCCTGCTATACCCTGCATGCTAAACGTGATGGTATGGGTTTCAGGTACCAAGCATATTGGGTTTGTGGGTAAAAGATAGGATAGTATAAAGGAGGTTAGCAGTTATAATCTGAAATCAATCACTTCATTATATATTGGCTGCCAAGTACCTAAAAGAACTGCCAATCTATCCTTAGTTTTTATGTGGAAATAGATATAGCGTAACTTAAGATAAATATATAGGTGGTATATTTTTCTACATTCCAGATTCTCTTATAAAAATACTGCAAAAAGGGAATTAAGGCATAGTTTATGTGGTGCCGCATATGTACACTGATAGAAAACATTATCAGTTCAGGTGGGATTTGTAGAGTCAAACCAGAAACAAGTTTTAATCACACTTTTTATTTACTGACATGAATTTATTTTTACAGTGCTGTCTCATGTAGATGGGTGTAGTTTTGCACCAGTTTTGAGACATTTCCGTCCTTATAAAGATTTTTGTTGTAGTCATCTCCATTGAAATGTGCAGAACACAGTAGGAATCAAAATAAATCAAAATGAATCAAAATAATAATTCAATTTTTCTTCCCCTAAATGTTTATCATTTGAGTTTGCCGAAAATGGAATTATCAATTGTTCAAAGATTACAATGCCTATTTGTCATTTTTCTCATATCATATAATGATATAGCGTACTAAACTGAGACCATCAAATAAACAAAAGTATGACAATGTAGTTTAAATAGAATTTTGCCTTCCAGGTTTTTAAAAGGTAATCATACAAGGTTAATTATCCTAGATTCAAGTAGAAGTTTAGACAGGAAACTCCCTAGCTATTAGTACCTAGGAGGTCCCACAGTGATAGCAGATGTGAGCAATTAATAGGTTAGGGGCTGCAAATGGTACAGCTTAGTCTAGACACTCCTCATATGTCATTTACATTTTTATGAGACTATTTCAAATTGTTTCCTGCTCGCCACAGTTACAAAGATAGAATGGAAGACGTTGTTAAGGACTGTGATGTACTTTAGTGCTATGAGTCTGTCACATGTTGAATGCATTCCCTATTAACGCTCACTATCATTTTCATAGAATAGATACACTTAATTTCCTGATTGTATTCTAATTTGATGTAACCATGCTTTCCATATAACTGGGTTTCTTAGTAAATGATGATATGATATATCTGGCCTGTATGAATGATTTTTAGAGCACTGGGGTATATAGCACTTGCACCATGCTGAATCTGTTATCAAGTAGTTATTTAGTTAGCAAGCCTCGATCGTTTTGAAACTAATATGTTGAAACGTGCATAAAGACTATATCAAATATCAATTATTATTATTATTATTATTATTATTATTATTATTATTTGGTAGGTTTATCATTAACTAGTTGGATTATCTTATATACAAATTGTTTGTACCACTCCTTTTACCTCAATATATTGGATCATATAGTTGCTGCCTCCTATATATGCATAAGGATTTTTTTCGAGATCCTAAAAAGTTATTTGGTTGTTTGAAAATACATGCACTTACATACATTTATACCCACATACATTGAAATACAAACATACCATAACTTTGGTAAGTTCTTCGAATTGCTTGATAAATCATGTTTCCTTCTTCTCTATCCCTCCACTTTATAGTAGAGCCATGGCCGCAGAGAAAAAGGTTGAACTTGGTCTCAGGACTCACCACCTGAATGATGGCCTTTTTGCAAAAATTGCCAAGGGATGTGGCCTTGACCTTCGCTCCTGGAAACCACTGGCCCTGAAACCTGTGTATGACAGCAAGGGTGAGGAAAGTGTGACATGCTTCATTAGCAACGTTGTCAAACAAGATGAAACCATGAGCGATAAAGTTAGTGGCCTCAACTGCTTCGAGATCACAGGAGTTCCTCTCGGGCAAGATGGCGGCCAAGAGCAAACTGTCAAGGTCGCGATGAAGGTGAGTTTGGTTTCGTTTCTTTTCGATTGGCAGCGCTTTCAACAGTTTTGGTCTTTTTATGATAAAGTAGTAATGGGATAGATAAAAAAGGAAATGCGCTATCAAATGGAATATTTTTATCTTTGCAAGGCATAGGGCTTTTATTGCTCAAGAGATGCCTTTAATTCAGATCATCCGTATGATTTCAAATACACCTACTTTGAGACCAAAGGGCATTATTTGGAAATACATAAAGATTACTTTAGGGGCAAATGTGTGATATAAATCATACGCAAATATTTCCTATTACAAGTATACAGATTATCAACGATGCATTACCATATATTTGTGTGCGTTTGCATTTCATTCTTGAAGAGAGCCTAATATCCTTCTAATTTCATCTTGCTAAAAAGTCTTCTGCACTTGTATTAAGGAATCCATCTGTAATGCGTTTACAATAAATTACATCCTTAGTTATTATTGTATTGACTATCGGGTCACTTTAGAATATACCAAATACTTATTTTAATATATATTGATTCAGCTGAACCCTTAACCATACTTCAATGTTTCTCCACAATAAGGCAGTGTCTTCACACACTACTTAAGTATTTAAAAATGAATTCTCCCCTCCAAAAAAAAACAATTCAGACTATCTATCATTTCCATTTAGAAAACTACAATGTTTGTGAATACAGGGTCATTTAGAGATTTTTAGAAATGTTAAAGCCTACAACATTTTCGTCATAATAAGATCAATTGAATGTCTAAGCAATCACTGAGCATGGTTAGAGACCACCTATTACAGAAGCTCCCATATTCTTGCACACAAGAAGGAGATGTTTTGGCCCTTTTCTCCATATATATATATTTATTTATTTATATATATATATATATATATATATATATATATATATATATATATATATATATATATATATATATTTATATATATATATATATATATATATATATATATATATATATTCACAAAACAGGTTAAGGTCACAGCGAAAGAGAACCTCGAGTCGTGTATTCGCCTCCTCACAAGTTGTTACGAGCTGCCTGAGACGACTGTGCGTCGTGCTTGCGAACCTCTAGGTGAGATGATGGAGCACTCTATGGAAATCAACTTCTATGAATGGTTTGTATTCTGCTGTATACCTTTTGACATTCTTCATTACACAAGATGGCCCTTTTATATGTGTGTCCGGCTAATAGAGGGCGTGGTGTGTAGATTGACAAATGAAAAGAGTGTTTGTGAAGCATGTAAGAAGCGTGTTAGAATGTCAACAAGTCAACTTTGAGTATTGGCTGTATAGTGCAATCTTTTTTACCTTTTCCTTGCATATAATGCGGGTACATTTTTGTATTTCGATTATTAAAGGAATGAAATACATATTCACATATTTTCAGACCTACCTGAGAGTCTATCTACAAACAAACATAAACAACGTAATAATAATAATAATGATAATAATAATAATAATTATAATAATAATAATAATAATGATAACAGTGATAATGATACTGTATGTGAAAAACACTACAAGCCTTTAATTTTTTGGAGATGCATAGCTTCCACTCCAAACAATTCCATTACATACAAGTAAGGAAAAAAACAATCTTTGCTTCAAAGTTATTTATCCATCAACATCATAGTTGCTGTGCATATTATTTTTAAAATATAGATTTTGCCTTCCCCTGTTCATTGTTTGATATCTAAATGTATTTCATTTTTCTTCTCTCTGAAGGCCGATATCCTCGATTTTTTTATTTACTCGTAATCTGTTACGGGTCTTGTAAAATAAAACGTTTCTTCCCTTTTCACTATAGTATGTTTTTGGTGTGTGTTTTTATCCAGGGGAAGAGGGGAACCCGAAATAGCTCCCATCATGCCAAAAGTCTATTATACAGAGATAGATAAGGACACCGAGATATTCTTATTTGTGATGGAATTCTTTGACCGAGCCAAGATGGGAATGATGGACGAAATGGGCTCTGATCTTTGGGATAGAGAGAAGATATGCACTGTGAGTAGACGGAATATAATGCTTGTGACCAGTTTCAATGTATTCAGATTTAAGATTTACATGATATACGCATACATGTAAGTATAGATATATACCTATAGAATACATCATATCAAGTCACTCTGCAGATTTATCAATGGCTCATATCTAGAATATGATTAATCTTGAGAAAATGACTCTCTACTATACCAATAGGAATAAACAATCATTCTAAAATAGTAACACACCCTAAAAGTTTATTTTTACAGATGAATAAAACATTCAATAGGTACAATTTATATTGTTGCAAGTCTCCTATTTTTCTCATTGCAAAGAAATTAATATAGCCGGCAATAGGACTAATTACCTTCATATTGACACATATTTCTAAAGCTTATGTACGTATATTCAAGGTTTTGCGATTTTTTTAATTCATATTAAGAAAATACCATTGTATTTCATAAAACAAATGCTGGAATAAATTGTACTTCAACAATATTGCCATGTTCCATTTCTGCGTCATATCTCAATTTACCTCTACTGTTTTTGACATGGAATTGAATAAATAAATAAATTCAAAACAAATATGACACTCGGCAGATGGCACCACTATATAGATGTAGCATAGGGAAAGGAGGTCAAAGAAATGCAATGTATGTATATATCTCACGATCACTATCCTTGCCTGGTTATCAGACTGAGTTAGCTATAATGCCACCATTATTTTAGACAGGGAGTCTATCAAACAATAGATGGCAGCAAAGTTCTCCTTGTGGATTACTACAGAACTAAACCTGGACTGAAATTAACTCAGGGTAGATCTGTGATACTATAGAGAGAGCCATTCAACACAGACGTGCGGTATATATTAATAACCTTGTTATTTCCTAATTTTCTGATATTTTAGCTCTGACGTCTTAACAGTGCTCCATCACAATTGTTCCATACACTCCATTAGATTTCCACATAGAGTCATTTTTTTAGCCTAGTGGGTCTGAATTGTGATTAGCCATGTTAATGGCGGGTGGGGGATGGCAGATTATCCTGTAAAAAACATGTGTCTCTAAGCATGTCTTGATATAATATCATAAACATACATACACGTTGTGTTGATTATTTTTATACCAATCATACTTCTCCTTTTCTTCTTTCCTTTCTTCTTCTTTTCCTATTATTATTATCATTATAATTATTATTATCATTATTATAATTATTATTATTATTATAATTGTTGTTGTTGTTGTTGCTATTATTACTATTATTATCATTATTGTTATTATTATTATTATTTTGCTGTTGTTACCATCATCATAATCTAATGTTTGTGATATATCATTATTATTATTATTCATATTATCCTTATCATTATTATCCTCGTGCAGATTCTGAAGGACCTGGCTAAATTCCATGCTGCCTACTTTCAAAAGGTGGAATCTGTCAAAGAGAACAACGATTTCGCCAAGGAAATGTCTCCTATGCAGGACGTCTTTGTTGTATCAAAAGAGCTGTGGACAATGCAGCTTCCCTATGCAGCTACAACCATGCCGGAAGTATTTACACCGGAAATGGTGGCCATCTTGCATGCTGGGATTGATGGCTACATCAATGAAGTAGCCCCATTCCTTAAAAGGCAGCCCATGACACTAAGTCATAATGATTTCCATGCTGGTAGGTCTGTTTATGTATCAGTGTTTACAAAACTCTTTTAAAGGCAGCCAAATGCCAAATAAAAAATGTTTATCGAGAATTTGCAATTTTATAAGTTAAAATATCAGGAAGACCTAGACACATTACAAAATGTGTATATCCACTGGGGAGGTACTCAGACAAACAGCACTCACTTAGTGATGGGGACAGCTTAGGACTATAGATACATTAGTGTAAAGTAAACTTTAATGTCAGTCATATTTCTTGAATCTTGCCTGCAACATACACATCTTCACATGAATGCCCATATACAACACACCTGTCCTTTTACATAACATGACGACAAACTTCCTCGTTCTGCTTTTCAGGAAATATATGCTACAGGTTGGACAAGTCTGAGAATCAGAGTCATGTCTGTGCCTATGACTGGGAGTTCGTTGGGCCAAATGTACCACACCGTGACGTTATCATGCTCCTCCTCTCTACACTTCCGGTTTCATCAACTCGCGAGGCGCACAGGGAATTGTGGGAGGAATACATCAACCTCTACCGCGATCATCTCATAGAGGGCTTGGAAAAGAGGGGCTTGGTGCAGCAGGCTGATACAAAGGAATTCCTCATGGAAGATAATTTTCATAAAGTGGCTGCCTACTCTGCTCTAGAGGTGGCTGAGGATTGGGTGACCTTCTGCGCCTCAATTCCACGTGCCTACCACTTGAAAAATATGGAAAAAGTTTCGCGTAATTTGCTTTTGTATATTGATAGTGTCCGAGAAAAGTTTGATTTTCTTAACACTGTTTAGTTCTAGCTTGCATACAAGACATGACGCTTAAGGATATAACCTGATACTTACACTGCGTAAACTGGTACTGCACTTTATTTGTCTATGAATAACATTTGGTCACTTTGTAACTTTCACTGTTATCTTTCTTTATTTTCCCCGTATAATTTTCATACATAATAAATCTTCTACGAGCTTGTAGATAGACATTGTTTGATATGACATAATGTTTTACTATGTACGGCTGAATAAGCAAGTCAAAAAAAATCTTTTTCAAATTGGGAAACATGTCATACACCTTACTATGTTTGTAGTTCTTAGTTCACATATCAACATGTTTAAAACATGGGGTGACCTTGATTGCCTATACCCCAAATGTTTCAATGGAATATCAAAATCCGCATGAAGCTTGTATGCGCATATATGTAGTATATATTGTGTTATTTTGGGAAATGCTCCTCATGTTTCATAAAAATATTAAAATGCGCTTTTAGCATATGCACGTATGTACGCATGTCTGTATATGTAGGTGTGTGCACTTAAAGGGTTGTATATGCTTACATAACATAAAGACGGAAATGAAGAAGCTATTTTGAATATAAAACATCTTTCCATCGTGCCTGTCTTTTTACATTCGCTTGTTATCATCAGGGTAAATTTCTCCCAGGTGCCAGGTTTTGTTAAAAATATTTAACTAGTCTCACACAGCTAGTTATTTATACTACACCACCTTTTTTATGTGTGTTGCACATTTGCATATATAAGTGTAGGTGTAAGACTTAAAATTATTTAAAGTTGATAGTAATCAATTCTTTTGTATTTCTTAATATTTTTAATCTATATTTCATCATATCAAAAATATACAGTTCCAGAGTCACATAATTATGATTAGTAATGTACTATTACACCAGAGTGGAGTATTACTGAACATGATACATTCAATGGCATCTTTCCAGAACGTTTTAGTTGTCATCATTTCGGTTATTCTCTTTAGGTAATCTTGTTTATAAATGAACACTCCTTCAAATTCAAAACCTTAAAGTAAAATGATCCATTTGCTGTTTAATTTCAGATTTTCGTGTCTTATTGAACAGAACCACATTTTGCAGTTTCAAACCTCGTCCTAAAATTTCTTTCCTCCATTTAGTAGGTTTGCCTCACCTTATAGATTGCAAATAAATTATTGATTTCCTTTATACAAAGTGCATTGGGGCTAGCACCTATATCAGTTTGATCATTGATAGGGGTACATTTCCATGCCATCAATGCCAGATCTATACTATCTATCCATAACCTTACTTCCTCTGCTATCAACCCATAATAGTCCTTGATACCCTTGGTATCCTCTTTTACCCTAGCCTTCCTAACTTCCATCTGACGATGTTGCTCTTTATACAGTCTTATACCTTCAATTAGACAGGTAATGCCATCAGCTAGTTCCTGCATCTGACCTGGGTTTATATATATTATAATAGTGGCATCTACCTCCCTAGTTTCACATATCACACTTTGTTCTGCAAATAATGTATTTTCAGTATGACAACAAGACAATGCCTACCCAACAATTCAAGGTAAAATGACTATTTACCAAGTGTGAGTCCTTTCAAGTGGGTTCCTTTTTAATTTCAGTCCCGCCTAATCTGCTTTATTAGTAATGTCTATTAATGTCTGTTTATCTCAAGTCCTATTGTTCCTCCCTCCTGGGATATGGTCTCCTCAGTAAAAAATCTCAATCATGGTAAGTCAGCTAGGTTCACTCAGGTGAGTCAAGCCTCTAGGCTCTCAAATTCAAGCCCCCTTAAGTCTTGCTGGTCCGCGGTGGCCATTAAAAGTGTTTGCTTGACTCACTTGGCTTGTTTGCCCATTGACGATTGTCCAACACCCTGGTTACCTCCAAGTACGAATCTTCAGTTTCAGAACACAATATCTCCAGATACTTTCCTAGTTCTGCTCAAGAAATTGTCTGGTGTCTGTCCATCTCTTGTTTGGCAATATCTTGAAATAGAAACGTTCTTCTGGTGTGTAGCACATCAGCCACTTCATAGTCAGGGATCAGGAACTTATGGTCAGGGATGACGCAGATAACCCCTCAGGCAGTGTATGTCAGATGCATGGTTCCTATCATCTCATCAGTCAGTCATCTGTTTGCTTATCCTGGCAAGGTCGCTAATGTGAAAATGTAATAAACATGTCCATGAAACCAAGCAACAAGGGTACAATGAAGGTGTGCCAATACCAGGTGTATAAATTCAAAGTATTCTGAATTTAGGATTTATTGAAGTTAACCCTTTATCACTCAATGACGCAATAACGTGTTACATGAGTGCAGCTGCATTTCCTCAGTAGCGAGTTATTGCGTCATTGTATTTGTGCACTTATTCCTACGAAGCGAGTTTTGGCGTATTTTTGGTACCACAATCTTATATCGCTGGTACACAAATGATTGTTAAATAAAGATAAAAAATTATTGCCCTCACCTTTTTAATCGTAATCTATAGTTATTTAATGCTTATTTTCGGACTCGAAGTCCTTGATTTTTGGCAGGAAAACCCCCTCCAAATATGGAAGTCATGGGGAATTCCCGCCAGTGACGTCGTCGTGTTGTGGCGTCCTTAGCAACACACAAAACCATTGATATTCTCCCGTGTTTTTTCGTTGTTTCTGCCATCAAATGGCTAGTTTAAACCAGGATAATGCCGATGAAGAGTGGAAGAGGATCGACTATCGTCCCCTTCACGATCCATGGGAATCAGACGATGATATCCCACTCATTTAACCACTCAACGAAGACGAACTTGCCGAGGTGCGTTATTGACAGTGCGTCAAGCGCAAAATCAGACATAAAATCAACTTTTAAGTTGATATATTGTAAACACAAAAAATATCATATTTAACGAAATGAAAGATACAAATAAAAAATGAAAATTACTCGTTTAACTTGTTTAAAGCCCTGCTCCCTATGCACTGCAGTGCACTACGAAACAATGTCTCTGAGGAGTAACCCCTCATGCAGTGCAGGGGACATGGCAACATTGTTGCGTTGAGTGATATAGGGTTAAGCATGAAATATGGCAATTCTCGTTGTGACTTACAAAGATATATTTACTCTTTTGATTAAAACAAGTCTCTGTCTTCAAGAATAAAATTTGAATTGCAACACATTTCTTTATATTTCCAAACTCTTAATTTGAATATCTATGCATGCCGCTGTTAGCCTTTTTATAAAACAATACCTGTCCGTTTGCAACAGGTTAGTCTAATCACGATTCAACAATTCTGAGAACGTGAATCAAGCAATACCCATTGTGCAAGAGCTTGTCCAGGCATGCAGCACCTACGTTTGGTAGCCGCTATGACAATGGTGAGTCATAAGCTCACTCAACCAGTTCAACGATTTGAGTGCTGGCCACACTAATTGCTTATCTCTTAATAAGACTAAGGGTTAATCCCTTACACACTGTACAACTACTCAAAATTTAAAAAATCACTCACAAATCAGAAACTCATATCTTTTAGTACATAATTAATTAGCAATAAGTATATAATCAACTTTAGTTGTTGAACGTAACATAAACTACCATCCTTTCCTTCCTTTCATCCATGTACTGACCTTGAGTATGTTGTGTATTTATTGATGAATAAGCATAACTGCCCATTGTCTGGAAAAAAGGAATGAATGAATGAATAAGTGTTTAAAGGCATATCGACACAAAAAGGTCATTAAGTGCCATAAGATATTAACAAAAAGAGGTCCTTTGTCATTTTTGACGAACATTGACAAAGCATAATTATCTGAGGTGAAAGAAGAAAAAGAGGAAGAAAAAGAGCAGAGCCTTCAGATCCAAAGAGAACCAATACAAGAGATATTTTAGATGCAGGGTATCCATAGACAGATCCACACACACCCCCCCCCCCCCCTCTATTCTAAGGAAAACAGGGTGCCACACCAGCGTAGGGTTCCCCGAGAGGTGCCAACTACTATTGCACACCAAAAGGTGTGCCCCTTGTGGGGTTGAGAAAAAGGAACTTTCTACCTAAATATCACCAGTGTGGATTTATTGACCGTGAGCATCTGCATTATTTAGCATGACTCCATCGATGTGGGTCAGGATCCGCAGTGGCCTAGTGGTTAGGATGACTGGCTCCCAAGTGTGAGGTTGCATGAGTCTCAACTGAATTCCCATTAGCGGGTTGGCCTGGTTGCTATATACAAATGTGTGACGTTGTGGAAAGCCATGGTGCTTCTGCTACTGAAACAGATCCCTTACTTTCTAAAATGTACAGACAAGAGGGAAGGATATCTTACTAGTCTAATTCTACCTTCTATACATGCAAATTGTAGGTACCTCTTCTTTTGGAATTTGTTAAAAATGCTTTCCTTGACTTATAGATTGCATCACTGGATTTGAACAAAATGAGACATTGTTCCATCTGTATTGCTTTTTGCTATAGTTATGCCAAATCCATAGGAAATCTGTTACAATTCAATAAACAAAATGTGTGTTGAAATTGATTGTGTTTTTGCTGAAACAAAATACTAGAAATAAGAGCCACCTACCTTTTCTGCTTTGTGTCAAGCCTAAATGAGATTTTACAAATATTCACTAAGGAATTACAATACTCTTAACTGGATTACGAATCTATGTATTGATACCGAGTTTTGGAGACCTATGCTCAAGGATTCCAGGACTCCTTGCTATTGGGGACTTCTGATGCCAACCTGAGTTGCTTGACATTGGCCTGGAGGTGGCCTGACGTTTTTCTAATTTACGAATTTGTGCATTTGTAATATTTTTTGAAAAGGGCCTAGTGGCATCACCTTTTTAGAAGTTCGCAACAATTGTCACAGATTCCATTACTCCTGGCACCTATGGTGTTCTGCTGATGCCCTGGGTTGCTCAACTGTGGTCTGAAAATGGGGGCGAAGAGTTTCTTAGTTTGAGCAAATTTCTTTTAAAAAAGAAAAAAGCGTCTCACAGGCCTGGTGGCGCCATCTATTTTCAGAATGCCACAACATTGGTAAGCTTGGCAATTTGAATATGGGAAAAGAGAATAGTATTTTGAACTAACCCGTGCCATGCACGTGCCTGGCTAGTATTTGTTAATGCTTATTTTTTACACTTTGGCCTGTCGTAATTCAAAAGGCAAAATGAAGAACGTTGAAGAAAGGTAATTTGGTGAGGGTTTGAACCTGTGCAAGAATAAAACTATTTCTTTTAGAAAAACCTTTTATACATGTAACATCATGCCACGCGGGACATTTGATCGTAAAGGATTAGATAGGTTTTTAAACCAAAAAAAATGAGACAATTTGCAAATCAGTAATAGGATAACTGCTGGAAGGTCCTAAGTAGTGTGACAACGATTTGAACGCGTTTGAAATCTAGCAGGTAAATAAGAGGAAGGTGACACCAACTCATAAATGGCACTGAAAATATTGACTATACGATGCCATTTCCAGAAGATTATTGACAAAACGGTCATTAAAAAAACGTGTTTTTTAAATATTCATGTTTGTATTACTTTCGTCATGGCAACATAATTGATAACTGAAGGCATAATAGTGCCTGATTTCATGGTAATCAAACCAAAATGTGACTCGAATTGCGATTTTGTGAGCATAGTAGGGGCGAAAAGGATATGGGTTATAATTGACCTTTGCTGCCATTTTGCAAAAGGCACCTAACCCTTAATACTAAATTGTTTTAAGTACATCATTTTAAGAATCAGTAAGGAAACTGGCCTTATTATGTGTTTTTATCCTTGTTTGCGCCGCCCCCCCCCCCCCCCCGCCTTCCACCCCCATCGGTGAAAAATGGATCTACTCTTTCTATGCAGTGTGCAAGTGTAATGGAGTCAATTTCATTTTCATTTTTTCCCACAGGTCTGCAGTTTACTACATCGTTTAATTTGATAGTTCAAATAAAAAAGGAAGAAACATATGAACAACTATCTGTTATAAGTACCTCATCTCCTAAATACTAAATAAAATTTATTTTATTCATCACATCTTTAAATTATTTCTGACCCCCGATCTTACTCTGGCAGGTGTCTGTAGTGTGAGATATCTGTATGGTGAAACATATAATTAACTACGCTCGGCCTGCTGGCAAAATCTCTCTTTGAAAACTTCGCAACTGACCAGTGTTAGATACGCCTTCTAGATAAAGGCGAGTGTGTGGCAGTTTTAACACTGTCCCTGGTAGCGTCAGTTAAGTCGTTTGTACCACAGTAAGGTGCATTTTACAAATCTGACAGGTCGTGATGCGTAAACGGTTACATGAAACACCCAACACATTTTCAATCTTTGTGCTGCCTCAAACACAAGCCCCGAGTTCCATACATTGCCCCAGATAGATGTTTGAGCAGCAGAATTTAACCCCACCCCAATAAAACTGCTCACCAACCTACCTGCATGTTATGCACCTCCCTACTTAGGCGTAGGTTCGGCAGGGTTTCACACTTTCTCCGAAAATATCACTCAAACGACATCCTTAATTTTAAATGTTCAGCGACTTACCTATGCATAATACACTCCCCCAAAGAGAAGTTTGTATAGAAAATGTTAAAATAGTTTACAGCACCAACTTACCGTATACACTTTTCTCAAAAAGGTACCCTTAAACGACGTGAAGTGGAGAGTGTTCTTACCCTGGTTTTCATTTTACAGTCATGCTTTAGTCTGATTACTCGACCTATATACAGCTGTGACTTATTGAACCAGAACAAAAGCATACACCGCCATGAGTGCTCGCAGTATGAACTAGGGTACGGTTGACCCAATGTATAAAATAGTTTGTGAATCTATACCTTATTTCTGAGGTGTTTTTTTTTTTATCTAGGTTTGTTATGTAGTTTACACACACACACACACACACACACACACACACACACACACACCTCGGGAGCATGTGTTTAATTATCTTGCCAGGCATGCGTAGCTATGGACAGAGATTCTGATTGAGAGAATGCTTTAAGGTAGCTCACCAGGTTAATTTTTAGACTTGTTTTTTCTCCAATCCTGGTGTTATTTGGCAATTTAGCAAATTTGGCAATTATTCAAACGATATATTGCCTAAAAGATCTTTTGATAAGGAAAACATTAATGATCACTAACGTACTCGCCCATCGGGGTGTAAATATTCTGGGTTGTAAAACTGAAAAGGAAACACGCATAGTGTGCTCAAACGGGGCTCCTACCCACAATTATTGGCTGTTCAAATTTTATGACCATTTCATTCGATTCTTCTATCGAAAATGAGAAAATGTGTATAGTTTTCTTCTAGATTTTATAACTTTGGAAGAAAGTCAAAATTGAACAGAAAACCTACGATGCTTGATAACTAATGAATTACATAACTTACCGGTAATTGCATTGAACATACTACATTTAAATGGGACTTGGTCATTGACATGAAATGGCGAGATAAATCTGCGTGATTTCTTCCTGCGTATCGGTTTTAGCCTAGACTTGCTACAAGGCTGTGTTATCTGGCTCTCTCCTTAGTCTCTGAGTTTAGTTCTGAATAAATCCTCAAGGGGGACACACTTGCGCTGACTTCTGTAACACATATGAGTTAATATAACTATCAACTGCAACACATGAAAACTGTGCTACCATGGCATCTATAGTTTGAGAGAGACATCAAACCTACTTAGTATATATAGTGGTGGGGTTATTATACCTGAATGCTATAACTAGCCTGGTTCTCAGGCTAGCTTATAGCCCTAAGCAGCAGAGGATCTCCGCCCATGGCCCGAAATTGTGTGTTACGTAAGCATGTCACATTTGTAATTGGTTGGACTCAAGTGTGTGTGTGTGTGTGTTTTTGTGTGTGACACGTAGAAGCGTCATGAATATTAATGCAACTCTGCCGCCTAGGGGCCGAAACAACTGTCTACCTGTTCTGCTGGTCAAGCTAAATGGTAACGCACTTACTGCTGGATCATTCCGAGTTTGTGATGTACTGGACTAAGTACTATATTCATAACTCCACTACTTCTGGAGTTTCTATAGCATAACAAAAGGATTACTTAAGAATTATGGAAACAAGAACAGAAGCACAGCAACTCCTATAACGCTTCAATCCGAATCTCGACGCACAAGACTGAGAACTGTATTCAGAAAACTACTCGTGGAGGTTCTATATCATATCAAAAGGATTAATCAAGAATTATGGAAACAAAAACAGGAAAACTATAATTCCTATAACGCAACTTACTCCTGATTCAATCCGAGTCTCGACATACAGGACCTAGTACTATATTCACAACTCTACAACATCAGGGGGTTCTATTTGATATCAAAAGGATAAATTAAGAATTATGGAAACAAGGACAGGAATACTATAGGTCCTACAGCGCAACTACAGTACTGAGTACTATCTTTAGAACACTACAGCACAAGGAGGCTCTATATCATATCAAAATAATTTGTTAAGAATAACAGAAACAAGAAGAGGAATATTATAGGAATAGTGATAGAATGATGATGGATCAACTTAAATCAAGACGTTGCGCTATTGTTATAGTTGCTACTTTGGCCTTATGTGGATTTTCTATTACTTCGATATATTTATCACAGACTCAATTTGGCATATTCGGGAAAACATACCCGAGACATCGACGGCTTGGCTATTTTCCGCTGAACTTTCCGCTCACGTGCGCACGTGTAAATCACGTGAGTGAATGTTTTCCTCTACTTTCCAAAAGATCCAACATCTCAAATATTCCCAAAGATTTCTGGGATCCTGCACAATGGAACAATTCGCACGTGATAGATAATATCACCTTTTCCGGGCCACTGAGAAAAGATTTTTGTGGCTCGGAAGTTTATGTTCTGCACACCACCCTTACGGCGCCCTGGGATTTTGAGAACCGTCAGGGGGTACGGGACACGTGGGCTGGGGTGAGGACGTACAAAGGCAAAAACTTCGAATTTGTTTTCATAACTGCACTCTCGCGGAACGAGAGTATAAACGCGAGAGTTGACCGAGAGATGAGAAAACACAAAGATATAATCCGCCTGAATTACTACGACTCAAAGGAAACAATGATATTCAAAACGATAATGCTGTTCAAGTTTGCTTTAGAACGCTGTCCGCACGCAAAATACATTAATCATGGTTCGGAGGATGTACTTTTTACGCATCATAAAATACTGAAGATTTTAGCAAAACAGCCAGATAGGAGGTTACATTTCGGATGCGCCGTTAATAACCACCACTTTCGCCAAGTGCCACGTAAGTCCTTGATTTCCGCATTTCAAAACATTGCTTGGAATCTGCAATGCATACACGAGATTTCGCAAGATTTCGCGAGAATTCGGTTTTATATATATATATATATATATATATATATATATATATATATATATATATATATATATATATATATATATATATATATATATATATATATATATATATATTTATATATATATATATATATATATATATATATATATATATATATATATATATATATATATATATATATATATATATATATATATATATATATATATATATATATATATATATATATATATATATATATATATA
>OZ012699.1:4300305-4312805 GCA_963942565.1 Maea johnstoni
ATATATATATATATATATATATATATATATATATATATATATATATATATATATATATATATATATATATACTGTATACCGTGTTAATATTGCGCATATACAATAATGCGCTCAGCAGATAACTGCCCTTGATGCGCAGTTTAATTATTGCGCATCGATAACATCCAGCTCAAGCTGTGTGAGGGGGCCTAGAGTATGCAACCTACCTGGCTTTTGGGACGGGTGGTTCTTCTATATTCAAGCCGGCCAGCCCCTTAGGAATGCCAGATTCTGACAGTATTATAGCCAAGTGCAATCTTTATTTCGTCGCCAGCCACGAACAGTGTAATCTTGGTTGCAATCAGCAACTCTGATTAGTGCTATATAAACTGGCAAGTTTGACCACTCTAAAGTGTGCAAGTGGTCTACATCGTAATTGAACTCAGTACCAGCAGAGGCCGGGAAGGGTCTTAATGTTGAATGACAAGCTGTAATATCAGTGTTAAACGGTACGCGCATTAAGGGATCCAATATCCAAATACTACTGCGCAATATATATATATATATATATATATATATATATATATATATATATATATATATATATATATATATATATATATATATATATATATATATATATATATATATATATATATATATATATATATATATATATATATATATATATATATATATATATATATATATATACACGCCAATATCTGTATGTATATATCAATCTCTCAATTTATATGTGATTTATTAATATAAACATGTTATTGGTCTTTAATCATTTGTACTATAATCATAAACAATTCAGCATGACATTTATCTTCATTATTACAGTGATAGATTGATGAAAATAATCTAGATCTCCTGGTAGATCAGATAATGGAAATTCAGTATTCCTCTGTCTCTCTGTTTCGATGTTTGATTTATAGGTTACTCCTACAAAGGAAATGAAAACGTTCTCTCTGTGACATAACGTTCACTTTCAGGTCCTCACGGGTCGTGGGATATTTTTCACCAATGTTACACTGGTTCATGAGTAGCCTAGATTTCTAGGCTGTCATATGTATTTTCTGTATTTTTTTTTCTGTTACCTAGCACCAAATATACTAGATGGCCATAGTGGTCCATTTAGTTTACACTTATCGCACCAGGATTCAGTTTAAGTATGACACCTAACTCCTCTAGAGATTGGAGGAGCAGGTGGTGCCATCTATCTACCATACCTGGTACTACCGTATATCTGGTTTCTTTGGAGGTAATCTAATTTTGGCCTATTTTGGCTCTCCATCTTGAAGAGCCAAAATTAATAAAAGCCAAGAATGCATACCTTGAACACCCCGACTTCAACCCTGAGCTCAGGTTGTGTTGAGCTTAGTTTCTGTACAGTTGTCTTTTGATCATACACCCTTGCAAAATCCCTTTGTTTGTAATTACAAGGGGTGCCACTACCCACCTCCTGAGTTCTATTCACCATGGTAAACGTAATTACAAGTTAACTACTTTATCAGGTACTCCCAATGCGTACGTAATAGGTGCATTTTACACAGTGAGAACTCATCAGATTTCTTTTTCCAGGTACAGAGTTACTTTTAACAGATTGAACTAGAATACATCCTATGCAGCGATAGACATTTTGTCATTTTAGGTAGTAAGATAATTTCAAAAGTAAGGTAATTTTGGCTCAGAACCTGGGAGAGCCAAAATTAATATGAGCCATAATTTCCTTACCCCCGTTTTGGCCCAAAAGAGCCAAAATTTCACACAGCCAAAATAACCAGATATACGGTACACCACACTGCTTGGTCAGAACGGAAGGGAATGTTAACTTTTTAGGGACTAGGAACCATCCACATGGCGTCCTTTTTCCCCATTCAAATGATACAATTGTACAACAAGATTGAAATTTTTCTGTATATAAACAACAGATAACTTTTTCTTGTTTGGTTGTTTATTTTGGATCCGTGACCGCATTTGTCTCACGGGGACGACCCCCAGGGGAGGACCTTTGGAGAGCTCCCCTACCACCCAGGCCACTCGTCACCCCCGGGCATCGTCTCTCTTCATGTCCCCTATCCCCCCATACTTTTGTCATGCATCCTGCATCAGGTCCGTACCCTCCCCGTCCTCCTGTCCTATACAGACATCCTACCAAGTATCTGGTCTGTCCATTCCCATCCTACACATACATTTAACCCCTACAAATATGCACCCCTCTAATCCACCAAACCCCACATATGAACTTAGTGACTTTATTACATCCAACAAAATTACAAATTAACAGTGTAACTCCAAAGAAACATTACATTCAGGTATCTGATCTAAAAATAAAATAAAAGTATCTTACTCAAACATGTCAATAAAGTCCTCATTTATCTGTGTAGAGGATGTTAGTTCGTTCTTTATTCCGGCAGGGGTATGTAAGAATGTTTCCAGGGACTTGGGATAAGGCGATAGTTTTCGTTGTTTATACCAGACTCATTCACTAGTACCCACATCGGGCTAGTCATGACTGAAACCCAATATGGCAGGGAAAGTGATGATAAATAAAATTCAAAATTCCAACGTCGAACGCGATAGAAAAGAGTAGAATTATTTCCCAAGCTTATTGTGTGTTACGTAATCTTAAGTAATGCATCAATCTGCTATTACATATCATTGCCTCATTTACTTTGTTCCGTCTATAACAAAGCAATAAATGGTCGTTTTATGTCTCTCTCCTTCTGTTAGGCGCATAAAACCCGCGCTAAGAGAGATCAAGATGTGTATTTACATCTATGCCACTTGTGTCAACCTCAGATATTACAGTTACATTTTATGTTCGTATAGAGTCGAACTTAAGTATCTTAGATATGCCTCATCCGGATTTCCCTTACCGTGTAAAAACCCTTTCTCCCGATTACATTCCCATTAGAATGTATATATATATATATATATATATATATATATATATATATATATATATATATATATATATATATATATATATATATATATATATATATATATATATATATATATATATATATATATATATATATATATATATATATATATATATATATATATATATATATATATATATATATATATATATATATATATATATATATATATATATATATATATATATATATATATATATATATATATATATATATATATATATGTATATATATATAAATATATATATATATACATTGTCTTATTCTTATATGTACTTTGCAGTAGAGAGGGCGATGATACCCCCCCCCCCCCCCCCCCCCGGAAAAAAACAGAACATATGACTTTTGCTTAGTTATACATTTTCGTCCATCACTTTGAGTCGGTCACATCAACCCATTTATGTTCGGGAGTTATCTAGGAATTGTTGTCTGATTCTATGATAACCTGAGATACAAAAAACATCAACATAAGATGAGGTGCATAAATTCATTTTTACCATAAATCATTCTGATAGCCGACTTGCCATTTAACCCATTAATGCTCACAGTGGCGAAAGGCAGTTTTACGATTTTATGAATGCCTCTACTGAAAAGCACAGGTTGTAGAATATCTGAAGGAGAAATGTTAATTGGAACACGAACAATTCATCTCCTCCAAATGCTTTATTAAATCATTGTCATTTCCAAAGTGATTGTCTGAAGCCCTCTAAGGTTAAACCCTACTAAATACCGGGTCGTTTTTCAAAACTTGAATATCTGAAAATTGAGTTAAAAGAAGAGAACGGCATGTGTCCATGGTTTAACTCTCTTAGTTACTGAATAATGATATACTCATCAATAAGTGGCTACTTTGATGTGATGTGGCTCCCTTAAACAACATACTGTAAATCACTTAAGTATAGCGGGAACAATAAGATAGCGATAATAGCGCTGTGTCCATATAAGCTATTATAAGATCCCCGCCTTTATTAAATTCTTAATTGAACTTGCTGCTGCTGTTCCTGTTCACCGCTATACTTAGATCACGCTATCCAGGGCAGTACCGTGAAAACGCTATATGATGTTCACGCTATATTTAAGTGATTTACAGTATCTATCTGTGCTTGGCTTTTTGGCAAAATGTCAAGTCTCACCCTTTATATGAAAATCATACTCTTCCATTTGATCATTCATATCTTTGGTAAAATGGGACCTGCACTATGAGTATTTCAGAAAGATTTTTGAATGTTCCCATAAGTTTCAAAATCACAAACAGAACGTGGTTTACATAGTAAATGCTGTTTTCGAGGTCCTGTCATAATTCAAGGTACCTGTTACATAACCTTGGATCTAGAAGGGGTTTATATCTGTCATATTCTAAAACACTGACTTCGAAGACTGAATCGCTGGTCACTTTTAGCCAACCATGAGATGAAAATATTGGTCAAAAGGATCTAGTTCGAAGGAATCTGCATGGTCAAAGCAGACAGCCAGGTTGCTCGGGTCCATTTTACAAAGAAGACTCATTTTAGTTCATATTTGTCACATTTTTGGATTTGGCCGCCAGACTAAAAGGGAACACCTCGCCTGGTCGAGATTCGCGGCCAGTGATCACTACTCATGTGTAATCTGTTGTTAACATATCCATACTCAAGAGCAAGCAGAAGACAGCCTGCAGCACCACTGCCTAGATTTCAACCTTAAGACTATCCAGTTGCTGTAGATGGAAACTCGAGTATTCGTTAACATGAAGACAGCAATTTTCTTCTGTGACTTAAAACGGATTCCAAATGCAAAAATGCAAAAAAAGCAAAAATGCAAGCAACCCACGAAGCTAAATATTATTGTTATTTGATCTTGCTAAACACGATTCACCAAACAATAACATAATATTTTGGGAAGCAGATCCCTGCTTATCTCATCGGCACACTGTGTATGGTACTCAGATTTCTTAATTAATTTCCATAGTAACCAGAGCTATGTATTTACACACTTCACCACACAAGCCTGTTAATGCCATAGTACGTGTTCTTAATGGTATTGTACTTGTACAATCATACCAATATTGAGGAATTGTGAAGATAATGTGAATGAGTTTGTATTTTGTATTTGGCTTGTAGCTACTTTTCTGGAATATTGGGACAACATCGCTAATATAAATTTAAAAGGGGAAGAAAGCATCGCTAGACACCATTGACCGATGCAAATACATGGTCACTGTTTGCTTTCCCACAAGCACGACCACACTACACACACACACACATATGTATGTATGTATGTGCGTACGTACGTACTTACATACGTACTCATGCACGCACACACGCACAAATGTATGTATGTATGTATGTATGTATATATGTATGTATGTATGTAAATCTCTCTCTTTATATATATATATATATATATATATATATATATATATATATATATATATATATATATATATATATATAAATATATATAAATTGAGAATCAAATTGATATTTCTACAATTACTAATAACCAGATATTGCTATCCTGTTTGTCAATCGGAGTCGCTGATTCTAGTACGTGAAAACGACAACCTTATCGATAAATTAGAGTTAATTTGTGTTTAATTTTAAGCTTGAAATGAAGAATACTTCCGTGTAAACTCTAGGCGCGTAAAGCCCGTCTCACACAGACGTGTCAAGCTAGGACTTTTTGCCAAGACCTAGCTAGGACACCCAGGACACCACGATTTTTTCACTGCCGACAAAGTCCTAGGTGCTTTGGGCAGACAAATATGCAAATGAAGGTGTCTTGGTGTAGTCGGGGACATGTCTGGGACATGTCCCCGACATATTTTAGGGGGGTCAAGTCATTGTTGAGACAGTCGTAAGACAGTCCTAAGACATTTCATGAATGCATTCGGTCAATCAAGACAGTCTTGAATGTGTCTGGGACACATCGCCGACTATGTTAGGACAATGAAGTATTGTCGCCGACATGATAATAAGTGGTATGAATTAGTCAGGATGAAGTTAGGACATGCAAGATGTGTCGCCGATGTGTCTGGGACGTATCGGGGACGTAGTTAGGACGTCTTGAGGTTGTCGCCGACTAATTTTCCATATCACTCCGTGAAGGCATCAATTGCACAGTGCAAATAATATATCTCCACATCATTTTGTTCTACAGATTCAGATGTCTAATCTCACCTATGCTCCAGAGGCATGAAAATGTGCAAACTATATCCACAGCCTGTTGTGTGTTGCACAACTTGCTCATAGACATGGACCCAAGGGGAGCTCAGGCACTAGCAGATGTGGAAGACCCTGTCAACCATCAACTTAGACCAGGAGCATGGAGGACAGAACTATGAATGATTGATTTGAATGTAAGAGGTGGACCTACATCTCATAAGGATGGGAAATTAATTCGTGACTACCTAACTAGCTATTACAATTCCTATGCAGGCTCAGTGGCATGGCAAGAAGCTATGATATAGACTACAAGGAAAAAATGGTGTAATATAATCAAAACAAGTAGAATTTATGCAGTTAAATAAACAAAGTTTTATTAACATCTCTTCCGACCTTACATGTTATCAACAGGTTAACATACAAACTTGTATATGACTTTACCCGTCATAAATGCCAACATAACTTCTAAAATAAAATAGACAATCTTGTCAACATGTAATACAAAATAAAATTACCATGTCCCTCTTAGTTGCAGACATAATAACATGATCATAACTATATTGTAATGTTATATAAATTAACAGATGTTTGGGACTTGTGTTATACAACTATAAGTGCTTGTCTCAGGAAGCACACATAAAGTCCTTTACAACAATTTTTCTCTTGTTCAACAAGTCTGATTAATGATTACAGTGCTTACATGAAATACATGGCAACAAGTGCTCTGGTGAAACATTCATATTTGTCAGTTGTACTTATGTATGTAACCAATGGTATTATACATATGGTGGACGGATTGAATATTGCCATATTTATAAGTTACTCATCATAACATTGATGTTTGATTAAAAATAAAATGAAGCATTTGTATATTCTAACATATGCATCGAATATTATGTATTAGATCTTATGATGTTTGGGATGACAAAATATAACACAAAGCAAATAATAACTTAAACAATACTAAGAAATCTTCCTTATAAAATTACTAATAAACATATGTAGTTCAACACTTTCCTTGCATTAGTTTTATATATATACCTGAGTATTCACATCTTTAATATGCTGTATTAAATGAAACAATTGTACATAACATTGCAAATAGGTAGAGAAGAATTATACATCACTCATGATTCTACCTATGATAAGTGTGTGAACATAGAAATGTTATTAATACAATTGCAATACTGGGCATAAAAATACTGTGCATGTGGAATCATATATTAATGATTCGAAATATATATTAAACTATGCATACTTTAGGTTGGTTTAATCTGAAATGATAGACAGAACATAATAAAACAATATTGGAACACTCATCTTTTTAGTGTTTATTCTAATAGTGTTCAATTCATCTTATCCGCTTGCGGTGCATGTACATCACCCCTCATAAGTTGGTGGACCGATGGGGATCCCATTAAGGCCATCCTTGGTGACAGATAATCTCCATACAGTGGTTGTGGTATTGCTGGAGTTCCCAGAGAAGCTAGGTAAGAGGTGAGGTTGTGGCTGGTTGAGGAAGGGACCACATTCAAATTTGCCATGGCTGTTAGCTGTGATGTAGGCTGAGGCGCCACCAACTCTTCTTTGTCATCTACCACATTTATGGGAGATGAACATGCTGTGCGAATGGGAGGCGGCTGCTTTTCTCCTTGGACGAACTTCTTGACCAACATCATACTGTCCATGGTAAAATCCATCCACTTGGTGTTGGGGATCTTTCTCATCTGTGCCTTGAGGTAGTTTGAGAAGTGGTCTATCTCCACATCATGCTCTGATGGTGCAGCACTAGATGGCGCAGCTCTTTCCTGCTCTGACTTCTCAACTCGATCCAGTATCTGAAACAAATGAAATGGTACATAGTAGGTTAGAGGGTAATTGAAACATTACAAGCATGTGGAAATAAATGTGTGCCCTACGAATATACAACATAATCAAAATATAAAAGCTATACATGTGTATGAAGCTAATTGACAATTGTAATTATCAATAACCAGCTTCTAACACATGGAAATAAGTAGATGCTCAACTTCAAACAATATATACATGTTAGGATAACATTTGTTCAATCCAAATTTGATTGTTGCATTACATGGTAATTATATAGCCCCATTAATTGTTAACTATATAATTAATCCAACATACACTATACACATTAAATATGATAAAATGGAACAGTAATACTTATGAATTATATGAAATATTTGTATATAGAAATATAGTTATATATTCATATATGTGTTACAATATGTCTGTAGTAGTATTTGTACATGTTATATAGCATATTAGGGAAAATTGGTGTGCAATGAAATTATTTATATTATGTAATTTATCATATGGCTAATTACATGATACACATCATACATATACATGTATCCACTAATGTTGAATCACTTTCTTACCTTTTGAGCAATCTGCAGATGTTTTCCTCCTTTCTTGGATGATTTCTCCGACGTCTTGCCAACACCTTTGCCCTTCCCCTTGAAGAGAGTCTTCCTAGAACTCACTGTAGGATCCTCGGGCTGGCTGGACTCATCAGACAAACATATCTCCTGCTCGATGTCACTCTCGCTTTCGGAGGTTTCTGCACTGGGTTTGGAGAACTGTAAATAATAAATGGTGTAAGAGTTGTTGTTAACTGTAGGAATATTATATATTACATTCATGGGCGCTAAACATGCACATGCATCACTAACATACATTGATAGCTATACCTTAGCAATGCAAACAATAAACAGATTGTAATGTAGTAAGAAATATATGATGATGTTGTTAGAAGGATCAGTTCAATACTCAAACAATATTGTAATACTCACAACTAACAAACATTCAATTACAGTTGATAAATATGCTGAATTAATGTTGGTATAAACCATATATGATGCAACATTTATATTAAATTATGATAGTAGGAAGGGGACTATCGGGAGTATTTTAAATGGACTATATAATGAGTAAAATGTAGCTAATTAACTATATATATAAAAACATATCCTTTCTACAAACATATAGGGAATATAATGACATATTGGTTTGCAACATACCCATACAAAGGACATCCAACAAGTAATGCACAAATAGGAATCATATATTTAAATGATGCTTAAAAACCAATATAAAACAGTACACTCTGAAATGTAGAACATTTTTACACAATTACATATGTAAAGTCAGATGTACTCACTGTGTCCGACTGTCTGCTGGCAGTACGTCTGATGTGACCCCATAGGAAGCGAAAGTTCGAGTAGATGAATTGCTCCCTATGGCTATGCTATTGCTCCCTATGGAGTTTCTTGAGGCCCTGACCGGACTTCTTTCCACTGATTTTCCGGAACCTCGTGCGCATAGTCTCGAAGAAAGTTTTGACTTGCATAACTGAAATGTGAATGAAACTAGTTAAGTAATGAGTTACATATAAGTGACACTGCATATGTGACACATACAGGTTATAATCATAACATAGGAATATACACACATATATAACATTCAATATAATCTGTAACAGCACATGGGAAAGCATTTTGGATTGTAGTTATATAATTATTCATGAAATAGTACATGCAGTGTAATGTTGATACAAACAAATATAGGAGCAATTATTGGTATTTATTACATGTTGATATTGAGACATTTATGAGAATAATACTTACAACTGGCGGGAGGATGCATGGTGGAACCTTTCTCCTCCAGGAGTGAGTTCTTCTCCGCATTCTTATAATCTCTGTCCCCCTTCTCATAGAACATAGGGTGGTGCTGATACCACTCAGACAAATCGGCCTCTTGTTCGTCCGTGAACAAGTAGTTCTCGCATCGTTTCCTCCGCTTTTGAACTGGTGCTTCCACTGATCCCGAGGTGGGGGGGAGGGATTTCCTGCTGCTTGTGGGGGTTGCTGCTATAGCTGATTCTTCGGAATCACTTTTGGCCGCCATCACAGGTGTGCTCAGCTTGGGTGTTGATTTTCGCAAGTTGATATCTGTTAAACTCACTGTAGGCGTAGACATGGCTTGAAAGGCGGCATCATCGCTATCTACTGGTTCTATGTCACTTGCCGAAACCCACGCACGATGTACCTGGACGTCTATCCTCTTCTTTTGTGCAGGAGTGACCAATTTCTTGTTCGCAGATTGACTTCGTCGACTTGTTTTCGTGCGCGCCATGATGGATCTAGCCTCGCTTTCGTTTGGGGATTCCCCCCTGTCACGTGATTAGGCCACGGCAAAAATCGTGTCCTAACACTGTCCTACCACTGTCCCGGGACCATTTCCCTTCAGGACACCTAATTTTGACCCCCAGACACAGTTAGGACAATGCCGACTGTCCTAGGACAGGTCCCCGACATTGTTAGGACACGTATGGGACAAAAATTTTGTCTTGCGTTTTCTGGATGTCCTAGCTCGGAATTGAGACATGTCTCAATTCCGAGCTAGGACACGCACATCAGCCAATTTGTCGTGAATGACATGCCCTCTGTCGGCGATGCACCTAGGACACCCAGGACAGTGTTAGGACATGACCTAGGACGGTGTTACGATCAGGAATTGAACGAATTATTTGAACGAAATTCCTGATCGTGGCATGTCCTAACACTGTCCTTACACTGTCCTTGCCTGTGTGAGACGGGCTTAAGTCCATTGAAAAGCACGTGAAATGTTTCTCCTGGCTGTTCAAAATTAGTACGCTAAATGAACTATAGGAATAAATAGTAATAGGAATGAATTGCTGTTATAAAAGATAAGTACCACATAAGAAACATAAATAGAAATGAGTTACTGAATAAACGATAAATAGATAGAGATGGTAAATAAAAGAAATGTGAGTGCGGAGGCTATACAAAAAAAAAAAATAATGATAATAATAATAATAATAATAATAATAAAAGTAATAATAATGATGATAATAACGATAATTAAAGTAATGATAATAATAGTAATAATAATAAAATTAATATTTGATATAGCACCATTTCCAACTATAATGTTCAAAAGCACTTTGTAAAGAATAATCAGTATAAAGATGTCAATAGTCCATATAGCTATATACACTCCTTTCGAATTAGTAATGTCGTCAGCTCATCAAATTTCTACCCTTTTGGAGTGGTATATTAGTTTGCCAAGCTTTTTGAACTATTGGTAAATAGGTTAGTTAGCCCTAAGTATGTGGTCGCCGGGTTATCTGGATGCTGTGACATTTTTGGCCTTCAAAAAAATGGTCAAACGAAAAGTACTTTTTTTCTCCACCGTTTTTCCAAAAACAGCAGAATTTTTTTCTTTTTTTCTCCACCGTTTTTCAATTTTCTAAAACAGCAGAAAAAAAATTCCACCGTTTTCACGTAGTTTGCCCTTCTCCCACTAGATGTCTCCCTTCACCACTTCCAAGGTAGCACTCGTTATTGGAATTTGATGGTATGTGGTGACCAATATGGCATGTAAAAGTGGACAAAAAAGACATTTTAGAATATTCATAATTGATATTAAATATTGATAAATGAATAAGGAATTTCATAATTCATTTATGAATTGCAAATATTCACTATTAAACGGGATAGAGAACGAGATGGTATATCTCTATCTCTATCCCGTTCTGTTGGCTAATGGTTGTGCTATCCTGTCACTGTATAGTTTCACTCTCTGCCAATAGAGGGCTCCCAATGGTATATATTCATATATATATATATATATATATATATATATATATATATATATATATATATATATATATATATATATATATATATATATATATATATATACATATGTGTGTGTGTGTGTGTGTGTACATGTTCCTGCCACAACCCTATTTTATCTGTCAATGCTCTAAAGCCTCTGAAAATATGCTCACTTCCATTTATTTATTATTTTTCATCTATATACTATTTATTCATTAACACATTTTTTCTGATGATAGTTTTTATTGATATATTTTTTACATATTGGAGCATAAATTTATTCTTACTGATTTTCACTATAACAGAATAATTCAATCAAAATACCTCATCAGGTATTGATATCCACATTGGCAAATGAGTAATCAGTGTCTTAAACACACTTGAATAGCTCATTGGGTATGTAGGTTTAACATTTGATAGGCACAATTGATATGGCCTGAAATCCCCTTGCACGCCTATTGTAGGGGAATTGGATCAGGTACACCAATAGCTAACTAAGATGATGATAAATTGATAAATCTGAAGGCGACGCTACACTTAGAATAAGCCCTTTAAGGTCATTATATAGCAAGCTGAGAGACGTCCTGAATATAATGAGATGTTAAAATTGTAGATACTAAAACTAATAACCGGTGTGTATACAAATGAAAATAACCTCAAGTAGAATATATGATTGTCAATGGCATCCCTAAAGAGTGTCTTACCATCATGAAGACTAATATTGGTACTACTACTACTACCTCTACTACTACTAC
>OZ012699.1:4315305-4335305 GCA_963942565.1 Maea johnstoni
ATATGCTAGACAGCTCATCAGAAAATTAACTTACGTCAGTGTGTGGCATTGTCGAAAAGAACAATTTAATAGTAGGAAATGATATTTTTGAAAGTAGGAAATGTATGTATGTTTATTGGCTGTTAACCTTCATCTTTAAAAATCATACAAATTCATCAGAAGAAATTGTTACAGTTACAGATGAGACTGGGCGTGCATAAACAAGTAATACGTAAAGCAAAGTAAAGATATTATGATCTGATTATGATTACGTCACTTTTCAAAGTGGGGGACTCTCAGTTAAAGGGGAAGTAAGCTGACTTACATAGAGATACTATTTAGTTTTCACCATGAATCTAGTTTTTTTTCCCAAACACCTCCTGCCCAAGTGCACCTTAGTCTGAAATTAATGCTTCTTTTAATGCCAAAACATCACAGTGGGCGGTGCCATAATTATCCTAATGTGCTTAACTCTGTAGATCACAATATGAGTAGTTCACAGTAGCACAGTATTTATTCCTCTACTTATATACAAGACTTTCTCAAAATGGTTCACTGTATGGCTATAAATTACACTAACCATCACCAAAAATGCAAAGGATGGGATAAAACGATTACATTTCATAGAATATCAAAGAATATATATATGTATTTGAGAAAGAATGGATTATTGCAATCAAAATTCACCCATGTCAAACAAATCTAGTGTGTGTGGCCTGAACATTTTTAGTGAGTAATTATGAAAGATGCCTTAAAAGTGGACTTTTGGGAATACAGTTGTATGGTGCGGGGGCTAGACTAATGAATAGTGCCTCTTGCTCATCCAGACCAAGTTTTCAAACAAGCTTCCAGGAAAGCCACTGATATCGTTATGTCATTAAGGCCACGAACGTTCAAGAAGCACTTCATCGTCTGGGAGGACATGATAGGTCATTCAGGCTATGCCCGAGGAAAACTTAAGATGCATTTTAAAGACAGATAACATTTTTCCAAACCAGTTTTGATTTGATTCTTATATTATTACATCTGCACTGTCTAAAGAGCACCAAGACCAAGATGATTAGATGCCTCCTTTAACTACTTAGAGAAAGCGGTATTGCACTAAAAAATCTTAGGAGATATTAGAGCTAGTATCAAACATATATAGGGATCCGCCGTGGCCTAGTGGTTACGATGCCTGGCTCCCAAGCGTGAGTTCGTAGGTTCGAGTCTCCGCTGGATCCCCACGCGGGTTGGCCTGGTCGCTATATAAATGTGCGGCGTTGTGGAGGACTGCCTATGCTCCTTCTGCAGAAGAAAGACCCCTTGGAACTGTTCATGAAGAGTAGGGAATTTATTCCCGGTTCCGGGTTTCTATCTCGTCGCGATATGACCTAAGCTGTTGAAAGCGACGTAAAATCCAATTCCTTCCTTCCTTCCATCAAACATATAGTCCTAGCCAGGATTTTGAAAGTGGGTGTTCAAAATAAGATATCATACAAATATATTCTAGTGTTTAAATCAAACACCATATAATGTATGTTTTCAAAAACTGAAATACATAGGTAAAAATTCCTACATGAATGTATTGATTATAGTGCATGCTCGAAGAGGATATGGCATGTGTTGCAACTTTGATAAAATATATTCTCTTTCCTGATTGGCTTATTTCAAAATATTTCTGTCAGGCTTTCAACTTTCACTGATCAAAGTGACCGCCCATAACCACGTATCTCAACAAGGTCCAGTCCATTTTGTAGGATTTAAGGGATGCAACAATTATAGGGAAAGGTATTTTTTATAAAAAGGTACTACAATTAGAAGTTATTTAAGCGTGGGATATTCTAGAATGTTTTTTGTTGATTTTGATATCCATTCTTTTACAAAGTTTGCCAATTACCATGAAAATATAATAGAAGACGGATACACGTATACAGACGTATACACCAGCTGTTGGCTAGGTTTGCTATAAAAGCTGGTCAACGTAGTTTTCATATTGACATAGCTATTGAAGTCCTGTTGATAGTTTGTCACTCACTCCAAGAACATGGCGATAAGTGGACCATGGAGAGTCACATTATTGCTGGTTCTTTGTTGGCTGGCCAAAGGTACGTAGTCTAGAATGTTATTATTGCATATTATTTAGTGTTAGGGGAATGTATACATATTTATATATATATATATATATATATATATATATATATATATATATATATATATATATATATATATATATATATATATATATATATATATATGTATATATATATGTATATATATATATATGTATATATATATATATACATATATATATATATATATATATATATATATATATATATATATATATATATATATATATATATATATATATATATGTATATATATATATATATATATATATATATATATATATATATAAATATAGATAGATAGATAGATAGATAGATAGATAGATATAGATATATTAATGTTGTCACACACAACAGTTTTACATGTAAAACCTTTTATAAAAACGCGGTTTTAGCCATGAAAAGCTAAGAATAACTGTGAACAACCGTGATAAGCTAGAAAAAAGCTAAGACAAGCTGGGAATTTCCAATTCGCACTTTGTCTTACCTTAAAAGTCATAAGTGGGACAGCACCTTTAGGAAAACAAAAATCCTACTTTACAATTTGAAATAAAAGAGATCTTTGTTTGACCCATTTCTGCCCAACCGACAACATCCTGTCCGAGTTGTCTCTTCAAATATTCCCCTAAAGTAAAGTTGTCTTTATACGGCTTTATGGGGGCGGATTGCAGTTGAGATCAAGGAAATACCTGTGTGTGGTTTGATTTTATAATAGTGTGTTCTTTCTACTTTTTACAGGGAAAGGGGAACACAGTACAGCATGCATCGCAGTGGCATTTGATGTGTCAGGTATGTTTTTACTCTCTCTCTCTCTCTCTCTCTCTCTCTCTCTCTCTCTCTCTCTCTCTCTCTCTCTCTCTCTCCAAGTACAGAGATCAACATAAGCCATAAGCCATAAGCCAAGGTTCCAGTCAAAATGTCAAATCCCTTCCTTGTTCTCCAGACTTTATGGGGCCTATATATTTAGACAAAGCCCTAACCGATATCCAAACATTATGATTTCAGGAAAAAAAACAAGTATACTAATTCACAACACCTAAACTGATTATGGACTTTGGGTTTGGATTTGGAATTTTGCTTTCTACCACTATGGGGCTGAAATACCCATTGAAGAAATTCGATTCCGAATGGCCATTCCCAATGGGCATTTGGGATGATTTTATTACCATATTTGGTAAAGATTGCCATATATGGAACAATGCACCACGTTCGTTGCTTAGCAACGTGACCTAGAAATGCCAGGCACGTGCTCAGGCACGCTCATTATATTTGAAGCTTCCCCGATTATTTACTGTTTATTTATCTATGGGACGTGGCAGAAATAGGTTCTTGAACTTGTGTGCTAGAGTATGATATTTCTTACACTCGGGGACAGAATTGTCATCTTGGAACTCGCCAGAGGCTCGTTCCAAGATGAATATTCTGTCCCCTCGTGTAAGAAATATAATTCTCTAGCACACGCGTCCAAGAACCTCTATTTTCGTCACATTTATGCCAAATGTGGCTAATTCGTGACTAGCCAGTTGTGGCTCCACACTGGCTGGCATAAACAAAAAAACACGATTTGCAGAGAAATTAAACCCAACCTTAACTCCAGAGTACCATGCTTTATTACATGGGACAGTTATGATGAACTGTGCTGGAGAATGGTATCTGATATCAAAGAACATGGCAAAAACACATAGTAGTATTCCTTTTTAAATTGATGCTACCATAGCCCAAGAGGTACCAGTTATGACTTGATAACCTCTTCAGTGCAAAGAAACAGGACATTTGAAGTCATTAAACGCCCCGTTTTCTTTGAATGTGAACATTTACAATACATTTGCAAAAGGGCTGCAAAAATTTAAACCTTTTCTATATTGCTGTAAACAGTTGCTTTTGGTAAAGGTGTTTGGTTTCTTTACTTACTGTGTATTAAGGTGGAAATCTACGTTTTGGCACTGTCGTCTGTCCTTGGTTGGCCCTTACGTATATAATTCTAAACGAAAGATTACGCCTGAATATTGATGACTGGCCACAAGCGACTTTTTACTGACGTGCAATTTAGAAAACTACAGGCACGATGGTCCCTTTGGTCTTTCTTGTAAAATGGTCCCTAATGACATGGCAGTCTGCTATGACTATGCAGATTCCTTTGAGTTAGACCATTTTGAACAACATTTTCATCTCATTTTTTTACTGAAAGTGAAAAACATCATAATCTTCAAAGCCATGGTTTTAGAAAATGACAGATATGACCTCTATTTAGGTCCAAGGTCATGCCACAGGTACTATTAATTCTGACGGGACCTGAACATCAGTATTAACTATGTACACCACGTACTGTTAGTAATTTCGAGGCTCATGGGAACATTCAAAAATGTTTCTAAAACACTCGTCGTGCAGATCTCCTGTTGAGGTAGGACCTTGGACATGAATGATCACATGATGGACTCTCAGGCAAAAGGTTTTTTAAGTAAAAGGCGAGTCTTGACATTTTGCCAAAAAACGAAACACATTCATATACTTTTTTTAATGATGCCACATCACCTCACAATAGCCACGTATTGTTAATTTCATCATTACTTTTATGATGGAAATCATAGTCAATAAATATACATACATACATTCGGTAACTCTGAGATGTAACCTATACACTAGCATAAGTTCCATCGTCTACATATAACTATTTTCAGATCTCTAATATATTAATACCGAGTCCGGGGGAAGGATTTCTTCCTTTTAGAGGAACCTGTGCCGTTTGAGTAGGGGCTCACCAGATCCATATGTCCCCGTATGGGAATTTTAGGCAGTCCAAAAGAAAGTGTTACGTTTATTACGTTCCTTCTACCATAAGACTCAAGTTAACGGGCAAAGAAGTTAGAGCGGAGAGTACGTGTTGGCCGACATCTTTGACTTACAGCGCCATCTATTAAGAATTGACATTGAGCAACCACGTGTCCAGACAAATATCAAGCAGCAAGTTAGGGAACTGGTTATTATACTGAACTGCAGAGCAGTCTTTCCCAGTTCAAATCCCGGTGGTGGCGCGGGAAAGGATATTTCTATTCACTGCTGTTTTCCTATGTTTCGGATGGCACTTTATGCTAGAGAAAGTCCGATACAAGGTGATAGGAGTGGAGATGAAAGGAATGGAAAGTAGTATGAAGCTAGTGGCGCTGGGCGCAACACAGCGCAAAGGTTAGGCAGGTATGGTAGAGGAATGGATCCGTGCGCCAAAATATGTAGGCCGGCGCACGGATCCATGTCTCAAGGAGAATGGATAGAGGTGTAATAGTTATGAAATATGAGGAATATCGGTAGTGAGTAAAAGCAATTTAGAGATTGTGTAAATATGTAAAGCTAAGTTCACCTGGGAAAAGAAAAAAAGGTCTGATTTGGAAAATATTTGTTACTGAAATACCATGAAGCTGAGAATATGGGGAATTTAAAAACATTAATCAGAATTTGCCCCCCCCCCCCCCCCCCCCCCCCCAAATATGATACTTACCAACTCTCTGGTTCATGGACTATTATAATATTTTCAATTCAAAAGCAATCTCTGTGTGTTTTTCATAACTGGGAATCTGTCATCATGCTACAAGTGTGATCTGCTACATAAAATTAAAGTTATTTCATAATCATACTTGTATGGTTATCAATTTGCCAACACCTGTAAAATATGATAGCCCACTCCTAAACTAATAAACTAACCTGCCGCCTGGAGGCCAGGATTGGGACCGCGTAAAATCTCCCGATTTTGGATGGTTGAATGTTAACAGGCATGAATTATATAACTTGGTCAGAAATCTTCAGATTAGCTACTGATTTGCCAACTTTCAAAAATCATCCACCATTCCTCAAGAATAAATTCATTTTCTAGCCAAGAGCCAAGAATTTCATAATATGCTGAACATAGTAAGTATTTGATCTTGAAAGATCACACAATGTCTGGAAAGATCACACAATGTAAATGTTGTTGATGACGACATTTTCAGTTCCAAAATTATCTGTGTGTTTTGGATAACTGTGTGTATATTATCATGCAGCAATTGTGATCTGCTACATAAACTGAAATTAAAGTTATCCTATTAACATATGTTTCCATGATTATCAACTGTAAAGGCCCACTCCTTAAGCAAAAGTACTAACCTGGCCCCTAGTGGCTAGAATTCGAACTAAACGAAATGAAACCAAAAGACGCCGCAGAATAGTAAACCGCCTGATATCTCCTGATTTTGGATTGTTGAATGCTGACGGGTATGCCAACGTACGTGCACAATATCAATTGAACATTTCATAACACACATGTACCATGATTTAAGAACTTATAGCCAGTTTAACTATATTCTCAGCATGAGGCATCTCCGCCGCGTAGACTATAGTATAGATGTGTACGTCTAGATGTTAGACAAAGTCGCTGGATTACCGTAAAGTCGTTCCCCTATTACGACATATTAGTTAGAAGTACGAGGGCGCGAAAAATATCCAAATAATTTTCCCATGTATCATGTTAAGACAAGCTTTCAATCGCACGCATGACTTTGTTTTTTGGCTGCTCTGTTTCATCAATAAACTCGCTGCCATAAACCGTTATTAACGACGAATTTAGTAGAGTCGAATCTCCCTATACCTAGTATAAAGCCATCTGCACGAATGGCAGAATCCCGACCCTGTTATACCCTACGGTGAATTGCGTGCTCGCGCACTTCGGAATGCCGTATGCGTCCAGTCAGTTAAAATCTTTCACCTTTACCGTTGTAAGACTATCTACCGACTTCAAATGATTTATCCATTTTATAGTATCAATTTAAGTTTATTGTATCATTGTTCTGTGTTATTTATAATATCCTTAAGGGGGCACGGGACCTTCGCACCTTTAAATTGGGCATTTTTTTGTTTTTTTGATATGTGAAAGCTGAAAAGGTTTGCTACTTATTCTTTGGAATTAGAACTCTCTACTAGATCTACAAATGACAAAAAACAGGAATTTTGTAAAAGCTGACTGCTAGAGGAGAGAACATCCTCAGGCACCCAGCTGGGATGTTTATCTAAGATCTTAATATCCTTTCCTTATCTGATCTCCTGGGAGTGTGCTTTACTGGCTGATGGGTGTGAATTGGGAGTATCCTGCTACCCAGGAAACAGGCACTGAGCAATGATTGCATTGCAATTAGGGTATTGAATAAAAGGTGTAATTCTTGTGCATCAGCTGTCTTGCTTTACAGGTGAAGGTCAGACAGTACAGGTAAAACCAATCAAATGCTCCAGATATATTCTGGTGTGTGATTGGCAGGATGTTTGGGATATCTTACCTAGGTGAAGAGGGTTTCCTGTATGGTTAGGAGAGAACATTTAGATGCTGGTCCCTGGACAGTGCAGAGTCTTAATGTATTCTTACAATGGGAAATATATCCAAAAGGAAGAGAAAGAGGGGGTTTGAATGGCATGAAAAATCTTCTGTACCAGAAGATTTGGATACATTAGAGGAAGAGGAATCTGAGAATTCACTAACCATTCATAGTGCAAGTTATGGAAAGCTTAGACTGCTGAGCACTAGTTCAGATGACAATGACATAGCAATTGAAGATGCAGACTCTGAGTACTTGTCATGGAGCGGATTCACTGCCAGACAGCCAATATGCAACTAGCAGTCAGTAATAGTCTCTTATCTTTCCTTATCAGCTGGGGGGAGGAGTGCTCACTAGGGGGTCCAGCCTCTACCAGTAGAAACCTCCAAATATTTGCTAAAAATCCCTTTTTATTCCAGTAATTGAGGTACCAAGTGAACTATCAAACATTCAAACTATTCTACCAATACATGCAAATCATATTCTTATTCCAAATTATCCTTAAAAGTTGCATAAAGGGGCAGAACATCATAATAGGCTGAGGATATGCAGGGCTGGCTTTAACAGCTGGTTTGAAGGCTTTCTGAAATCACCATACTTCTCATTTTTAAAAGGCCCCCATTCATTCAATATTGATCTTAGAATGCTGAGATTTTAACACATGACCAAAAACATCCTTGGGCAGATTATAATATTTCATTTTTTTTATATCTGCTCTAGTTGTTTCTTAATTCAACTTCAAAAATGAAGAAAGGTAAGATTCAACAAAAAAATATTGATCACAACTTTAACTTACTGTAAATTCCTTAAGGAACAAAAATTAAAATAAATGAAAAAGTTGAATTTGCTCAGGGATGTTTTCTATATGATATATAAATATCAACTGTGTTAAACCTTTATTGAAGCCAGGAGGTACTTTGCAAAAACATATGTATTAGAAATCCGCATCACTGTCTTTAGGCCCCCCCCCCCCCCCCCCCCCCCAGGGAACTGTGATGGTATCATAAAACATGTTTAGGATATTTGACCTCTCCAGATTCTCAGCTTTCATAAAATATATAGTTTATTGGGGTTTTCTTGTACAATGTCCAAGATATTGGTCAATCTTTACATGGAAGTCTCAATTAAAGAACGAAGGTCCCGAGCCCCCTTAAGTGAGGCAGTATATTTACGCTCTTTTGGTGGAATGTGTGAATGCAATGTATTTGGTTTTGTATCTATCACACACACACACTTTGTTGTTCAAGTTCATCATTGCTATGTATATGTACGTTTCATTATGTAGAACATGAATGTATGTGATAATTCATTTAACCCCTACCCATTCCAGAATATATCAAAGGTTGTTAAGTTAGTGCACCTTAAGATCATTCATTTAACACTTTGACACCCAAAATTAGTAAAGGGTTATCTTTTTAACATATTTATGGTCATCTGAAAATCATTCATTTAACCCTTTACCCACCAAGTATATATTAAAGGTTCTTAAGTAAACTCATTCATGGCCAATGCACCTTCGAATAAATCATTTAACCTTTTGAAACCCAGAATATGTTGAGGGTTATTAGATTTACCCATCCATGGCCAGCGCACCATTCATTTGACCCTTTGCTCACAGAGAACATATTAAAGGGTGTTAAGTTAACCCATTCATAGCCAGAGCATCTTAATGTTATTCATTTAACCCTTTGTCACCCATAATTAGTTAAGGGTTATTTCATTAGCCCAGTAACGGCCAATGCACCTAAATATCATTCACTTAACCTTTTGCATCCCAGGATATGTGAAAGGTTATTTAGTTAACCTATTCATGGCCAGAGGACCTGACCACTATTCATTTAACCTTTTGCCACCCAAAATTAGTTAAGGGTTATTTTATTAACCCATCCATGGCCAGATCACCTGATGGCAATTCATTTCACCCTTCACCCACACATAATATATCAAAAGTTGTTAAGTTAACCCATTCATGGCCAATGCACCTTGGTATCATTCATTTAACCTTTTGCAACCCAGGATATGTTAAGGATTATGTAATTAACCTATTCATGGCCAGAGCACCTGATGACCATTCATTTAACCCTTTACCAATCAAGAATATATCAAAATTCATTAAATTAACCCACTCATGGTCAGAGCACCCTAATTTATATATTAAATTCTTTGCCACCCTGAATTTTTTGAGGCTTATTTCATCAACCCATTCATGGCCAGAGCACCTTAGCATTCATTTATCCCTATGCCACCCACCATTATTTAAGGATTATTTTAGTATTTTATTAACCATTGGATAATGTTAAAAACGTAATTTATTGAAATGAATATTGAAATAAATTGTTGAAATAATGTCAAGATGATGTTTTCACACACACACACGCATTTTCATCTGAGAATGGTTCATTAACCCATTCATAGCCAGGGAATCTTAAGATCACTCATATAACCCTGAGTGATGCCAATGGTTCGGTAAGGGTCCTAATGTTTTGAGTGGTTAAGGCAGTTTGATTGAGTTTCGGTTATTCTTCGCCTCTTAACTTCCCACACATGATTGAGTATGACCTAAAATCCAAATCATTGCTGTGCATAGGGGCATGCTAGTTCAAATTTTAAAGATGATCCGGGTATCGAATTGGGTTCTACCTTAAAGGATATAAATCTGTAGTCCATGTAAAGTGCAGTTCCTTGGTTCTTGGCAGTGGCCTTATGATTACCATGTCAAAGTGTTTAAGCCATAGAGTTTTACTGAATGATCATGTTGCAGTTTAAACTGAAAAGGTCCATTTAAACCTAATATCAGACAGATCTTTTTTGATTTTAATAAAGAATATGACACTACATGGAAGTAGTTTATATGAAAGATCTATATGACATGGACCTCAGTAGAAGAAAGAGTGAACGAATGGGATTTTAGTTCGCTTTAATTAACTACATATAACCATTTCTATAATTCTTACAGAGAGCATTGCGCACAGTTTCCAAAGTGACCTTGCAGATGCTTTGAATATGGTAATACATCAGATTACGTTTGGAGACCGACTTCGAAATGCCGACTTAGACGTAATCATCTTCCCATTCAGCGATAAGGTACTTCATGATAAAATCTACCGACTGAAAAGTGGAGGATACTCCAATCGGACTGCGTTTATGGATGCTGAGATTAAAGATATCAAAGCCATATTGGAGAACATCACCAACAGAGGTATGTTGCTTTCTACTTTGTGCAGGTTCCTTATTCATTTTTAGATTCCTTTTCTAAACAAACAGAAAATGCAAAACCGTGCTCAGTTTATGAAATTCTTGAAAAATTAATGCATTACATAATTGCTGCGGATGAACTCATAGTGTACATATGGCTGCACTTAAAATTGAATCAAATACTTTTGTTTTTAAAACTTTTTTTATTTTCCTTGGCGCCAGGTTAAGCTGGCCCACATTCATAAAAGACAGTGTTACAAAGATGTATATATAAAGTGATACCTAGTTACATTATTTGGTGTCAAACCAATGTTTGTAAAACAGTGTTTGTAACATTTGGCACAATAAAGATATATGTACAAAAGATCAATTTTCTAAGTTATCTGTGTATATACCCCACCTTTGTATAAATACTCTTTCTTTGTCTTTTAATTGAAAACTGAATTTTTCATAACTGTGCATATTTCTTACAGTAGACTTTATGTACGATAAAGTTGGCTTAATTTCTTTAATTTTTGCAATGAATATGCACTTTTTTGTATTAAGGATAATTGCATTTACCCAATATGAGCAGTCAAATTCTCCAAGAATTTTTTTTTCATCTGAGATTGTGTAACCTTCAATACCAATATCCTGTATCCAGGATTGGACCTGAGGCCATATTTCGTTTGAGACCTCACATTGAATGAGCATATGTTTATTTGAGTCTTTTTCTTTTTTACAAAGACCACAAATATCTGAGTCTTTTACACCAATTTTATGAAGAACATTATTGGTGTAAAATCTTCGATGCAATGTCCTAAATTGGATGTATCTAAGATATGTATCATCTATTATTGTGATCTTCTTAGAAGATCTTCCCATAGATAGAGATGATATACTCAGTTCCATTTTTTCATTCCATTTGTTTGAGGTCTCCACGAGAATATTTTTGTTCTTTCCCAGCATAATCTTATAGATATTGGACACACCTTTTTTGTCTAAAGACAAGACAGTATTTAAACATGAATTTGTAGGCTCTAAAAAGATATGCATGGGTAATTCCTTTTGGTCAAGATGATCTTTTATTACTCTGCAAAAAGCTCCATACTCTAAGAAGTTGGTTTTTATATCGAATTTTTCCTCAAATTTTTAAGGAGTAAGGTTTCATATCCTCATCAAGTAAATCACAAATTATTTGTACTCCATTATCTAACCAATTTTTTTTAATCGGCAATCTTAATTGAGGATTGTACCACAATGGAGTAAGTAAAATATTTTCAGAAGATATGAAACACTCTTTCTTTCACAAACTTCCCAGACTATTCAGAACATCTTTCCAAACGGAGTTTTCTGTCATTTCTTGTATTCTTTCCAAGAAATCCATACCATATTTAAAGACATTAAATAGTTCAAACTCATCAGGGATAACACACCATTTTGCATTGGATCTTAAATATCTTTTTAGCCATCCCACCTTGAGGTAGGAATCGAATAGTTCTAGGTTGTGTAATTTCATACCACCAAATTGTGTATCCGCTTCCAAGATTTCTTTTCTGAATTTAGGGGGTTTTCCCTCCCACAAGAAATCTTTTACTAAATTGTTTATAATTTTAAAAGTCTCTTTGCCTGGGGTTGGTAGGGACAGGAGTATACGGGTGAATTTTGAAAATATTAAACTTTTTATTATTACTACTTTTCCATAAGGAGTCAATTTCCTTGTCTTCCAAATAGCAATAATTTTCTTAATATCTTTTAGTTTGTTTAAGATATTGTAATCTGAAATTTCACCCATTTTAAGAATGTTATAACTGATGCCTAAGACTTCAAATTCATCAGTCCACTTCAAATTATATTTGCCTTCCCAGGCTATACTCCTGTCCCTTGATCTTCCAATTTTGACCACTTTGGTTTTTTCTATATTTACCCCAAGTCCCGAGATCTTCTTAAACCAATCTAGTACCCTCACGACACCACTCATACTTTCGCGTTCAGCCTTAATATAAATAGTGGTGTCATCAGCGTAAAGAGATATTTTTACCTCCCTATTGTGCGCTTTGATACCCTTTATATCAGAATTTTCTCTGATTACATGTGCCAAAAACTCTGCGCAAAGCACGAAGATATAAGGTGAGATTGGATCACCTTGTCGACAGCCCCTAGATAATTCAAAAATACTTGTGAAATGCCCATTCTGTTCCACCCTGGAAATTGACTTGGAACGTAAGAGCTTAACCCAAGATATTAAATTATCTCCAAAATTAAATAGATTTAGACACTGGTCAATATAGTTCCATTCAATGGTGTCAAAGACTTTAGAATAATCTACCACAATTAACAGTCCATCAATGTTTTCATTATGGCAATAATCTATGGTGTCATATAATAGCCTTGTGTTTTAGCCAATGAACCTATTAGAAATGAAGCCAGTCTGATCTGTTAAAATTAACTCCTCAAGAACACTCTTAATTCGATTGGCAATCATGGCTGAGAGATACTTATAGGTACAATTTAACAATGTAAGTGGCCTCCAATTTTTAAGGGAGTTTCTTTGTTTACCACTCTTAGGAATGCAGGTTATTGTTCCTAATACTGTATCTCTAGTCAGATGACCATTCTTATAAGAGTCATTATAGGCACGGAGTAGACATACTGATAATTCATGTATAAATAATTTTAAAAATTCATTTGTAAAGCCACTTGGTCCTGGAGATTTATTTAACTTACTTTTACCTATAACGTATTCCAATTCCTCCATTATAAAATCATTATCAAGTTCTTTTTTTGATTCTGATAGTTTTGGAATGTTTTGAAGGTATTCCTCATAAAAGGAGCCCATTATTGAAATAATTCTTTTTTTGTGAATAGGTCTTGGTAAAAGGTTTTTTGCAAGTTTAAAATCTTCACAGGATCGTTTATGGTTTTTTGGTCCTCATCAATCAGCTCCACTATTGTTTTGTTGATGTAATTTTTTTTTTCTAAGTTCAGAAAGAACTTTGATGGTTTTTCCCATCCTTTTATAAATTCTTCCCTAGATCTAATCTGGTTAGCTCTCATTCTTTTGTCTCTCAATTCCTGTAATGCCGAATTTTTTTCATCCAATTCTAATTTAAGTAAATCAGAATCAATGGGTGACTAGTCAATCTGTCTGTCAATGGATTCTATTTCAATCGTGAGCTTTTTCTCAAGCTCTCTTTTTTCTCTAGCAAGTTTTTTGGAAAAACTTATTATTAATCCTCTTACTTGGCACAGTAAAGTGTATAAGAATAGGGAGTTGGAAATTGTTAACTGTAGATTCGAGTCTCCAATTTGATCTAAGTTATCTAAATCATATACAGGAATAGCATATGTCTGTTTTATCAACTTAATTTCTTTTTTGATTAAAGTTACTAATTCTTTGTTTTCTAAAAGAGTGCTATTTAATTTCCAACTTCCTCTTTCCTTTTCATTCTTAGATATATTGATTTCTAGAGAAATGACATTGTGATCACTCTTATAACAAGAGTGTATCTTTGCATCTGGGCATAAACTTAATAAATCCTCGTTTATTAAGAAATAATCCAATCTTGCTCTTTTAAAAGGGTTTTTAGTACCCCAGGTATATTTTTTGGTTTCGGAGTGTTGAAGCCTCCAGATGTCTACTAATCCCAATTTCTCTATATTCTCTTTTATCACAGAATTACTTTTCGGATTTCTTAATGTGATATAATTATAGAAATCAATATCCTCCAGACATACATTCGAGTCACCCACATATACAGTATAATCTGCTTCGGCCTCAGAGGTATTTGAAAAGAGGGTTTTATACCATAGTGGACTGTCTCGATTTGGACCATAAACATTTACAAAAGTTATTGCATATAAGTTTGCAACATCCAGAGTTATCTGCAAATATCTTCCATCCAAATCTCTGGAGATATTCAAAACCCTATACTCAAAGGTATTATTAATCAGTATGGCCACCCCTTTGCTATTTGTTGTGGTGCCAGATAAATAAATGCTTATATTCCATTCTCTTTTTAATTTCTCAATATCATCTTCTACAAGATGGGTCTCCTGGAGAAAAACCAGATCAGCCTTCATTTCCTTGAACTTACACCAAAGGTCCAATCTTTTAGGGGCTGTCGCAATCCTCGCACATTGGCAGAGCATATTTTTTAGCTTTTTGGCTGCGGCTGTATTTCAAAGGCACAATGGTTATATGAGCTGATACCTGGCAACAAGGAAAATATTTTAAACATTTTACCAACTGGTAATATAATACATAACATACATAAATTAGAACATAGAACCATAGTACTGGACAGTGACAATTCAATAGGCCTCAGTGGAAGCCTTGGCTTTCTAAACTAGGAAAAGACCAAACTTTACAGAAAAAACCCCAAAAAACAGTAACAGTTAACAAAAAATTAAGAAAAACTACAAAGGACAATTACAAGTGTTAGATCAACTGATTTACATATTCTGTCTCACCTAATGTGAGATTTATGTAGCGCATGGAGGAGCCCCCATATTAAAAAAATGAAAGTAGAAAAAGTTAAATAACTATATCTCTTTAAGTTACCTTAATATTATTAAACAGACTGTACTTTGTGAAAGTAAAAGTGCCAAAAGCCTGTGAAAAGTATAAAAAAGAAAAGTAATAGGTTAACATACTAGTAATGATGGTTTATCTGCTTTTCCATCAATATGATTATTAACCTACTAGGATTTTTCCCCGATTTGTCTCATTCTTCAGACTAATTAGAGGATAAATAAGAAAAATAGGGTTTTTCCCCAAAGTGGAATAATTTTTCAAATGATCAATAGGGTTTCTCCCCAAAATAGTATGGTCATTCAAAATCTTATACAGTTTAGGTAATGGATATGTAAAATTCCCACTAGGGTAGTGATTTCCACACTATAATATACCCAGGTATGTCTTAATAGATTTGGGTTTTTTCCCCAATTTGCAAAATTAAATAAACTCACAGACACAAACTATTGAGATGGGATCTGTGACTGCAAACCATAATATGTCTTTTCAAACACAATTTTCAAGACATCATATATATAAAGTTACATACCCATTTTACACAAATTAAGTATATACATTTTGGCCATATAAGCAAACAAAATATGTCATGAATACACAAAGAAATATAAAATACTCCTTAAAAACTGTTAATGTTGCCCATGTATCAGCACATATAATTTTGGGGTTTTTCCCCAGTTTATCAATTAACTAAGATACCATAGTAATATAGTTTTGATTTGGGTTTTTTCCCCAATATACCACAGCAGTTGAACAAATAATTATTAAGACCAACAAAGGGTCTGTGACCACCCCTCATGAACAGGACTGTCTTTGTTTAAGACAATTTTCTGAAGATCCGATATTCAGAGAAAAAATCACAGACCCCACATACCACATAATTATTTCATCGGTATATAACACCTATACACAGTCTGTTGAAACAAATATAACTGTTAGGATTATACCAAAAGCATTGACGAAAACAAAAATAGAATAAATTGCTGTAATCAGCCAGACATGTGCCACCGTGCAGAGCGTCCCCAAGCACACCAACACATTTTAAAGCTTTTTCTTAAAAATTTTGACTGGCTTTTCAGTTTCCCTGGCAAGTTCTAAGAATTTCTCTAGGACCAAGATTTGATTTGGAATACTGTCTGTCCCCAGTGTCTTGTCAATTCCTATCGTGCCTACTGCTATGACTTTGTTTTTTTTTAGTATCTCTTGTATCTCATCAAGATAGTTGTCAGTATATTGGTAAGCATATTTTGAATCAAATGCTTAGAGAAGCAATGATTAGATTATAAAATGTTTAAATGTTCAGTATTGTAATGAAGTAAGTAATGCAGGCTTGCATAGTTTGGGCTTTGTTTCCTTTGTCCTATTCTGTAAAACGTATGCTTGATTTTTCTCATCAATCACCATTTCTCTTCTGTTTTAGAAATGTCTGGATTAACAGACTTCACAAGCGTCCTAGAATTTGCATATGACAGTCTCTGTGTTGGAGAATCCAGGTCCATCATTATAATCTCAGACTTCATTGCAACTGAGAGGTCTAATGAAATTCAGGAAATGCTGGATAAAATTACAGATAAGGATACCAGCGTATGTACAGTATATGGTATTCATTATATGTTATACATTCTGTGAGAACATGCAATGATTTAAATGAGGGTATTTTCAAACTCCTCTTAAAAAATTAAAAATATAAATAAAACAAAGATGGTCGACAATTTAGCATAACCTTACCTCCAAAATGATATGATTTATCATTGAAGGTTATTATAAAATTTTAAGAAGTTGAATTCAACATTGCTTACAGTGATAATTACCAATAGATATTGAAGGCAGAATGACAATAACAATTGTTTTTCTTAATATTCTAGGTTGTTCCCATTGGATTGAATAAGCTGAGAAATGAGGAAACGTTCAAAATGTTTGGAGAGGCATCAGGCATGTCCATTGACCTTAGCTTGGGGGACATTTCATCATCTATAGATGCAGTTTTTGGTGAGTGAAACTCACAGTTTAGAATCTACCTGCTTTCGTAGTAATACCAGTACCATACACTAGCCCATCTATTCTTTTTCCTATAATTACTAATCATTTGCATTGAACTGAATACTTAGAACAAAATCGAGGAGGTGTCACAGAGCCAAGCTTTTAGAGTTTTGGGGAAATAGTTACTAGTTTATTCTCATCACTTGTTAATATATACAGAGTTTGAATTTGGTTTGATATGCATGTGGTATGTGAGAAATGTGACTCTGACTCCAATTACTCGATAATCTTACTGTTACATTGTATCCTCTGCTATTAATGACTAAATGACCGCAACTTCACATAGATTGAAGCATGCACTGTGAGCATGAGCAAAAATATTACGTTTTGGACACCCAATTGCAGCTGGGATTTGCTAAACATCAGCAGATTTGTCAACCTGTAAAGTAATTCGGACACGTTTAGCCAGAATTACAGCTACACCCCATATCTGAAAGGCAGAACATATGACATGGAGCCATTTAGCGCTTTCTAAGTGTGATGTATGTGCTTCGAATGAAGGTAAAATTGTCATAATAGAAATAGATTATTTTCTCCCACGACTGTTTGTGAAACAACCTGACTATGTTAAGGTAGTAATCTACTTTCCGGAGCTGTCCTCTGTCCTCGGTATGGATAGCAAAACAAACGATTATGCATGAGTAGTGATCACTGGCCATGAATCCCTTACAAACGACTTTCTTTTGACGTGCGCTTTAGAAAAACGACAGGTGCAATGGTCTCTTGGGTCTTCCTTGTTAAATGATACCTAGCAACATGGCTGTCTCCAATGACAATGAAGATTCCTTCAAACTATATTATTTTGACCAATACTTTCATCTCATATTTAGGCTAAAAGTGAAAAACGGTACATATTTTGAAGACAGTATTTTAGTATGTGACAGATACGAACCCCCTCCAGGTCCATGATTATGTAACAGGTCCATTGAATTTTGGACAGGATCTGAAAATCAGCATTTACTAACCCATGTTCTTTTTGTATTTTTGAGACCTTTGGGAACATTTAGAAATATCGTTAGAATGCTCAAGCTGCATATACTCTCTTGAGGTAGGACCTTGGACCTTACCAAAGTTATGAATGGTCAAATAGTAGAGTCTCATTCTCAGGTAATTAAGGGGTGAGTTTTGACATTTTGCCAAATAACATAACACATCTAGATTTGTTCTTTAAAGGGGCCACATCACCTCAAGATAAACACATTGATGTTTATCATCATTTGGTAACTATGAGGTGAAACCTATACAATAGCATTAGTGTCGTTGTCTTCATTTAACTCACTTTTCATATATTCAAGTTTTAAAAATGACCCACGTATCAGGTATGGTTCAACCTTAAGAATGTTCATTGAATCAATGATCTCGTTCTACTGGTAGTGAGATGTTTCTGCATTTTACCAAGCTGAATCATGCAACATTTTTGATAGAACCCGATTTATTCCTCTACCCACGTACTTGAGATCACTTTCTTCAGTTAATTCCAATAAAAAAGCATTATATAGGTAACTGCAGAGATGATCCTCCTTCTATACTGCTAATGTAAGTTGTATTACTGAAGCACTGTCTAGTAGCTAACTGTTTCTTTCTAAACTGTAGTGGACTTTGGTTGATATATGTACAGTATCATCCATTAACTCTCTTAATGCAAAATGCAGTGTAAATGGTGTGTTTATTTTTAACAGGTACCACTCCACCAGTTACAGGGACAAAAAGTAATGAAGTAACATCCGAAGCAGCATCAAGCAGCAGTTCAACTGAGAGGAATGACATGAGTACTACAACAATCAAAAACCTAACACATCCACTCAATAGTTTTTTGTTCGGAAATGTCTCAAAATTGACACTGCCGTCCATTTTGGCAGCATTTGATCACAGGCCATCTCTCCCAAAAGCCCTGGATGAAATTGAATTCCTAGATGGTGTAAGTGTGTCATTTGCTTCAGCTCCAGAGACACTACCTAATGGGGTGGAGATTCCTGTTGGCCTGGCTCTACGAGGATACCTCACAATCCTTGGCTTTAGGCTTAATGGTGAGCTTAGGTTCAGCAAAAATGGAATCAAAATCAGTATGACAGCAGACCCATTTGATATGGGTAATGGACTGATCTCTGTGAGTGATGCTACAGGGCAGGCTGGTCCTAAGTTATTGGTTGATGTTAGCTGGAAAACGGCGCGTGCCTTCATTTTAATACCTGGCAGAGTAACAGTTCTTAAAATAACTACAGCCGCTGATATCGGTGTTGAAGGCGGAAGAGTGAACTTAGAACTGCATGGTAAATTCTTGGACCTGTTTGAATGCTCCATGCAGATAAGCTCTGACTATGAATCCTTTTCTAGTTTAGATTTTAGAGTGAAAGGTGGCTTCAAGCAAGACCTATTTGACAAGCTAAATGCAGAGGTTCAAGCAATCCTTGATGATTACAGAAAAAAAGCAGATGGTGCAAAAGAGTCTGTTGAGCAAGATGTCCGCAATGCGCAGGCCAAATATGATGATGCTAATGATGCTCTGGATCATACAAAAGACGTTGTTAATGAAAGGAAATATATTTTCACTAATGCTTCAAATGCTGTAAAGTTGAAAGAGGCTGATGTTGAAAATGCGCAAGGTGCATTTGATGATGCTGTGAGTGCTTTTGAGGATGCTCAACGGGGGCTTGCTTCAGTTAATGCTGGACTTGAAAATGCTAGACAGGCTCTAAAAAAAGAAGAAAGTTACTGCAGTCGATGCAGACGCAGTAAGTGTGATTTAATGGTCTGATGTACACGGTGTTTAAGTTCTTTTATTTTAGCCAAACTAATCTGGAACACTTAGCAACATATGAAAAACTGATT
>OZ012699.1:4337805-4340045 GCA_963942565.1 Maea johnstoni
CTGTCAACAACTCAGGTGGTGTGTTGGAAGTTGCAAAGGGAGCACTTGAACTTGCTGTCAACGCAGTGAACGAGTCTAGTCACTTATTGGATGTTGCTACAGCTGCAATGACAGTGGCTCAGGAAACAGCTGAAGCAGCACAGTGAGTATGGACTTGGGAAACCTTACATGTGTACTGGTATCATCAGACTTTGAGTAGGACTCAGTTACGCATTGAAATATGGTACCATATATTGTTAACCCATTCTTATTAAAGGTTTTCTCTAAATATTGCACCCAAGTTCTATGCCACTTAATTAAAAGTTTAAAATAATTTCTACAAAGGGTTTGAACAATATATATATATATATATATATATATATAGATTTCAAACGTAGCAGTGGCTAAAGTGTTGTAAATCAACTTATCGGCTTGGATGCCTAACCGCTACTGACGCTATGACGTCAGTCTTCACGTGCGCGTTTCTCTCATGAGCCAATCAAAATACGGGTTACAACGCCGCTCTTAGGCGACGGTGTTTATGGCGCCAAGTGTCTCTTGCGCCCTCTATTATCCAATAGTGGATACTAAAATGTAGCGGTTTCGTCTATATTGAGACTCATCAGAGGCTAGGATGAAATTGGGACTATGGTCGCATGTGACATGAACTGTCATGTTAGACCATTGTCGGACGGATTTCATATAGATGGAATCCTCTCATGAGAGATGGCTAGAATCTTTTGGGTTCCCGCGTACGTGGTACGATAAGAGTGATTAAAGGGTCCTGATCGGACCCCGGACGGTCAATACATTACCCCCAAAATTATTGGAAAATAAAATGAAACGGGGCAGTGGGGGTTCTAATATTGATCCTCCCTTTTCTAATAGGGAGTGCACGGATGAGCACAACGATGTGTTAGTGTGGATCATAGAAGGTCCATATTGCTCTACGAAGTGAAAGATTGGGATAATAATGTGAAGAATAGTAAAGTATAAAAAGAGGGTAAAAACATATATTAGAAGGTGGGACATGTGGTGTTGGACATATGTCCCCAGTGTAATATAACACCCAAGCGATTATAGGAAATCAGCCGTAGCTACCCGAAAACGGTTAGACTGTGTAATTGCATTCTTAGATTTGAATGCATCGAACGAATACTTGTAGTGTAACAGTAAAGTGTATTTTAATAAAGTGTATAGAAGGAAGAATAGGTAATAAAATTTCATTGGATATAATATAATATCATGTAGTATAATATTGTATAATGTGCAGAATAAATTTCCTCTTATAGTGTAGTGTATGTTGTAATACAAGTTGTTCCGGATCTAGAATATGAGCTAATTTTGCAATAAAAGATATACATATAAATATATTGTGTTTATTGTGTATGTTGGTATGGCTTGGTGGTTTTATTTTGTTTGTTTTTATTATTGAAAACATTAAGGCCTTCTGGGATCTTGCTTCGTAGGCGACTGATCCAGGCTTGTTCTATCTCTAGTCTTCTAGAGAGTGATAGGTCACTATCTGGGTGTCCTCTTGTGAATTGTAATACAAAAACCTCCAAGTCTCTTATACCTCTATGTCCCGCTTCATTGTAGTGTCTTCCTACGCTGTGTACTAGTGTATTATTTTGTTGTATATTTCTAAAGTGTTCACAAAGTCTAGAATAAAGGCCTCGTTTGGTCTGACCTACGTATGTCTTTGTACATACTTTGCATTTGATAGCATAGATCAGATTGTTGCTTTTACAATTACATTTACGAATTGTAGTGTAAAAAGTATTTGTAATGGGGCAGTGGATCCTACCCCCGAGATTTATAGTGACGCAGTATCTGCAATTTCTTTTAGTACACGCTCGTTCGTCTGGATCATCACCAGGTTTCTTGGTTTTGGGGGCTATGGGCACATCCCAGGGATTAGTTGTTTTAGCTCTAATAATGATATCTCGGAGGTTTTTGGGTCTACGGTAACCCTTCATGATTCTATAATCTAGTAAACCTCTTGTAGCACATGACCTGTCTAATAGATCTATATTGTTAGAAATGATTTGGTCTAGAATGTTTCCACTAGGGTGGAAAGTGGTGATGAGGAAAAATCTTTTCTCATCCTCTGCGTCTGTTTGATCAGACGTATTGTATTGGAGTAATTTGCCTCTATCTAGTTTGTAGGCCTTGCCAAACGCCTCCTGTAGTAGCTTCTTCGGGTAGCCTGCTCTGTGGAAGTAGTCTACCATTTTTCTTGATTCTGTCACAAAATCATT
>OZ012699.1:4340245-4352745 GCA_963942565.1 Maea johnstoni
TAATTCACTATGGTATTCTTACTACATCTGTAGTATTAAAAAATTGAATGATCTGCATGTGAAATTATCAACAATTCAAAACGGTCTAGTAGTTTAATCAAAATCTGTAGTATCACAACATTAAATGATACTTGTAGTATATAGTGGCAAAATTGAACTGATACATTACTGAACTTTAAATATCAATTTTCCTTTGATGCTTCATTTCAGATGTAACATTCAGTATTGATTTTATCTATGGGACAGTGTATATGCCTAAACTACATTTAGTAATTTGGGATGTCACATAATGATGACGGATGACTGTGGTGGCTGATATTCCTTTCACTTTTGTATTGTGTTGGCATATATAATGCTTACTCACTGAGATTGTTTTAGCATTAAAAGGACTAATTAGACTATTGGGATGGAAACATACTATTGTTTGTTTTTTATTCGCAGTATTGCTTAATAGGTGAGCATTTCAGTATAATTATCTTATATTTAGCATTCCCGGCAGGGTAGACGACCATGTTCTGAGAGGAAGTTAGGTATAAGATAATACTTTTGTGACATAGATGGCATATCCGTTTAAAAACATTGTGTAGAACTAGACATTCCATAACAATCTTCATAAACTAATTGGGTTTCTTTAAAAGAATTCTGCCTCCTTTTAGGTGGAGGCACATATACGGCACACAACACTTTGAGGTCAAAATAAAGAACAAAATATTTTACTCATGGTTAGTGTTACACACACAAGTTTGAGTTTCATATACATGTACTGCAAACGATCAGGAAACAAAAGTTTTAAGTGTAGAAGTATACACTACATCACAAAATTAAATTGATTCCTCTGAGAATATCTCCAACATAATCCCCTATTGTAATTCTCACTACATCTGTAGCATTACAAAATTGAGTTAGTTTACTCTGAAAATATCTCCAACATAATCCACTGTGGTATTCGCACTACATCTGTAGTATTGCAAAATTGAAAATCAGAAATTATCAACAATTCAACATCTCTAGTTTCACAAAATGCAATGTTACTTGTAGTGTATAGTGGCAAAATTAACCTGAAACATTACTGAACTTTAAATATCAATTTACAAATAAGTTTTCAGTTATCCTAAAGGAATTGACAATATGACACTACCTGACCCACACTAGACAATGATCATGAGGGAGTAGATGAGTCAGGATACATTGGAATTTGGGCTGACAATGATCAATAATTCATATGTTGCGGAACTGGACCCTGAACTTGTAGCAGGCTGGCAAAATGCATGAATATCGTGTGGATCCTGTAGTGGCATAGTTTCCCTCTCCTCTTGAATACATTCCGCAGCCTGACTTTCCAGGATGTATTGCTGAATAATACACTAACAATTAATGGTAAAATCAAACCTTTATTTGGGTTGGATTTGAAGGAGTTGGGTGTTAATGTATTATGTGGATTGGCAGACAGTATTTTCTTGATTCCCGATTGTCTGCTTCTTTTCGGCTTTAACATTTGTTGGATCAGTACTATGCTCTTACCGAGCTTGAAATACGGTTTATGAGGGCCAAGGATGGCAAGGCAATGTTTACGTGTTTTCTAACACACAGGATAGGTGTTAGATTGATAGAGACAGTCCTGTACGCCCCACTGATATTTAATTGGAACAGGTACACCGTCACAGAGAATTGAAAATTTTGATAATGTAAACAGGTATGATACTAATGCTAGAATTTGTTAGTATATGTGTATGGGACATACTTTTACAATTGACATATGTTATAGATAGATGATTCCTCTTTCAGATCAAGAAATTTTTCTAGGCAATGTGCTCTCATGAGTAGTGATTTGAATTTTTTTGATGTAATTAAATAGCTTTCAAGTTATTCAGGGATTTGCCCTAAGTAACTGAATTAGCATGTGGTATTTCTTTGGAATGTCAAATACTTATGGAGCATAAAGAAGTTGCATGTATCAACTGTAATGTAATGGCAATTAATTAAAAGAATGGTGCTGACATTTATATGTTTACCTTGTCATAAAAAATATTGCAGGAATCTGATTGGAAAGGGTGGTCTGAGTAACATCACATGTTCAGTCAAAGAGTAAGTATAAAACTAGTGACAGATATATCCTCGCACTCCTTAATTAAATATGTTATATTTCTTAATATTTCAATGTAATTTTTCAAATATGCAAGATCTTCAAACCACTGCTGGAAATTGCTTTTTGGCATTTAGAACACTATTTGCGTATCATATTCTGCCATCATGGTGTATATCTGGAAAATTTATGTCGGGGTTGGGGGGAGGGGATGATAACTTTGTTACCATTGATATGTGAAAATGGTGTACTGCAAGATGTCTGCATTCAGTCAGCTGAATTTCGGACCTAGCCTAAAGGCCTCATTCGATACCAGCCGGCTTCTTGCAGATATCTTAATGTACATCATTTTCACAACAAGGATAACTAATATTATGTTTACTTCTGCCGTTGATATACGATGTTATCATCAGCTCCACTCGATACTAGCAGATGCTTACCGCAGTTTGTGGCATTGTAGAAAGGAACAATGTAAAAGTATGAAATGTTTTGTTTGAAAGTAGCAGAAAAAATAATCACGGTTACAAAAAGGTCTAGCCTTGTATAAACTAGTAATACCTAAAGCAGAGCAAAGAAATTAGGGCATCAAGCGACTTATTAGACCTATGTTGTACACAGTGGACCTCGTAATTATGATTATGTCACTTTACAAAGAGGGGGACTCCCAGTTAAAGGGGAAGTAAGCCGATTTTACATAGGGGTTATATTTATTATTGACCGAGTATTTAGTCTATTCCCCAAATACCTACTGCCCAAGTGCACCTAGGTCAGAGATTAATGTTTCTCCCAATGCCAAAAACAGCACACTGAGAGGTACCATGGTTTTGCTAATGTGCCTAACATCCGAGGGTTCTAATCACTGGTGATGACTATGTGGTGTTACTCCTCAGATAACAATATGGGTAGTAGACAGTAGTATAGTATTCATTTGTCATCTGGTATGCAAGAAAGTTTCAAAATGATTCACTGCATGGCTATAGATCACACCAACAGTCAACAAAATGCAAAGAATGGGATTAAAAAGGTTACATGTAATATAATTCCAACGGATATGTATTTGAGAAAAAATGGATTATTGCAATCAAAAGGAAGGATCCAACCATAACAGACACATCCAGTGTGTGTGTGTCCAGAATACTTTTTAAAGAGTGATTATGAGAGAGACCTCAGGGCCCGATATTATAAAGGTGGTTTAGCAGTGGTTTAAGCTAACCCATGGAATAACTTCCATTTAACCCACTGTTGAGGTGCATAGCGGCAGTGCAAGCAAAACAGTGGGTGAGCGTTAACCTAGGTTTAGAGGACAGAGTGCAAGATGGTGGGTTAGCCTAAACGATGGGGTAAATGCGCCCAAATCAGCCGCTTTCGCTAAACCTACCAAGGGGTAGGTTTAGTGGGTAGTTTAGCGTCTCGCTCACCATGAAACAGCCGTTGCAACCTACATATATGAGAGATATCATACAATTATTGATACTTAAATCATAGGAATGTTTTATTTTTCTATCAAAACCTTTTTTTCGGTGCATACCAAACTGGTCCTCAGCATCTTTGAATACAAGGGGCATGTTTGTTATCAATAAATGATATCTCGTTAAGTATATGTGTGTAGCTCAGAATATGATGAAATAGAGGTACTCTCTTATTGGAATATTATGCCTGAATGTGTTCATTTATAGATAATCAATATTTGTATCCATTTAATTCCCAAAATGAAGACTATATAGAGATTTAAGTAGGTACAGGTGATAGCTGCTTTTGCCATTCAAATATCCTTTTTGCAGGTTGAAATTAATAGACATTTTGGAGCTTACAGCGTGATTGCAGGGTTGGGGGGGGGATGGGGGGGGGGAGAGAAATATTAAAACTTTATTTTTTTTCCTGACCACTCTAGAGGGAGGGGGCCTGCTCTGACGGCCTTGTGGTCTAAGGCGCCGCCACTGATTGCACGCTGTCTCTCACCTCTGCCTGGGTTCGAATCTCAGCCTGGGCATGTGGGAAAGTTGCCAGTGACTTGGGGTCAGGCGGTGGTTTTTGCTGGGTACTCCGGTTTCTTCCACTACTTACAACTGGCTAGTCACGAATTAGCCATAATTGGCATGAATGTGACGAAAAACAAAATTCCAAATGACTAGAGGGGGGAGGGAAAATTAATTTATCCTCCATCTACAGAAGGAAGGTTAGTATATTTCAAGCAATGATTGGTTGCTTGGCACATTTTGCTGGAAAAGGGAACCATTCAATGTGCGAGAGTCGCAATAAAGACCATGTGCATGTCCTTCAGTATGTGATAGAATATCCTTAGTACAAAAAGTAAGACAACCCTATCAATAATATAAACACACATTTATTTATATGTTGATATGTCAATATCTAACACGTAACACCTATCTACCTCTCTGTCTGTCTATCTATCTCCCTATTTATCTATCATATATATAATGATGATGATAATAATAATGATTGTATAATATAATGATGTATGATTGTATGTATAATTATATATGATATATATAATGATATATATAAACACTGTATAATATAATGATATATGATTATATGTATAATTATATATGATATATATAATAATATATATAAACATATATATATATATATATATATATATATATATATGTGTGTGTGTGTGTATATATATATATATATATATATATATATATATATATATATATATATATATATATATATATATATATATATATATATATATATATATATATATGTATGTGTGTTTATGTACATATGTATGTATGTGTGTGCATGTTAACTTACAGATAGGTAGATAGAAATACAGACAGACAGACTGGTAGATAGATGATAGATACTAATGGATATACATATAAATGAATGTGTTTCCATTATTGATAGGGTCTTTTTATTTTTTGTAAAAATGATATTCTATGACATATGAAAGGACACACACATGGTCTTTATCGGACTCTCGCAAATTAGTAGGTTCCCTTGGTAAGAAAAATGAGCCAAGCAACCAGCCATTGCTTGAAATATATTTACCTTCCATCTGTAGAGGGAGGATAAATAAAGTTTTAATTACCCTCCCTCTAGCATGGTCAGGAACATTTATTTTATTTTATTTCCCAGACCCACGTAACTATTTTTTTTATTGTGAAGTTGCCATAAGTAGATCAGAGTTCTAAACTGCAGGGCAGGTTAATAGAGAAGTAATGGTTGTTTGTTTCTCCGTTCACCACCAGGGGCCACATCTGGATGTCAAAACTTGTTCTAATTTAATATATGGCCAACTGTAGGCTACAGGTGCAATGTAGGTGTGAGCAGTGATATCTATACAAGAAAGTAAAAGAGAGAAAAGCCTAGTAGCTAGGCTAGATTGAGGCCCTGCATGTGGCTAAAAATAAGCGGCCCGCCTCACTGCACCCTGCCAAACCAGTCGTGGAGTAGCGTGAAGTAGTTGCCCTAGGTATTGTTCCCCTACCTTTCATGCAACCCATTTCCCTGTAACCTTTACCAGTGAGTGAACAAACCTGCTGGCCGGCTATTCCTTGCTATATTTAACCTTCCTTTATAATATCGGGCCCAGAAGTGGACTTTTGGGAATACCAGATGCACGGTGTGGAGTCTAGATTGATATAATAGTGACTGAGGCTCACACAGACTAAGTTTCCAAACAAGCTTCCAATGACGTCATGAAGACATTAAGACCCCAGGGCCCGATATTATAAAGGTGGTTTACCAGTGGTTTAGGTTAACCCACAGAATAACCTCCATTTAACCCATTGTCGAGGTGCATAAAGGCAGTGCAAGCAAAACAGAGGTTGAATGTTACCCTAGGTATAGAGGACAAAGTGCAAGAAGGTGGGTTAGCCTAAACGGTGGGATAAATGCGCCCAAATCAGCCGTTTTCGCTAAACCTACCAAGGGGTAGGTTTAGCGGGTAGTTTAGCGTCTCGCTCACCATGAAACAGCCGTTGCAACCTCCATATATAAGATATAAGATACAATTATTGATACTCAAATCATGGGAATTTTTTTTCTATCAAAATCTTTTTTTCGGTGCATACCGAACTGGTCCTCAGCATCTTTGATAACAAGGGGCATGTTTGTCATCAAATACTGTTATCTCGATAAGTACATATGTGTAGGTCGGAATATGATGAAATAGAGGTAAAAATATATTTACTTTCTATCTGCAGAGGGAGGATAAATAAAGTTTTAATTACCCTCCCTCTAGCATGGTCGGAAACCATAAGTAGACCAGAGTTCTAAACTGTAAGGCAGGTTAATAGAGAAGTTATTGTTGTTAGTTCCTCCGTTCACCACCAGGGGCCATATCTGGATGTCACAACTTGTTCTAATTCAATATATGGCCAATAGTAGGCTACAGGTGTAATGTAGGTGTGAGCATTGATATCTATATGATTAAGTAAAATAGAGAAAAGCCTAGTAGCTAGGCTAGATTGAGGCCTTACATGTGACTAAAAAATAAGCGGCCCGCCTCACTGCACCCTGCCAAACCAGTCGTGGAGTAGCGTGGAGTAGTTGCCCTAGGTAGTGTTCCCCTAACTTTCATGCAACCCATTTTCCTGTAAGCTTCATCTGTGGGTGAACAAACCTGCTGGCCGGCCATTCCATGCTATATTTAACATTCCTTTATGATATCGGGCCCAGATGTTCAGGAAGAACTTCAGCGTCTAAGAGGTCATGAGATGTCAAGCTAAAGATGTATTTTCTAAGGCAATAACATTTCTTTCAAACAAGTTATGAATTGATTCTTATATAGTTACATCAGCACTATCTATTTAAGAACCCCAAAACTAAAATGATCAGATCCTTCCTTTAACTACTACCTAGGGAAAGGGATATTGTACAAAGAAAAACTTAATATATAAGGAGAATTTCCTACATGTATGTATTGATTATCGATCTTGTTCGAAGAAGATTTGGCATGTGTTGCAACTTTGATAAAATAAATACTCATTCCTGATTGGCTTATTTGTAAATATTTCTGTCAGGCTGTCAACTGATCAGTGAATGCCCCTAACCAAGTATCTCTACAAGGTTCAGTCCATTTTGTAGGATTTGAGGGATACCAAAAGTATAGGGAAGGGTGTTTTGTAATAACATCTGTAATTATGAGTAATTTAAGCAGTTCCCACACGCTCAAACAAAAATAGCGCAATGTGTGGTATGTTCTAAAATGTATTTGTTGATTTTGATATCCATTCGTTATAAAGAAGAGCTTCCCCAACACACTGTAAAATATAATGGAGGTACCCATCTTTTATTCTAAACGGACATATATACACCAGCCGTTGAGTGGGCTTGCTATAAAAGCTGGCCACCATAGTTTTCCTTTCGATATAGCCTTTGCAGTCCTCTTCATAGTTTGTCACTCACATCAAAAACATGGCGATCGGCGGACCTTCGAGAGTTTTACTGGTATTACTGATTCTCTGTTGTCTAGTCACAGTAGTACTGGTTCTGTGTTGGCTTGTCAAAGGTTCGTAGTCTAGATGGTTATTATTGGATATTTTTTAGTGTTAATGTGTATTAGTTACTACGAATGGTTAACCATTATATATATATATATATATATATATATATATATATATATATATATATATATATATATATATATATATATATATATATATATATATATATATATGTATATATATATATATATATATATATATATATATATATATATATATATATATATATATATATATATATATATATGTGTGTGTGTGTGTGACCAGTGTTAGCGATAGGTTAAAAGACTGCAGCCCCTAACAATATATATCCTGAAAGAAGCGCGCACCACGCTAGGGAAGTGCGGGGCAAGTATAGACTTCGAGGAAATACACATAGGGTGATTAAGTGGGTTTGAAATGTACAAAATATCAATGTTTTCTCTTTTAGATATACTTTCTTTCTTTATCTAAAGTGGGATTCTAATAGGGTACGTGAGATTTCGGAATTCCTTCTGATACTATCTATGGTCTTCCTTTTCATTTAGGACCTCCCTAGCTAACCCACACAAATAGATTATGAATATGATCACATCAATTGTTTTTGTTCAAGCATTGTAAATATACCTTTTTAAGAAGGGAAATCACATGTATAAGTGGGGCTGTATCCAGAACTTGTGATTTATAGTTCATCAAATGTTCTCTGCCAGATCTTCGTTTTACAGAGCTAAAATATCATATAACTCATTTCATAAAGCTTCAACAAAAATATATTGAAAAGGATCAAGAACAGTAGTTTGGGGTGATGTTTCAGAATTATTGCAATATTTTGCTTCATGATAGTAAAATGATATAATGTCAATGAAGTGGTGCAATAATGAATCTTACCTTTTGCCTCTGTTGCATATTACCAGGTTAGACTGGGCTGCAAAATTGTTTTATTTTAATGATTCATTTGTTATTATTGTTATATTTTTTGATTTTGGGAGGTACACACACATGCTTTCACTTTATGAGCTTATAACTAAGCCATCATTGAGCCAGGATGTACCACCCGCTCCGCTACTCAACAATAGATCTATTTATATCTTTGTGTGTGGTAAACATTTTGATCTAATTAGTGAGGCATGCAAGTACTTGGCGTAGTCTTGGAATGGTGGTGTGCGGCATTAATGGATCCATCTGGGGATAGCCGCTGTGATGTACAGACAACCGATATATATATATATATATATATATATATATATATATATATATATATATATATATATATATATATATATATATATATGTATATATATATAATTATGTGTGTGTGTGTATTTATATATAAATGTATATATATATATATATATATATATATATATATATATATATATATATATATATATATATATATATATATATATATATATATATATATATATATATATATATTCATATCTACTATTAGGACCGAATTATTAGTGAGTCCATATTTCATGAATTGATCCGTTTTTCGATGAAGGCGGAATGTGATATTCGCATGTGTTCCGTCACCATAAGCGCCATCTTAGTATCGGTATTCTAATTCATCTTCCACTCATCCCGACGATACTGATTAGACCTTTGTACATTAGGAAGCAACCACCTAACAAGTGAAATTAAGGTACAAGATAATCAGATGGAGATATGAACAGTAAGAGTAATCGTCCATATGGGTCTATTGTAATCCTATTTTCTTAGCTACACGCAGATTTTATGTGCTTATCTAGTACCGCCACGGGGCTGTTTATCGAACTCACATGTCAATGAAGGCCCGTCCTGATTGGTGTATTGCAATTAAGGAATTTAGATCCACCGTGCCAATGCGCATCATTCAAATTTGGTAGTTCACTGTGAGACATTAATATATTACAGCAGGCACGTACGTGTGTCGATGTATTTATGTATGGTATTTAACTGACCATGTGTAATTGTGTCTAGATACGCAATTTGCATACAAAATAGAACAAATGTTAATGCATCGTATTATCAACGCATCGGGCCCCCTCATTAAAGTCACTTATATTACTTCCACATTAATATTTCAAACTTAACAGTACATACAGGTCCTTTATGATAGGTAACTACTGAGATAATTCTCTTTCTACACTAGCTAACCTAAGATAGATTATTGAAGTGCTCTATAGAAGCCAACTATTTGTTTTTAAACCATAGTGGACTTTGGTGTATCTATTCACTGTATCAACCATCAACTGTCCCAATGCATATCATCTTTCTATATACAGCAATATACAGTATAAAAAGGAAAATGTTCAATACTTTTCTGTAAAGGGTCTATTATTTTCAACAGGTAACACCCCACCAGTTACGGGGACAGAAACTAATGAAGTAGCATCCACAGCAGCATCAAGGAGCAATTCAACTGAGAGGAATGACATGCGTTCTACCAAATCAACAATCAACCAAACAGAGAGCAATGGAAGTCCAAGAGCACCACCCACCATATCTAACCAAACCCTTCTCCCTATTGCAGCAATAAATGGCCATGATGACATACCTACCGCTGAAGAGATTTTCAACATGCTATTAGACCAGCCATTGAATTTGAAAATATCTGCTTCATGCTCTTTAACCATTCTGGAAACTGACTGTATCTTCAGTATTTCAACATCTCCTGAAGGTGTTCTAAAGGTTTCTGAGTTCACTTCCAAGTTGATTCCAAGCATTGGACTTTCAAGTGTCTACTCTGTGGCCAAGGATGCTGTTGGTCAGATTGGGTTTGTTTATGCATCACTTGATAAGTGCCAACGCTCAATATCAATAAGTGCCGCAACCACAGATGAGCTTGAAATATTGCAGGAAATGACACTCAAAGAAGCCAGGCTTTCTTTGAAATCATCACTTGAATCTCCTTATGGTGTTTCCTTTAGTTTGACTGGCAACTGGAGTGTTGGGAATATTGAGTTTGTTGCAGTGGTAGAGAAAAATGAGGAAGGTTTATTGGTAACAGGAGACACTGTCTTCCAATTCACCCTGCGCGATTTGATGGATAGCCTCCAGTCAGATTCTATCCTAAATGCTGACCAGAGGAGAGACGTATTGTCTAATCTTAAAATGGATATTCTTGACGCAGTCTCAATAACTTCAGTTGGTGTTGACCTTCAGCATAGTTCTCAGGGCCTAGGGGCAAAAGTGGAATTCACATTAAGATATCCCGGTCTAGGTACAACAAAAATCTCTGCTGTCATCAATAAACCCAATGCTGGGGGTCAGTCAACGGTCATGAGTCTTGCCATACCCAATATTTCATTTGCTGCAATCATAGATAAGATGAATGGTGTTAATATATCCAATGTCCCTATCATAGGCGGCTTAACACTTGAAGATGTCATAGTCTCCTATGCCTCAACAAATATCACAGGTTCTATCATTCCTATTGGCTTGGATCCTGTGCATGACTCTGACATAGAGAAAGGCTTGCATTTCCTTTTTAATGTACGTTTTGATCCCTCAGATCCAGCCATGACCTTCCATTTGAAATGTGTGGGTGGAACATTTGAATTGGATCTGATAGGAGATCCTCTTGCTGTTATATCAGATATTATATCAAGGGAGGTACAGAACCTGAGTGTTCCCGTTCCGCCTGGAGTAGATGCAGCTGATTTTCTTTCCTCCCCATTCAAAAGTATGAGGTATGATAGTTCAAAGGAGATTCTTTACATTCCGGCAACATCTAATAAGACTATAGTCCTTGTTCCTAGTCTTTTAGAGTTCAGAGATGTTTTTGGAGATTTTAGCTTGTCAACTGGTAGTTGTCAAACAAGAAGGTTGAGTTTAGATTTATATGCAACTTGGGAGTTAGGACAACATGATATAGGTTTTAAAGTTTCAAGACCAGCAGGGGAAAATATCTTTATTGGTGAAGCAAGACCTCCATTTGGTATTCCTATTGAAAGTTTTATAAGTCACTTTGGGGGAAACCTTCTTCCTGGTGGGGTTTTAGAGAATGGCTTAGCAAGCTTAGGACTTTCGTCATTTGTCATAAAGAATTCACGAGCATCTGTGTACTTCAGTGATGGGAATGCCTTGAGAGCTTCAGGCACTGCATCAATTGGCTCTTATGATTTGTGTGACATTGAGGTGATCGTGGGGCAATTACAGGGCACCCCACTGATGGCCTATGGGTCTGTCTTAAACAAGGCACCCTTAACTGGAATTGTAAAATCACTTACACAAGGAGCTATAGATCTTAAGAAAGCTCCAGGGTCAATGATTCTGGACAATACTGACGTGGGATTGATTATTTCAAGTATGGATTTTGCTGATTCTAAAAAGTACATCCGCTTCACAACAAACACATTGAAGGATATTGACATAGTTAAAGGATTGAGCATTTTTGCACTAGTAACTATACCGGATGATTGTGCAGGTGACCACTTCTGCAGTGTTTTGCAAAACTTTTTTGGACAAGATTTTCAAATTCATCTCAAAGGTACTGTTGCCCCAGGTTCTGCCTTAATGAAAGCATACTTTGATTTCAATATAAACTTATTTCATGGAGCCACTCTTAACAAACTTGGCTTCAAAGTAAAAGCAGGTGGTGGAGGTGCCATCTCAGTAGCTCTGTTTTGTACCCTGACTATAACGGATCCAGCTTTGGTATTGACTGGAAGTTTTGGCGTGTCTAAATCAGGAGTTATTCTTGAGATGTCAATGTCAATGTGGGATAATGCATTTGGTCTGAGTTTCCTTAGTCTTGGAGATCTTCACCTATTTATCTCAATAGCTCCACAGCCAATAGCCATAAAAAAGCTCAAGTTGGGAGGATCAGCCAGAATTGGTCTCATGAATAACCAAAATGCTGAGCTAATTAAGGGAGCGATGTATTTTAGTATTGACCTTGCAAAGCCCTTGAACAATTACTTATTCGGAAATGTCTCAAAGTTGACACTTCCATCCATTTTGGC
>OZ012699.1:4357745-4365718 GCA_963942565.1 Maea johnstoni
AGCTAGAATTTAATAAACTTCTTTCACAAACACATAAAAATTAACGTACATATTATTGTTGGGTAAAATTGCTATGCACTTTATTGAACTACTCCAACTGTATCTTCTAGATCCCAAAAAACAATACCAATTTTCTTTTTCCTGCGCAGATTGCTAGAGTAGCCGTGACCCTGGCAGAGGGACCACTTATTGCAGCAAAGGCTACTCTCCAGGGGGCACAGGAAGTGGTCGATAGGTCACGTGGTGTGTTGGAAGTTGCAAAGGGAACACTTGAAGTTGCTGCCGCAGCAGTCACCGAGTCTAGGCACTTCCTGGAGATTGCTATAGCTGCAATGACAGCGGCTCAAGGACCAGTTACAGGACCACAGTGAGTATGGACTTGAGAAACCTTATGGGTACTTAACTACAGGTATCAACACACTTTGAGTAGGACCAACATACGCAATGAAACGTGGTATCATACACTGTTTATATCAAACGTTTTCTCTACAGTCTGCACCCTAGTTTAATGCCACGTAATCAGCAATCAATAATAATTTTACGAAGTGTTTCAAAACAATTTTTCGTGAATGTTTGATTAATGTTTATCCTTTAAATCCTGACCTAAGCATCCGCTTAAGAGATTTCACCATCATTGTCGGCCTATTTTGCCTACTGCACCGTACTACCAGTATGTAGCAAAGAATAAATAAGTGTTAATATATAAACAGACTTAACCCCGTCGGTATAGCCATGCATATAAAGGTCTGTTTTAAGGGGTTTTTTTCAATTTACAACACGATTAGTGAATCAGATGCTGAAAGCAAATACGAATCATAAATTGCAATATGTACTGCCTTTTCGATTCATAATTTGGAAATAGTGATTTTTTCTCAAAGAATATAGCCTTAGCCTATATTTTGGTACACATATGTTGATATACGAATCATAAATTGCAATATGTACTGCCTTTTCGATTCATATTTTGGAAATAGTGATTTTTCTCAAAGAATATAGCCTTAGCCTATAGTTTGGTACACATATGTTGATATACGAATCATAAATTGCAATATGTACTGCCTTTTCGATTCATATTTTGGAAATAGTGATTTTTCTCAAAGAATATAGCCTTAGCCTATAGTTTGATACACATATGTTGATATACGAATCATAAATTGTAATATGTAATGCCTTTTCGATTCATATTTTGGAAATAGTGATTTTTCTCAAAGAATATAGCCTTAGCCTATATTTTGGTACACATATGCTGATAATGCCTACCCTCATTCCATAAATTCAGTGATAATCAAATAGCACTACTTCACCTTCATGTGTATTTTTAGAAAAAGCCTGGATGCTGTGGTTTTGGCTCTTGAAGGCGTGAAGTTGGCCAACCAATTGGGAGTCAAGGTGGGCAAGGCCATCACCCAATTCACCCTTGGCGATCTTCTGAACATACGCTCTATAGAGTTTGACGTACGTCTGGCAGCAGCCAATACGGGTCATTTTGGCGCTAGCTTGCAGGGAACGATAGTTGGACAAGAGGTGGACCTCGACTTCCAAGTAAACCTTATGTCGATCGATGAGATGTTCAAGAACTTGACTGAAAAATGCAAAGAAATTATTGATGACATATTTTAATCAGTAGGCGCTGAACACAATGCAACTTGTGTTTAACCCATTTATTATCCTTGAGATTCTCTCAATATTTATGGCTAGTCTTTTCGTCTTGGTCTATGGTTCTTTTGACAATTGCTTTAAAATTTAAAATGATGTTATGATGTATTTGAAGGAGAGTTTTTGGTAGCGTTCTAATTAACTTTTCCTTTCAAATAGTTTCTCAAATATGCATTGATATAAAGGAATTCAACGAAATTGTCAAGCTGCTTTTGTCCGCTTCAAGCATTGATAGGTTGAATTATATTTTCTGCCAATCTATCCTTCCAAACTATAGCAATAGTCTAGTACATATGGGATGCTGGTCAATTACAAGTTGTGAAGACGTTATCGGCTTTAGGACTAAGCTATAAGGCATAATAAAATAAGTTGTTTGTTTCCTGTAACGGTCCGAAAAAAAATTAGGGTAGGTAGGTCGGTAAAAAAAAAAGAATTTGCATTATTTTTTTGGTCAAAAATGTGTGTTTTATGCATGTTTTACGTTGATTGGGAGTTAGATGGGCGATGAAAACTTTAGGGTAGGGAACTTTTTCGAATATAAACTTTTTAGGGTAGGATTACAGGAAACAAACAACATTTTTTTGGCCTGATGGCAACATATATCCTATATATGAGATATATCATTTACCCGATCTATTATATTCAACAGGGTGGTAACGTAGGTAGATTGTGGGACTGTAATGGTTATCTATTCTAAACAACTCAACAGGTATTTGACTTCTAAAGCCATTACCTTTTTGGCTTCATAGGTAAGGGGTTTTATTTTCACGTTTATTGGTCTTTAGGTATATAGGAAGGTTAGGTTTTATTTTACACATGGGCAGACATCCTTATTTTGGTATTATTTCCCAGATGTTTGATATTCTTTTCATTATACGATTTTCTAGCGTTGAACACATACAATCTGCATTATTTTCCTGCACAAACAAGATTAATGGTGATTGAGTAATTGGAAAAATATACCTTCACAAAAGGACAAAATTAGTATTATTACATTGGAGTATATTTTTTGTTATGGATATTTCTTGATAAAATATCAGATAGGTGGGATTCAAATATTGAAGTGGGGGTGTCTTTTAGATGTCTCCCAGCTGAGTTTCCTAAAACATAGCCTATATATATATATATATATATATATATATATATATATATATATATATATATATATATATATATATATATATATATATATATATATATATATATATATATATATATATATATATATATATATGTGTATATATATATATATATATATATATATATATATATATATATTTATATATATATATATATGTGTGTGTGTAAATATATATATATATATATATATATATATATATATATATATATATATATATATATATATATATATATATATATATATATATATATATATATATATATATATATATATATATATATATATATATACATATATTTTGGCGAAGGTTGGTGCTTATATAACATATGGGATATATTGTATGGTGCTATTTAAGCTCAACTGGTATAACACATAATCAGGCAATTCATTTATTCTGGCATCGGCCATCTTTGATAATAACTACAGTATGTGTGCCTGTGCCGTTGACTCGGGGTGAATTTTAATTATGTTTTGGACTTATGACTTATGACTAACATACTTAGTATTTGTTGAATCATCTGATGATATTAGTTTTCATTGTGTCAACATTTCATGTATGATCTTGCTCTCGCAAATCATATTGCAGACATCCAAATGACAGCAGATTTAATCATTGAGGTTCACTGTAAACGTTTAGCTTTTACGAGTTACGACATCACAAGTTATGCATTTCTGATATTGACTGTGACATACTAAACTACATCAATCCAGAATACAATAAGGGCTTGAAACCGGCATCTATACGGGAGCAAAGTTATTTTGTCACCCATGATCATTTTAACTCATTTGTTGCATGCTAGAAGAGCATAATTCGGTAAAGATATCCAGGAAATCCCGCGTACGTATTGAATTTGGTAAAATGGTATGAAACGTGTAGCCTGAACGAAGGTGCAAATAAATGATTTCAATCTGTTACTCATGTTACGTTGTTGGTTGGTTTTTAAATAATGCAATAACAGTGACAAATACAAATTATATTGAAATATCACTAATAAAAGGAAAATAAACAATATCCAAAAAGAAAATGGTCATTGCATTCTGCAACAGTAAAGCTTTTTCTGCCCTTCAATATGTATATTGGGCAATTTAATAAAGACGTGATTCTGAAATAGCGCTTATGGGCGGAGCGCTATTATCGCTATATTATTAATTCCTATATTCTTAAGTGATTTACAGTATATGATCTCAAAACTCGAGTCAACAAGTCTCATCTCTTACATTTAAGCTACTTCAGTACGACATGGCAGTACTCACCTTCTGAAAAGCGTCTGCCGCCAATTCCGATCATCGGAAGAAATATTTTAATAGTATAGATGGCAGCACTGTTCACATACACACATGCGATGTTATGCCCCTATGAGATAATCAACACATTGAAATTCAAATCAGAAGAAACCAAGACATTATATCAGGTATTATGATTTAAAATAATTATATACACTTGACTTTGACTTAAAAACGTTTTCGAAAATGTTCTCATCTTATGGAGTTCGGTATGTTCATTGTTCCTAGCTCTTATCTCGTAGCCTTTCTTGTGACTTTTGTACTAATTGAGTAACGGCTTACAATCTCAGTTCACAGTAATTCTATCCACTGGTGTTAATTTTAGGACAATTATGTAGCTTAAGTAGGCAGGTGCACAGGTACAATCAAATATAACATTTTTTGTGATAGTTTTTTTTATTTATTTTCCCGCATGTCAACAAGGTACAGATACAATAGTGTTTCAGTGTACACACCATATAGTTAATTATCATAGTGCAATGAAATATAAGTGTATGGGATATATATTAGTGTAAATCACTTACGTATATCAGGATCAATAATATAGCGATAATACTGCTCCGCCAATAAGCGCTATTTTAAAATCCCGTCTTTATTAAATTGTACCAATATACATATTGAAGGGCCGAAGAAATGTCATGGGGAGGCACATGGATACTGCATGCAGCCATCAACCACTGCCCTCACAATCTGGCAGGGGCCGGAGGTCAAGTACTTGACCCCTGATCCCTAGTGAGCCCGGTTAACTGCAATTTTATGTGGTTCAAAATAAACAGTGGGGTTCTCCCACCGCTATAATTATATCACGCTATCCAGGGCAGTACCGTACTTGCGCTGTATAATGTTCACGCCATATTTAAGTGATTTACAGTATTTACTTGTAACAGACAATAGTCAGGTAAATAGGACCATCTCTTTATTCATGATTAACACAAGTACTCAGCCAAAGAAAAATGAACTTCAATTACTAGTTCATGACATTTCAAGCTAAAGAGTTCAATTATGATATACACTATACAGTTGAATATTGTATTGGCACTTTCGATTTTGTTGTAAAAATTATGTTTTCTTGTGCATTTGCAAACTTCTAATATTGTTAGTTCATTAAACATCCCCTTGCTCTGTTCGTAAGTCTTAATAGAAATTTAAGGCAAGTACGAACCTTGAGTAGGTGTAAAAGTAATTCCTGTGTTCATGTTCATCTTTGACATGGTATATTGAAAAGAGTTTGCTTACCATTAGACATTATTGATATTTTCAGAATATCTGCATAGTGTATTATATGCTTAGGAAATGTTTTTTACAAAAGCTAAAACGGAGAAGGAGTATATAATGATTTAGCCTCAATACCATTTTATCAAAAGATAGTAAGTTGTGTATTTCTATCAAATATTTGACAAAATGTTTTTTTGTATAGGAATTGCATTTCTCTTTCTTTAACAGTAATACTTCAACCACAACAATTCAATTTCATTCAATTTCAAGTGATATATACTTATCTGACAATGTTTACATAATTATCTGGAATCCATATACCAGGTAGGACGTGTCTATGTATGGGACATTACAGGACATTTACATTTACAAATTTCATTTTGATGCATTTTTAGAGTAGTACCGGTATTCATTTATTCCATATAACTAGCAACATGTATGAACGCCCGGAACAGTCTTTTGATGAATTGGTATTGTTGAAAATATATACTTGCACTTCTATTTGCGTGGCAATTGCATATGGAAAACTATCCTCAAGAAAAAGTATGAGTCCATCTAGAATTCTCAATTTCAAAGTGAAATTCTGCCATATATCATGGGGTATGTATTAGCATATGCACAGCATCTATGATAACACAATATATAAAAAAACCATATGATAATTAAACTTCCATATGGAAAATTGTCTACATAAAGGAAATCTATCAATGGGGAATCAAAACCCCATAACTTTACCAATATTCTGCCACCAACAGATCTAGTTATGTACTTTGTATCAACAGTAAAATATTCACACCTATAAATCTATTTGATAAATGCAATCTATGGTTAGAAGCCATATTTTGAGAAAAATGATCTGAAAGTTCGAAAATTGTTGTTCTTTTACCTCTGGAATAAGGTTTGTTATATTCTTGTTACGTTTATTCTTACCTTTACCAAATTAATCAATTTCCCATACATAGTCTGACAAAGGAAGGAAAACATGCCAGATATAAGGATATTTTAGGTTGTGGTCAACAAACTTTTATCATTACTCCTCCTATTCTGTCGAAAGCTGTCACACCTTCCCCAACATACGCACACAGGGTCACTATTCATATCAATTGGTTATGAACCAAAAATGGTGAAAGATATGATATATGCCCATCAATGATGATTGTTTTGAAAGGTTACCTATTTTTCATAATTCTTTGTACAAAACAAGGTAGGTATAAGCGGCCATTTTCCTTGACCAGATACTGTTTTCGTTTCCTTCTGCAACATATACAGCAACACCCACTATGTTTCCATTCCAACAACATTGATCTGTGCAACCTTTGTAATATCATAAGTATTGTTCGATATTCACTCACATTGTACATTGAGTTTGCCATGAGTGCAATGAGAAAATTTATTAGAAGTACACCAACTAGCATTACATAGGTAACATGTACAAATCCAAGGCTAATGTTTGATTGAACATATTCACTGAAACTCACCATGTTCAACATAACTGTGAAAGTACTATACAGTGACATTGACGTGCTGCTAAATTCTGGAACATCACAGAAGCCATTTATAAACAAAACATTGGCAAAGGCCTCACTGAATCCAAAAAGAAACAACATGAATATCAATGTGAATTTGAAAGTTTCCCCTACCATTTGTTGCACAGCCAACACAAAATATCCAATGTGTGGCAGGAACTGGAAGAAGTATAGCAAAGCCCAACTATTTAGCAGGATTACACAAACAAAAGAAATAACAGCAAGGCTATGCGATATCCCTGCTAGTAGTAAATGATGATTGTAAAAAAGTGAATCCAAAATGAGAAAAATATAGCAATTGACAATAGATAAAGCTAAAAGAAATTGTGCCATATCATAAAATCTAGTACTAACCAGGGCACCACCACTGACAATCTTCCTGTCCAACCCTTTTTTCGTGCAGTAAGTCTTCCCAAAAGATAGAACACCTGATATGACACTTTTTAGGAGAAGGATAGTACTAATGAATATAACCAGTTGTAATGATGCTGACATAGCAATGTCTCCCCAAAATAAGGAACAAAGTGTGAGCATAACCTTCCTCTCACAATTTGTCAGATTTACAGATGTGCCATTAATAACATCCTCACAAGTATAATGTATATTGTAGTCATGTCTGATTTGTACAAACGCTTCCTTTAGAGAGCCTGACCCAATAAACACCATTACATGAAAAAGAATCCTGAAGAAAACCCATGTATACATCAAGCATGAAGTACTCTCTTCCTTAAACTTATACCATGACATCATAGTTGGGGAAAGAATCACATCCCTAGTCTCCTTTCCTTTAAGTGCTTCCGGTGTCAGATGAGTCACAAACCACACAGGGGACTTCAAATAACGACCTTTCCCAACATGCTCATAATCAGTGACATCGTAATAAATCTGTTCATACACTCCAATCGTTCCTCTGCTAAATGCATAAACGCCTTTGGTTTGCAGGATGCACTCCATAAGAACAAACTCGTTCATTTTAGAAGCATATTCCAGTGGTCGGAATCCATCACTATTCTCAGCGAAGAGAAGCAGCTTTTTGTCCTCTCTGGCAATAAAGTTCATAACCTGCTCATACACATCTTTGTATTGGTTTTCTGGTTCTAGTGCCGATGACATTATCATACCATGGATGATGTTGTTTCCTCCACAATCTA
>OZ012699.1:4365918-4390918 GCA_963942565.1 Maea johnstoni
TCACTTGACCTCAGTGAAGCGTTAATGATGTCTGTGATTGTTGGAAGCAGTTCATTTTTGGCATCCCTGATGATCCAAGTGGGTATCGGGTCCAATGTACAACTTTTCGAAGGAGATTTACATATGATCTTCCATACCTCCTCCTGTGTTGTGGTTTGAAGAAAGCTTAAGGTTGAGGGAGGCTTATCCTGGGGTATGTTCAGGTCGATGTCAGAGCAATCAGGTAGCTCATCTCTGATTTTGTCAATTTTTTCTTTGAAAAATGTTGCAAATCTATTTGCGAGGTCCTGAGCAGAACTATACGCTGGCAATTTTGTTGTTTTGTGTCGAAAAAGAAGGTCGTCTATAATTTTTGAAATAGCTTTTGAGTCATTACCGCATTCTGTGATTCTTTCATTGAAGTAGGTTGCTTTACTGTCTAGTAGTAAAGTATTATACTTGCACTTCTCAGCCCTGTAGATTTCTTTGTGAACGGTAAGGCCGGTCCTTCGCCACAGTCTCTCAGCTTTCCTCCTTTCATTTTTTGCCTGATGTAGTTCATCCGTGAACCATGGTTGTAGGGGTCGAACTACAACAGACTTCTCTTTCTTTGGTGCGTGCTTGTCAAGGACGCTGGTAAGATGAACATTGTATTTGTTCAGAAGATCTGAAACAGATTCACTATGATCATTAACCGCCAGCCCTTGCACAATATCTTCCCTAAAACTGGGCATGTCGATGGATCGGAGTTTTCTAGTCAATATTTTCTTTTCCTGCAGGTGTGGCTTGGGATGGTGGACAGTGCATAACAGTAGGTTGTGATCTGTATATATATATATATATATATATATATACATATATATATATATATATATATATATATATAGAGAGAGAGAGAGAGAGAGAGAGAGAGAGAGAGAGAGAGAGAGAGAGAGAGAAATAGATTATACAATAATTCTTACATCCCAATTTATTGTTACAAATGGGAAAGATCCAGACTGAAATTTTTCAGAATAGATATCTTTCAATCTTGATCAATGGCAAAACGTAGCAGTCGAAATGTACTATAGTTATCCGTGTCTTGTTAATGAATGCAACAATTTGCCCTTTCACTCTACCAGGATGAGTACTAGTAGAGGATTTTTTTTAATCAAGATCAGGTTTCACATAAGCTTTTCTGAAACTAGGACACGACCCTAATCCAATCTATGAACCTACAGTACAGACATTTAATTCCTGCACCAGTCGCCCAGACGTCTGGTAGTGCCTGGTTGAACAGACATCCACGGATAACATGTCAAGAAATAAGCCAGAAACATCAATGACCCAAGTAGCTTGTGAATCAAGTTATTGTTCCGTTGTGAGGTTATCTATGCATCCATGTCTAGGAAACTGGGCGTCAATCTGGCATGCAGTCGTGCATTATGCCCGTGTTGCCCACGCAATCAATGCAGGAATTAAATGCCTGCACTGTACAGTAGTTAGCAGTCCCACCCCACGGAATACAGAAACTGAAACATGTTTGGGTATTCCGTAACAGTGCCACCTTCAAATAGCACTCAGAACGCATTCCACCTAAATTATAATTTGAATAAGGTATCGTTTTGGTTGTCTTAAACCAATTACACTCTAATCAGCCTACTCAATAACCAGGTGCAAAATCCATATAAAGGGTTTATTTAAGGCTGTTGATGCATTTTTTGTGAAAAGTTGGTTTCCAGTGTTTTTACCCTTATCTGAGGGTTCTGAATCTAAAAATGACCGATACTAAGCTGAATTCTTAGTTCTTACCCTTCTAATTGGAATTTTTGGTTGATCTTGGCACTTTTGTGTATGTTAATATGCATAGTGAGTCATTTTTTCTCAAAGTGACTTTCCGTCCCTATCTAAAGTATAGCCGATAAATGCCTACAAATCTCTGGTGTAAGATTCGTCTGGATTTGTGGCACGTATAAATACTGATTTTCAAAGAAGAGTTGTTAGACTTGGTTTGGGTAGCAATTCTCAGTCATATCATTTCAAAACTATGCTATTCCGTTATTTTCAAATATTCCGGCAGCTTCTGCGCGCTGTGAGCATTAATTGGATAGTTAGTGTTAGCCTGTGTGTTTTCCTCATCAGTGGGCAGGCAGTTGGCAAATTGTTGAAGCAATTTATAGCTATTATACATTGATTTATATCCCTGAGAAGTGCCAGAGAACATTACCACGTGATGATTCTGACATTAGTTGAGGCCAATTTCGACAAAAGTCACAAAAACACCATGACCCTTTATTTGTCGCGCAATACGTCCATATATAGGATGCAGCATGTCTGAGAGAAGCCAGTCTTATCACACGAGGCATTAATTCCAATTTGCAAAGATTTTGAGATTATGTTACAACCATTAAATAAAAGGGACATGCCATGTATAGATCGGAATCTCAACTTTAAAGCATGCCTCATTAGTATACGTACCGTCTGAAGAATATGCAAGTTTGACTTGTTCAAAATCGCCGTACAGTTTTGCCTGGCTGGTACCATGCTTGCTTTCCCTACACTGCTAAACTGTAGATCTAGTCAAATAGGGCATAGGGTCTAGGTTATTTAGGAAATTACAAGTGACGTATCTCGGCTGAGTGAATTCGGGATGGCTTTCTGTGGGAATTTTCACAGGTCCTCTTGTAGATAGAAGTCATGTGTTCATTTTGGTGATATATACTGGGACAGCAACATTAGCTGATTTTTAACAAGAGACAGGTCCGGTTTTGTTAGAAACGCAAGTGGTGCCTTAACTACATGTACCTCCATCAAAACACGAGTATTCAGATAAGTTAATGACTGTGATTATTTAATAAGTTGATGAATATCTCATTCATATATTTCCTCGTCTTAGCGATGAGTTTAGATTTCGAGATCTGGAAGACTGATTAGTGTACTGATACTGTCAGTATTCTTCTAAATCAGGAAAATGTCTATAATTTAAGATGGGTCCAGCACTTAGAACATTAGCTAGCATTTTCATCATGACAGCTGATAGGGGATTGTAACACCCAGTAAACTATATATTCTCTGATAGAAAACTTCTTTAGTTATCTCTCAATGCCACTTTGATTTTCATTGAGAAAAATGTAAAATGTTATTTTTTCTATGAAATCCTTTTCAGTCCGCAGCAGCGGGTCAGAGCGCAAATTTAACTTGGATGGATTACAAGTTCATACATGTGTGTGTGTGTGTGTGTGTGTGTGTGTGAGTGTGTGTATGTGTGCATTTATATATAAATATATATATATATATATATATATATATATATATATATATATATATATATATATATATATATATATATATATATATATATATATATATATATATATATATATATATTTACATATATATTTATATATATATATATATATATATATATATATATATATATATATATATATATATATATATATATTTACATATATATTTATATATATATATATATATATATATATATATATATATATATATATATATATATATATATATATATATATTTATATATATATATATTTATATATTAATATATAAAGATATATATATATATATATATATATATATATATATATATATATATATATATATATATATGCAGAACCGTATATATGATCTTAAAACTCGAGTCAACAAGTCTCATCTCTGACATTTAAGGTACTTCAGTACGACATGGCAATAATCGTGTTCTGAAATGTGTCTGCCACCACTTTGGCTGCAGATGAACTTCGGAAGAAATATTTCAATAATATAGATGGCAGCGCTGTTTACATACATACATGCGATATTATTGACCTATGATACAGGTAGCACCTTAAAACTCAAATCATATTGCCTTATCGTGTGTTTCTTAGTACCGGGGAACAGGCATATCACAACTAACTAGACAAGTCTGGGGTCCTTTATGCCGTCCAGTGGTTGGAAAGTGATTTTCCTTGGCGTCGAGCAACTAAAGATGCGTGGCAGTTGGTTTCTTCTGGCATGAGGTTTAACCAAAATAATATGAGTACAAAGCAGTCTTTAAATGCTCGCAAAGCTCTATAATAACTCAGCATTCCCTTCAAATATCTGTATCCCTACACAGAATTCGGTCAGCCTGTCTATTACGACCTGGATAATGGTATTCTAGAAAACATGCAAATTACTAGTGCATACCAGTACAAGCAAAGAAGAATGATGACGAAACATAGCGCGTTATACAACTTCTACTACTACTACTACTACTACTACTACTATTACTACTACTACTACTACTACTACTACTACTACTACTACTATTACTACTACTACTACTACTACTACTACTACTACTACTACTACTACTACCACTACTACTACTACTACTACTACTACTACTACTACTACTACTACTACTACTGCTACTAATTCTACTGCTACTGCTACTACTACTACTACTACTACTACTACTACTACTACTACTATTATGACTATGATACTGCTACTACTGCTACTCCTACTACTACTACTACTACTACTACTACTTCTACTACTACTACTACTACTACTACTACTTCTACTACTACTACTACTACTACTACTACTACTACTACTACTACTACTACTACTACTACTACTTCTACTACTACTACTTCTACTACTACTACTACTACTACTACTACTACTACTTCTACTACTACTATTACTACTACTACCACTACTTCTCCTTCTACTACTACTACTACTACTACTACTACTACTACTACTACTACTACTACTACTTATATTTGATATAGCAACTTTTCCACCTACAATGTTCAAAAGCGCGTGATAAAGAATAGTCCTCTAATAAGCACCCTTACAGTATAATGACATACAAGCATTATTGGAGAAGAAACCAAGAATTATATGAGGTATTAAGATTCTTGAAAAAATATTTACACTTTGACTTAAAGACTTTTATCAAAATGTTGTCATCACATGGAGCTCCGCATGTTCATTGTTCATATCTCTTAATTCGTAGCTTTTTTGCGAATTTTGTACTGATTGAGTGATGGCTGACAACCTCAGTTCACAGTAATTCTATCCACTGGTGTAACTCTTAGGACAAATATGTGGCTAAAACAGCCAGGTGCTCAGGTACATTGCCGACATTTAATTCCTGCACTAAATGCGTGAGCAAGCCAGGCAGAATAAACGACCGCACACCCGATTGCCACCCAGTATTTTGGGCATGGATGATGTATGAACGTAGCTTTGATTTGCAAGCTAAATGGTTGATTGGTGTGCTTGGCTTACTTTTTGACATGTCTGTGGGTGCTTGTACAACCAGACACTGGCAGACTGGTGCAGGAATAACAATCAAATAGTTTTTGAAATAGTTTTTTATTAATTTCCCAGCATGTCAACAAGGTACAGATACAAAAGTGTCTTAAGTGTTCACACCATATCGATAAGTATCATAGTGTAATGAAATATAAGTGTATGGGATATTTACTATTTACTCCTAACTGAAATTAGTCAAGTAAATAAGACCATCTCCTTATTCATGATTAACATAAGTACTTAGCTAATGAAAAATGAACTTGAATTGCTAGTCCATGACATAGTACATCTCAAGCTGAGGAGTTCAATTATGATATACACTATGCAGGTGATTATTGTAATGGCATTTTTTTTGTGAAAATGGTACTTTTACATGCAAATGCAAACTTCTTAAGCTGTTGGTCCATTAAACATTCCCTAAATCACAAGAATAACACATTGCATTGTTACATTTGTTAGTAAGTCTTTATAAAAAAAATCATTGCAAGTATGAACCTTGAGTAGGAGTAAAAGTAAGTCCTGGGTTCAATTCAACTTTCAGTATTATTTAATATTATATCATGTTATTTCAAAATCTTAAACTGGCAAATTGCCTTTTTATTCTGATTCATATTCATCTTGCAGTAATTACATAGTATATTGATAAGAGTTTGCTTTCTATTGGTTGTTATTGATATTTCCAGAATATCTGCATAGTGTATCATATACCTAGGAAATGATCTTTTTCAGTGGCTAAAAAGAAGATGGAGTTCATGATGATTTAGCTTAAATACCATCAACATATAGCAAGTTGCTCATGTCTTTCAAATATCTGATAAAATATCTTATGTACAGTAATTGCATTTCTCTTTCATTAACAGTAATAATTCGATCATAGTTTCAAATGATATATACTTATCTCACAATATCTACATGTCTGGTATCCATGTACCAGGTAGAAGGTGTCTACGTACGGGACACTACAGAGCATTCCTATTTACAAACTTCATCTTGATGCTCTTTTCTGAGTAGTACCACTATCCATTCATTTCATATAACTGACAACATGTATGAGTCGTTTGATGAACAACTTGAAAATATGTACTTGCACTTCTATGTGTGTGGCAATTGCATATGGAAAACTATCCTCAAGAAAAATTATGAGAATATTTAGAATTCTAAATTATAAAGTGTAATTCTGCCATATATCATGGGGTATGTATTACCATATGTACAGCATCTATGATAACACAATATATTACAAAAAGTATGATAACTAAACTTTCAATAGGACATATGGCAAATTGTCTACATATAGGAAATCGATAAATGGGGAATCAAAACCCCATACCTTTACCAATATTCTGCCTCCAACAGAACGAGAAATGTACTTTGTATTAACAGTAAAAGATTCACACCTTTAAATATATTTGATAAATGCAATCTATGTTTAGAAGCCATATTTTGAGTTCGAAAATTACCTCTGAAATAAAGTTTGTTATATTCTTACCTTTACCAAATTTATCTTTTTCCCACACATAGTGTGACAAAGGAAGGAAAACATGCAAGACGTGAGGATATTTAACGTTGTGGTCAACAAACTTTCATCATTACTCCCCCTTTCCTGTCGAAAGCTGTCACACCTTCCCAAACTTACGCACACAGGGTCCCTGTCCATATCAATTAGTTTTGAACCAAAAATTGTGAAGATAAGATAAGGTGTCCACGTATGTGGCGCCTTTGTCTAGGAACAATCAGAAAATATAAAAATACAAGCTATCCCTGGATAGAAAAGGGTTATTATACCTAGCTGAAATAGTTTTATTTATTAACTTATACAGGTGATGAATGGATAAAAATTGAACAATAGTAAAGTATGGTTGATGTGTATAACAGTGCCTGAAAAGTTTTATATCACAGGAATTGTGTCTATTCTGCAGTATTCCATTGTTGGCATTATACTCAAAGCATTAGACCTGATGATTATCTGCTGTATAAGGTTGTTTTCCCTCACAAAGTCAAAATAAAATATTAAACTTCTCGTTTATGTTATGCCCTCCGAATCAATGCCCATCAATGATGATTGCTTTAAAAAGTTACCTATTTTTCATAATTCTACGTACAAAACAAGGTAGGTATAAGCGGCCATTTTCCTTGACCAGATAGTGTTTTCGTTTCCTTCTGCAACATATACAGCAACACCCACTATGTTTCCATTCCAACAACATTGATCTGTGCAACCTTTGTAATATCATAAGTATTGTTCGGTATTCACTCACATTGTACATTGAGTCTGTCATGAGTGCAACAAGAAAATTTATCAGAAGCACCCCAACTAGCATCACATAGGTAACATGTACAAATGCAAGGCTAATGTTCGATTGGACATATTCACTGAAACTCACCATGTTCAACATAACTGTGAAAGTACTATACAGTGACATTGACGTGCCGTTAAATTCTGGAACATCACAAAAGCCATTTACAAACAACACATTGGCAAAGGCTTCACTGAATCCAAAAAGAAACAACATAAATATCAAGGTGAATTTGAATGTTTCGCCTACCATTTGTTGCACAGCCAACACAAAATATCCAATGTGTGGCAGGAACTGGAAGAAGTATAGCAAAGCCCAACTATTTAGCAGGATTACACAAACAACAGATATAACAGCAAGGTTATGCCATAGCTCTGCTAAAGGATGATGCCAATAATGAGTATTGTAGTAACGTATATCCAAGTAGAGAAAAATATAGCAACTGACGATAGACAAAGGTAAAAGAAATTGTGCCCTATCATAAAATCTAGTACTAACCAGGGCACCACCACTTACAATCCCCCTGTCCAACCCTTTTTTCGTGCAGTAAGTCTTTCCAAAGGATATGACACCAGCTATGACATTTTTTATGAGAAGGATAGCACTAATGAGTATCACTAGTCGTAATGATGATGCCATAGCCAAATATTCCCAATACATGGAACACAAAGAGAGCCTAACCTTCCTTTCACAATTCGTCAGATTTACAGCTGTGCCATTAATAACCTCCTCACAAGTATAAGTTTTATGTAAAGTGTGGTCTTGTCCGATTTGTATAAACAATTCCTTTAAACAAGCTGACCCAATGAACACCATCACGTGAAAGAGAATCCTGAAGAAAAACCATGTATACTTCAAGCATGAAGTACTCTCTTCCTTGAAACTATACCATGACATCATAGTTGGGGAGAGAATCACATCCCTGGTCTGCTTTCTTTGAAGTGCTTCCTGTGTCAGATGAGTCACATACCACACAGGGGACTTCAAATAACGACCTTTCCCAACATGCTCATAATCAGTGAAATCATAATAAATCTGTTCATACACTCCAATTGTACCTCTGCTAAATGCATAAATGCCTCTGGTTTGCAGGATGCGCTCCATGAGAACAAACTCGTTCATCTTAGAAGCATATTCCAGTGGTCGGAATCCATCGCTATTCTCAGCGAAGAGAAGCTGCGTTTTTTCCTCACTGGCAATAGAGTTCATAATCTGCTCATACACATCTTTGTATTGGTTTTCTGGTTCTAGTGCAGATGACATAATCATACCATGGATGATGTTGTTTCCTCCATAATCTACCTGTAATGGGTCTATTCTAGTTTCTAGCATGGCATTGAGTACCATCTTGCTTTGAAAGTGAACTGCTATGAACAGTGGCAGTTCAAACTTACAGGGCAATTTCTGAAAATTCCTTTTTGTTGCCTTTAGGGGACATTGGTTTTGGAATTGGAACCTTCCATTAAGAAGTAATTTTTTTTCGCTTTCATTGCATGATGACAGGATTTCTTTCAAGAAAGTGATATTATCATCATAAATTATGTCGTACCAAAACTTAAACATGTCTGAAGGCATCCGATGTTCTTCATAGTTGGCACTGTTCATCCACTCTGTTATACATTCCTTTGCTTCTGAGCTTGTTCTTATTTTTTCATATTCATCAGAACTTTTCATATTTACACCTAATTTACAATTGTCCGTACTATCTAGCGCTTGTTGCTTTCTCCTGCCTTTGGTCATAGCTAGAAATGGAAAGAAAGAAATGGTTTAATAATTGAATTAAGAAATATGATAATAATAATGATAATAATAAGAATAATAAGAATAATAAGAATAATAACAACAACAGCAATATCTATCTATCTTTCTATCTATTTCTATCTATCTACTTCTATCTATCTACTTCTATCTATTTATCCATCTATCTATCTATCTACCTATATATATATATATACATATATATATATATATATATATATATATATATATATATATATATATATATATATATATATATATATATATATATATATATATATATATATATATATATATATCTTTCCTGTTTTGGGGCAGATAAGAGATAGGGCTAGACATAGTTTAGGGTGATATTAGCTCAAAACCAGCCCAAGTCAAAAACTTGCATTATACTGGAAGGACAATCTCACAAATAAGAATCACATGGTTGTGTGTGTATGTGTGTGTATGTGCGTTTGCAGGTTTAGGTGTGTGTGTACGATTTTAAAGTGTGGTATCTCTGAGGTCGTCAGGAACCTATCAATAATGAGTATAAGGGCTATATAGCATTATCACAATGTAAAAAAGTTCTCAATATGACGCTATCAAATGTAAAGGTATAATCCTCAGTTTATAAGTTGCAGTTGAACATGGATATTCTGTCACAATGTGGAAAAGGGAAGGAAAGATAAAAAGGTGACTCACTCCATTTGATTTGACTTGATGCAAAATTTGCAGATTTGTCAAAGTATCCAGGAAACGTCTTACAAAAAACGAACAGATGCGATCAACAGGCACAGTCAGAATTATAAGCAATACAGACTGTATTATTGCATAATTATACAATGTAATTGACACACTCAAAGGAATATCATGCAATCGCCCCGTTAATATACACAGTACCAACATCAGAAGTTTATGAAACGTCAGTGAGCTTTTATATCAACATACTTCAGTATTTATCGTACGACAGAGACAAGCTGGTTAAGATACCCCAGCAGGTCATATGCACGCCATTCTTTGCGTTTTCATAACTACTGCTAATGTACAATGGGTAGAAGGATAACTTTCAGATATGCGTCGTACATCATAAGTGGACCCAATAATGCTTGTAGCGACCAGAAGCGTGCTGACAGTTTGAATAACGTCTTTTAGCAAAAAGCGTAGTATGCAATGTATTTAAATTATATAGTCAACAATAATTCTCACTAAAATAGTTTCTAAAATCATTATTACTTTACACGAAATAATTATTTATGAAGGAAGGATATGGGGATAACATCGCTTTCAACATATTTTTACATTATGAGATTGATACTGTATAACTGGTTAAATTGGCTTGTACTTAAGTTGGCGTTTTCTTTTAAAAAAAAAATTCCTGTATTTATTTTGGCGTCTGCAACAGTCAGAACAACGCCATCTATATGTAGACATAGGAACCAATGACCTCCGCCATTTTGCTTTTGGGAGCAATCAATATGCTCCATAACTTGGCAGGAGTTTCTCAAAAAGTAGACAGGTAAGTATGCGAATTATAATACGATACCTTGGTAACTTAATCATAAGTTACCAATGTATCATATTATAACTATTTAGTGGAGTTATTGCACGTATTTTCTTCGTTTCAGGTATATAGGTTATAATCGATTGCGGGTAACTCCCTATTGACTCCGGTGGTGCCCTGTTTCCATATTTGAAGAGTTACAAAGGAATATGACACATCTTTCTCCACTAATATACTTTATACAATTAATGGAGTTTTATGAAATGCCTGTGAGCTGTTACATTGATATACTTTAGTATGTATCTTAGGACATAGACAAACATGTCAAAATACCCCAGCGGGCTATATTACCGCCATAAATTGTGTTTTGATTGATGTTGAGAAAACCAATTAATGCTTGCAGCTTCCTAAAGTGTCCTAAACTTTTAGTAACATCTTTCAGGCAAAGGCATAGTTAGAAAATGCTTGAAAGGAAGATTTCGTATAATCACCAACAATTCTCCTGCGATATAATTCTTACATCCCATATTATTGATAAAAATTTAAAAGATTCCTAGGAAAATTCATAGAGTTAGAACTTTTCAGCATAAATGTGTATATGATGGACTCACATTGAGGCACAGCACTTTAAAAAATCCAGTGTTTTAAATTATCCTAAAACATGTGTTAGTAAAAGAAAAATTTAAAAATTAAAAAATTATTTAATTCTTTTTTTACTAACACATGTTTTAGGATAATTTAAAACACTGGAATTTCTTTAATTTTTTAGAAAAGATTTCACTAACACATGTTTTAGGATAATTTAAATCACTGGATTTAAAAAAAAAGATTTTCACTAACACATGTTTTAGGATAATTTAGAATACTAGAGATATCATCCGGGGGATATTGTCCAGGGGGATATTGGAACGGGGGGATATTGGAACGGGGGGATTTTGTACTGGGCGGTTTTGTCCTGGGAGGATATTGTCCGGGGGGATATTGTCATTGTTGCCAGGAACCTAAGCCAAAGCTCCGTCAATTTTATCCAAGCATTTGGCAAGAAAGTTCAGCCTAGATTGGTTTGGCCTTATTCGTTACAAACAGGCAACAGTGTACCAGCTACATACACCACTCGAAACACGTGGTGTACGTGGAAATCCTTGTGGATGCTCGGCTGCGTCTCAAAATGCCTTTGGCATATAAGATACAGCAAAGCTTCTAGTGGGGTCTTTATGTCAACAAACCGTATTCTGGAAGTGACTTTCGGTCGCCACATCAAATATATAGAAGGAAGAAAGGAAGGTTTGGGGTATTTACGCCGTTTTCAACAGCTTAGGTCATATCGCAACGAGATAGAAACCCAAAACCTGGAAGAAATTCCCTTCTCTTTAGGAATAGTTCAAGTGGGTCTTTCAGTTGCAGAAGGACCATAGGCAATCCTTCACAACACCGCACATTTATATAGCGACCATGCCAACCCGCTATTTCACTTGGGAGACAGGTTCAAATGTACAACCCATAAATGCTTACAAATCTCTTATGTCGATTTCGTCTGGATGTGTAGCACCTTATAAAATAACTCACAAATGAGTAATATTTTTCATAGGAGAGTTGTTAGAATTGTATTTGGTTGGCTTTCCTCTTTCATATGATTTCCAGAGTATTCTATTGCCTGAATCGGATGGCAGCTTGGGGTCGCTGTGAGCATTAATTGGATAGCTATTGTTAGTCTGTGCGTTTTTCCTTATCAGTGGGCAGTGGGTAAATTGGTAACCCTGGTTGTCCCCGTTTAGAAACTAGAAGCAATTTATACCTAATGTATAAATGCCAGAAAATACTGCCACGTAATGATTGTGACATTAGCTGAGGCCAATTACAACAAGCGCCAAGAAGACAAAAACACCATAGCCAATTATTGGTCGCGCGATATGTCCACACACACACACACGCACTCACACACATATATATATATATATACATATATATATATAAATATATATATATATATATATATATATATATATATATATATATATATATATATATATATATGTATGTATATATATATATATATATATATATATATATATATATATATATATATATATATATATATATATATATATATATATATATATATACTAGACATGTATGACAAGTAATTGATGCCAAACTAAACTGTTATTTACCAGTGTAAACATTTCCTAATATTTCTGAAACTTTGAGGATTGTAGATAATACTATTGAAATTTTATCTTTTTTATCTCGAAACAAGTAAAATGTCCTGGGACGGTTGCTATGGCAACAAGAATTTGACAAAAATGGTTGTCATGGCAACACGCAGATGGGCTCCAATTCAACACAGAAATGGATAAGATAGAGGTAGAAGACCGTAAAGGGTTGAATTATCTATGACATTATTCATTACAAGTGGAATATGCAGAATGACGTTGCAACATTGTATATCTGAATGCTACATTGATTAATTCATTTAGTCTGAAGTCCCAATACTTCTCATTCTTTAAACAACCTCATTCATTTAATTCTGGTCCTACAAAGCTTAAATTCTACCACTTGATTAAAAACATCTTTGGGCAAGTAAAGTCAAATTCTGCAAAAAATACTAATCAAAATTATACCATGGTGCAGGTGTGTACAGCAGATAATTTGATTTTTTTAAATTATATATATATATATATATATATATATATATATATATATATATATATATATATATATATATATATATATGTGAGTGTGTGTGTGTGTGTGTGTGTGTGCGTGTGCGTGTGTGCTCACACATATAGATAGATGGATATATAGAATTGCAGACAGACAGAGAGGGAAATAGATGTTAGATATTGATAGATATACATATTGGTCACCACATACCATTAAATTCAAATAATGAGTGCTCCCTTGGAAGTGGTAAAGGGAGACAGATAACCAGTTTGCACAAAGATAGTCGACAAAATATTTCAAAAATAATTCTGCTGTTTTTGGAAAAAACGGCGAAGAAAAAAATCAAAACATTTTTTTCTGCGTTTTTCGGAAAAAAACAGTGGAGAAAAGACTATTTTTTTTCTGCTGTGTTTGGAAAAAAGGTGGAGAAAATGAATTCTAATTTATTTTCCCCACCGTTTTCCAGAAAAAAACAGCGGATTTCTTTTCTGTCGTTCACACACGTGACCATCGTAAAATTATGACGTGCTCATGTCTTCCATGAAATATCTGAATATCAATTGTTGCACATCTGTATTGAAGCCAGGAGGCTCTTTGCATAACATATGAACTAGAATTAAACATTTCTGTCCTTCGGCCTCCTCCCCAGGAAATGGTAAAGATATCACAAAACATGTTTGGAGTATTTGACCTCTCATAAAAGGGATATCATCATTTTTTTTCATTTTCTATGTTTTATTATCTTATCTTTAAGACTTAATTGCCTTTTTAAATAGATAGTTATACTTATTTATTCTTGAATATTTTTTTTGTTAAAACTAAAGATTTTTTTTTTCATTTTTATTTGTTATTAGCGATGGACCAAGTGTGAAAGACCAAATAAAAAACGTTTATTTATAGCCTGAAGCCTCACTCTCGCACAATGCGACATTGGACACCCCTGCCCTACGTCTAGTTGTCAATTAAGAAATCGTAACTCTGCTTTAAATTGTTTAGAACGTGGAACGGATGCAAACAATAGCCATGTCAGAATAGCTGACAGGAGAGGATAAAAAAGGTGATGTACTCTAATGCGAAAATGTGAGATTTTTGCAAGTTGACGGGTTAAGAATAGAAATATTCAAAATGAATAGTATGTAACTCTGCTTTAAGTTCTAGGAGTGGACCCCTTCTATTTTAACATAAACGTTACCTGAGGTTTTGACACACAGAACAGTTCGTTCTTATGTTCACCTGTCTTAATATTGTGTATTACTCATGATTTATTTTATCATGAATTTGATCATGTACAGTCAATAAACATTCAATTAACTTGCCCTCCCTCTAGAGAGGTCGGGTAAAAATAATGTGTTATTTGCTCTTTCACAGTTGGTCTATCGTAGTTATCATCAATACGACTTAATTGTCTTTTTCCATGAATAGAAAGTTATACTTATCTAATTATCTATCATAATTGTCTTTTTCCATGAATAGAAAGTAATACTTATCTAATTATTTGTCATAATGGTATAAAGTTATTAACATAGTACCGCAGTGCGACTTAGTGCCATACAAGGTGCGTGTCAAGGAGCGTGCAGATACACGTAACGTAGACCGTGCAGATTTTCCCGGGTTATCCTGAACAAACTCACGTGATTTTATAGAGCACGTTGATTGGCTCAATTGAAATACGCACACTTCCACGTTACAAATATTTCGCTCAATCACAAATTGAACCTACTAAAAGGCAATTTTCTTTGAATAAAAAATATTAATAAAAAATGTGCTCGGTGAATATTTTGATTGAGATGATTGGCTTCTTAATGATTCTACTTCGATATAAATTCGTGAAAAAATGAAAAAAAATTCTTAAGCGGTCAAAAAATGATACAGATTTTCCGTATTTGACTATTTTCTTGGAATAAAAATCTCCAGATATTGTTTTTCAAAAGTGTCTCTTAACAGCTTTTTGAGCCCTCGGCTGATCAACAATCATGCCAAATTTCGAAAAGATTGGATCGGCCGTTTTAAAAATTCACCGAAGTTGAAATTTACGGCTAGAAACTTCACTACGGCAAAAGACGCTGGCCGTTACAATGTTGCAATATCATGGGCATGGCGGGGAATCCCCAATAAACTTACTAAGAGGTTTCCAGATCGCGCACTCCACATTTTCATTGCAAAATACGTATTCAAATGTTGGCATCAATTACTCGTCACACATCTCTAGTTTTTATATATATATATATATATATATATATATATACATATATATATATATATATATATACATATATATATATATATATATACATATATATATATATATATATATATATATATATATATATATATATATATATATATATATATATATATATATATATATATGTGTATATATACATATATTTAATGTATAATTGTTAGTGTTATTGCAACTGTAAATTTCGGAATTTTCATATATATATATATATATATATATATATATATATATATATATATATATATATATATATATATATATATATATATATATATATATATATATATATGTATGTATGTATGTATGTATGTATGTATGTATGTATGTATGTATGTATGTATGTATGTATGTATGTATTTATCAAATTACAGCCAATAAATGTACACGCTCACGTCTATTGATATATCGATATTCATGTTCAAAGTATGCCTCATTGATATACGTACCTTCTTTAGAATGTGCAACTTTCACTTGTTCACTATCGCCGTCCACTTTTGCCTGCTTCGTACCACGCTTGCTTTCCCTGCACTGCTAGTAGTAGATCTAGCCAAATAGGACATAGTGTCTAGGTCATATAGGAAATTACAAGTGACGTATCTCGGCCTAATGATATCAGGATTGCTCTCTCTCTCTCTGGGATGTTCACAGGTTCTCTTGTAAATGGAAGTCTCCTGTTTCTATTGGTGAATTACTGTGAATTTGTTATGGCTAATTTGCTCTTCCAATCACCATGTGGACCAAATAAGGCATATTAAGAGAATAACCTGGGAAACCCCAAAACAGCCGACACTAGCCGTCTATGTATGCAATGTCTGACAAATGATGCCTACAATTCCTTTACATATAACTCTGTCAATGGCAGGTGTCAGTTATCTACGGGCCTGGAGTACACGTGGCAATGGAGACTAGGGCGATGTTTCAGCCGCGTCGGTTGTCGATTGTCACATGCTCTGGTTCCACCCAAAGTCGTTTTCGCGAGCAGTTTCTCGCCTGGTTCTCACCTTGACCTTGCCGAGTGACGTAGTCTGGTTCAAAATCGACAACCGACGATTGACAGCGGTTGATTGTGGTTCGCGCTATGAACGATGGGAGATAGACATTTATTTTTTTATCCACTGAATAATTCAGTCCTCAATAGGCCTTAACATATATAAACAATTACAGTAATGATAATGAAGTGTACTTGGGTAACTATAGAAACACATGTAAAACTTGAATTACAAGGATCACATGGCGTCCAATCACAGGCGAGAACCAGGCATGCGACAACCACAATCGTTTTGGCGAGCTATATGTGGGTCATATATGTACCCGTATGTAGGACATCGACTTATACGCCGGCCGAAACAGGCCCCTATTTCAAGTACTTTGAGTCAGTGAGATCTACCACAATAACCTGATTATCTTTGTCTTGTTCTTTTTAAAACTTTTGCCAAAACAAATTAATGATTTATTCAAACAAACTTTCACTGCATGAAAACAATATACTTAAAAGTTCGTTTGATTTGTAGAGATGGTGCTGAACATATCACATCTAGACATCTAAATAGTAATTGAACATAAGCAAAATAGCATTAGGGATGATATGAATGAGTCCGCACAGATTAACCTGTGCATTCAAAGCATGTTGTGTGTATTATGTATGTTTCCTCATTGACGTTGGCTTTATCCATATAAAAACATACAAAGTACAATTGTATATGAGCTATGGAATAAAATAGTCATCAAGACAATCTTACACATTTTAGGCAGGAAATAAATAATATAACTAGTACATTACACACGATGTAATTTAAATGATATAAACTAGAAAAAAAACATAGTGCAAGAAAAGACACTATCACATTAATATAGATTTACAGGCATATACGTGGCAAGATAAGGACAAAGATCCATCAGTGAGTTGTATTTGCATAAAAAAACATTAAGATTTATGCTGTAACGAACAGCACAATTGAACATGTATAGACAGTTTACTTCATAAATCAGAAGCATCAGCGTAGTATTGAGATCATCCGTATCACCGTATACTTGTCTCTAACCATCTATCTGTTTTAGGGGATTGGGTTTATTAAAACAGGGTAGTGCATAATATCTCTTCATATGAGGATGTTTCTCTTGAAATTCTGTGATCTGCCCATGTCCAGAATGGCTACATATTGAACTTGTGATTTTTACTTTCATTTATGATATTACCCAATATATTCATATCATACACATATGAACTAAGCCGCATCGTAATGCATGCAGTGGCCCTTCTGCCAGAATGAAGGACTCATGACGTATGACAATATAGATGATATTAGCTCAGAGATTTCTGGGGCAATTGAACAAACTCTCTACCTTAGTTACATGAAAAGCCAATAGATGGCGTATGTTGAGAGAAACTTGTCAGGATGTGGTGTGTGTCGGGACACAATATAAATGGTATGTATAGTAGATCTAGTAATATACTCTTTAATGATAGGGGTGGAATTGGCTAGTGGGTGATCATATGGTCAGAGACTGACCCTACCGATGCCGACCCGGTCATACTTAACTCGTTGCGATTCCAATTTAAAGGTGTATATTCTTATAATACAGTTTTGCCATGTAGCCCTGTGTATAAGATGTTTAGCAGCACCGGCGATGCTACAGCACAGACATTCAATTCCTGCACCAGTCGACCGGACGTCTGCCAGTGCCTGGTTATTACAAACGCCCATGGATAACATGTCAAAGAAAATAAGACAAGCATAGCAATTACCAACGAAGCTTGAGAGTCAATGTTACCTCCAGTTGTGAAATCAACCCTGCATCCACGCCTGGAAAATTGGTAGGCAATCGAGCGTGCGGTCGTGAATTATAAAGTGTGGGCTGCCCACGCATTAAGTGCAGGAATTAAATATCGGCACTGTACGCAACGACGTTTTTGCGCCAATTCTTTGATTATTTTGCGAGCCTGCTCTCAGCCTAGCATCATCCCCAGCGCATCCTCACAAATAGGATATCTATAGTTAGGACAACGTGGGGAAAGAAAGTGGTCACGTGACTACACACATCACATGACCTTTCAACGCGTTTTTTGTTCTCTATTAAGCTGCCTTAAAACCCAAAGCGGTTACCCAAGGGAATTTAACAAGAGTCCTCTGACAAGTTTTTCTCGGCCTGTGATTGGTGGAAGGCAGCCAACTGTGGTACAAGCTACATAGACCTCTCAGAAGCTTTGCTGTATGTGATAACCTTGCGGTTTAACTCGGCTCCGCCTCGTAACATCTCGGGTACATCACATACACCACAGCTTCCTTGGGGTATATCTATCACGTAACTTTGATTGGTCAAAAATTAACATTCTTTGAAACGTAAGCGAGATTCCAAATAAAAGTTGTGAAATTGTTTACGAATAGTTGAATGAGAACAACAATGCTATTAAGGTGATAATTTAGTACACCTAGATAATCACCACTAGGTGCTGTCCTTGACTGGCCCCTGAGAATGGATATCAAAACAAAAGATTACACATGAGTAGTGATCATTCGCTACGAATCTCGACTAGCAACTTTCTATTGTGATACGGACAAGAGAACAAAAGGTGGCCCCCGGGGCCTTCCATGTTAGATTGGTCCCGTACGACATGGCTGTCCGCTTCGACCATGCAGATTCCTTCGAGATAGACCATTTTGACCAATATTTCCACCTCATTTTTTGGCTAAAAGTGAATAACGATTATCATTGGCTACGTAAACCTCGTTCCGTAAGTAATTTTGAGGCGTATGAGAACATTCAAAAACGTTTTTTTTAAATAGTCATAGTACAAATTACCGGTTGAGGTAGGACCTTGCACCTCACCAAAGACACGAATGATCACAAATCACGAATGATGAGTCTTGACATTTCGCCACATCAACTCAAAATAGCAAATTATTGATAAGTTTATCCAAATTCTGTAACTATGATATGTAAGCTAAAGAACAACATAAGTGCCGTAGTCTAAATTTAACTCAGTTTTCGGATATTTAAGTTTTAAAAATGACGTGGGTATCGAGTAGGGTTCTATCTTAAGGCTGTGATGATGGTGACACACTCAAAATAAGACAACTACTAGTTTAACACTTCTGTCCCCTTTCTAACAATAGTTATCTAATCCTTGAGGTATTGGTATTTCAAATAGAAGTTTTCTTCAACACAGTAACTTGAGCTGACCTTATAAATACCATACATGTCTACTAAATAGACTAGACTAGGGCAACTGGAAGGCAAATTTGAGGCTACAAAAGTTTCAAATAGTAACGGGTGTGCAATTTAATTGAAATGTTCTTACATGCTTGATGTTTATCATTAGTCTTTTTGAATGGTATTATTGAATCGTCTGAAATAATATGACGTTAAGAGGCAATGATTAATTTGCTTTGCAGATAATTATAAAAGGTTTTATTTAAATGTTCCATTAGCATCCATATTTATTCATTTTCATTTCTGTCATTGACTCCATGTAATAATGATCCAACAGCGCCTATGTCTATTAGTTATTTTTATCTCAAAACGTGATATTCTGCTGTTATACCATATATATATATATATATATATATATATATATATATATATATATATATATATATATATATATATATATATATATATATATATATATATATATATATATATATATATATATATATATATATATATATATACATCTATATTATAAGAGAGGAGGCCCAATTCTTTGCAACGCATGATCTCCGTTGCCGCGCCTGTTTGCCTAATTCTGAGTTGGCAGTTTGGTGGACGAGTGTATCTAGATGGTTCTTAACGTAAACTAATTTCAAAAAATTAAACAAAAAGGTGCTTTTGATGCTGATTTCTTATCCTCAAGCACGGCCGGGTGTGGTATGACCACCCGGCGATATATAGTACAACCGATATCAAACTTCTGCTTCCACAATGGGGTTGCACTGCACGGACTTTGTTGGTTGTCCGGTGGCAGAAGCACACAAACTGTAGTAGCGTAGCTTACCCGGGTAATCAAAGAGAACCTGGGCATGCACCGAAAGGGTTTAGGCGGCATGGACACAATGGACAATGCCTGCATCGGCGTACGGACACATCCCTTGGGAAAAAACACAATCAAAGGTTGTGCGCTTAGAGAGAGAGAGCATTTGAACAAACCCAAACAATTCAGCATACTACGGTGGTGCATGGGTAACATGCATATTTGAGCTTACGAAAAATTCGGACTTTTCTATAGTTCCAAAAAATGTTTTCCATACAGCCAGTATATAAGCTACCCGGCTTTAAATAGATACAATTTGAAAGTTATCTTTATCAAAATAAATTGTGATGGAACTTAATGTCTATGTATATTTTATAGAACCACCTCATGCCCATACCTCACTTTGTGTATGCTTGGAATTAATCCGTGTTTGAACGAAGATTGCGCCTCCTTTGGAATATGTTTTCCTTCAACAATTATTGAAATAGTATTGTTTTTACATTTCCTTAACAATCATAGCGTAGCAGCTCAAAGAAAAGTCCATTTTTTAAAAATCTATTTATCATTTTTTGGGGGGAGGGGGAGGATATCCACATAAAAGTATCATTTGGAAATAATTTGTGGGTAGAATCATACCAAAATGCTTACTGGCCAACTCATACACACTCTTTCCACGTTTTTTTTCGTATCTGAACTTTATTCCCAAAATATTTCATTGATAGCATATACATATATATATATATATATATACCCGGTATATATATATATATATATATATATATATATATATATATATATATATATATATATATATATATATATATATATATATATATATATATATATATATATATATATATATATATATATATATACATATATATATATACATATATATATATATATATATATATATATATATATATATATATATATATATATATATATATATATATATATATATATATATATGATTATATTTAGCACCTAACCTGCGGAACTTAGGTCAATTAATATTCATGTGCAGCTTTAAAACAACATAGGAAGTTACCAACAGACGTGTAAAGAGTACTGAATTCCGCAAATTGGTAAAATAAAGAATATTTCTTTCAATAAATGTTTTAAACTATTTACGATTTTGACAAATTTATATATGAACTGACCACATTTATTCAATCAAATAACTTGCAAATGTTTAGTTGGCCAACTATGCTAAGCAGATTACTGTATTGCACTTTTATTGAAATTGCATTATTGCTAAGAGAGAATCCAGCGCAGTGAACGATTGCGAGCTTTCTCTCACGGCATTCTTCAACTCCAATTAGGTTGGGGTGCGTGATGAGAAAGGGTATGTAGGTGGTGTTCGCCGATTACTACGGCACCCGTCACTATGTATCCCTAAGTGGCAGAGGAGAAAGCAAGCAAAGCTACGAATTGTTATATCACAGTTCGTGTAGAATGCATTAGAGTCTACCATTCAAGTGTAAGAGGTTTATACATCTGTGTTTCCTCCTCTAACCTACCCCATTAATAATCTTAGCTTTAAAAAGTTGTAAACGAGTCTGTAAATCATACCGAATGACAAAAATTCATAAATGATATCTTTCAACAGGAAGAACCAAATTAGGACGGGTGTAATAACATATCGTATGTCATATTTTATATTGATCTTACTAAACGGAAAATTGTTTTGAGTAGAAATGATTAGAATTTGTCATGAGTGATATGATAAATGGACACCACCCCACCACCACCTTTCCAATACCGGTTTGACAACTTATCTATCAATGGCATATATGTTTACCAAGCCTCTTGAATCATTGATCCATAGGTTAGGTAGCCCTAAGTGTGTGGTTGCAAGGATAACTGGGGTGCCCTGATATTTTTGACGTAAAAAGAAATTTCGTGGTTTACCGTCCGTAGGACGGGTACTTTTCTAGTATATATATATATATATACATATGCTGGTGGCTAATATAGCCAGGTAAATACGAAATATTGCAAAAAACATGAAAAATGACTGAAACCTTGGCCTATGGGTGCTCATATAAAAGTACTCAGCGAGAGCTATCTAATGAATACGAAGATGACAGGGTTTGGATGGTTTTCAAAAATCTTTGCGTTCTTGTGCGTTGGATGAAAGAAGCCTCAGCATTGGAAGGGTTAACATCGGAGCTATTCGAGCACTGATACTTGAATGCATCTTCATTTTATTTCCATCGTGGATCTTGATGCCACGCAATAATGTTCCAATGGCGCCCATGTTTATTTGCTATTTTCATCTAGTATCTTGATTCCGTGCAATAATGCTCCAATAGTGCCCATGGTTATTTGCTATTTTCATTTAGCATCTTGATTCCATGCAATAGTGCTCCAATAGCGCCCATGTTTATTTGAGTTTTTAATCTGGTATCTTGATTCCATGCAATAATGCTGCGATGGTGCCCATATTTATTTGATTCCATGCAATAGTGCTCCAATAGTGCCCATATGTTTATGTGCTATTTTCATTAGTATCTTGATTCCATGCAATAATGCTGCAATGGTGCCCATATTTATTTGATTCCATGCAATAATGCTCCAATGGCGCCCATGTTTATTTGCTATTTTCATCTAGTGTCTTGATTCCATGCAATAGTGCTCCAATGGCGCCCATGTGACCACCACCGTGAACAAAGTCTATCTTGACGGATGGATACTAAAAAATAAACAGAAATGCAAATAGTATATCTTCATTGGTAAGTATAAATCGAAAGTGCTAGCATTTTTAAAGACAATTCGGTAAAACCATTCAAAATATCAAGATGTGTGATTAATATAGTGACAATATGATACCGTATATCCAGAATATTTAACGGTACGAAATATTCACGGTTTTACTGCAAAAAAAGGAGGTCTCAAATTTTAACGTTTTAATTGTTCACTGTTGGCTCAGTAGTCGCTAATTTATTGGTACTGAACTTTGTATTGTAACAGTTTCTAACTAATGTATTATGTTATAGTGCATATGACACACCGAGGTGTTGCGATGCAAAGTTGCACAATCCTAAGGGGTGTCACATTCGCAACTCACCCTTAAAAATGTAGTTAGGCGAATTTAGACCGACCACTGGCCAAAAAGCCTTTTTCTAAATTTCAAATTGCACATATGTGCAACAGGACTTTTATTCTCCATAAGTCATTCAAAATCATATAAACAAAGAGCGAAAAGCAAATTCCGCAAACAGTACGAATATACCAAAAGTATTTTATATATATATATATATATATATATATATATATATATATATATATATATATATATATATATATATATATATATATATATATTTATATATATATATATATATATATATATATATATATATATATATATATATATATATATATATATATATATATATATATATATATATATATATATATATGAGTATATGAATGGTAATATCCTTATCACTTATATGAAAAAAGTGTTTGCAGTTAATCCACTTCAAGTGGCAAGTGTCTATTCAAAAAGTATGTTTACACTGTATATCAGCTATGTATTGTAGCAGAGTCTGTTCGGAGAATGTCAATGGAGGATTCCTCTTTTCATAAAATGATTTCTTATAGTTTTGGCCAAAAGCCTTGTTTATTTCTCCATCTATCAGGAAACCTTGAATTATACGTCGCAAAATTCATGTGCAGCAAACCAACTTGGAATACCGGCAAATGTTTTTAAGGTCAATAAAATACATATATACATTCACGTATTTTCCACCTCATCGCTCTAGGACTTACCCTAGGATTTGTTGTGTTAACAATGGCCCATTTAGTGAGCTCCTGCTGTATCCTAGGGTGTGTGGTAAAGTTGCCTGTTAGGAAGGCTTGTCTTATTCCATTAGCCACGCAGGTCAGGTGAATCTGCTCTATAGTATCCATGACCAGCATCATCAGCAAGGCGGCCGCCAGATCCTCCTTCCTGAAATCCTCTGAAAAAGAAGTCAAAATCATTGTCATTCACAGGATGTCAATATTGTTGAACCTCAGCAAAAGGTGAAATGGTTTTTCTTTACATGTTTGAAAGGTCCATCAATCAATCTGCTGATCTAAACATTAGGCATTATGTCCACCCACAAGTTTCGATGTTGCATGTGATAACTGATTTGAAATATGAGGAATTCATTTAAAATTTCTTAGTCAATAACATACTTTGTTATATCTCTAAAGGAACCCCATGTTTAACTTTTAGTTTTTAGTTTTCTGCAGTTGACCCCTAGTGGTGTTTTCAGAATTCATTATTAGTGGCGCCACCAGTGTCA
>OZ012699.1:4397208-4399708 GCA_963942565.1 Maea johnstoni
AGTTTTACCTAATTATCTTGTCAACGTAATGGTTGTGATCTCACACAGCTTGCATCAAATTTTGTAAAATGGAAAATTTGATTTTCCTTGTCAGCCCTTGTAGACTTTCGTGGTGATGCTATCTGGTAATGCTAGGTACGAAGGTACCTAAGGTACCTTTTACTTCTTTAAGCGCAGGACAAAAGGGGCTATCTATCTAAAACCACTTTCTGTCTGTTCCAGAAAGGGTAAATTGAGGATTAATTCTGTACAATTGCAATATCCTTGTCTTGGGTCATATATCCTGTTTGCACCCAAGAATCTTTCACATAGAACAATACCTGTCAGTGTCTGGTCATATAATTATGATTAATAAAGGCTTGGATGTAAAAGGTGCTGAGGTGAATTAATTGCTACACACAGTTATATGGAATTAAGCAAAGAGAGCAGAGTGGCTTAGTTCCTGTAAAATGATCAGTCAGGATTTCCTTATATCTGCATATCAGTAGCTCATATGAACCTTACTCTATACCAGGTGTCCCATTCGGAGACATATAATTTGGGGTATAAAATCAGGAGAGTACTGCTCACGACGTTTGGGCTATTGGTTGAGGCTAGCCTGTTCTGGTTGACCGGCTGGTGTCATATCCAGTTGTTTTTATTTATCTAATCTTCATCCAAGGTCTAACTTTCTACCTGAGTACCGGTCCATGGAAGCTTATAGTGTAGCTTATATTGTAGGTTGGTCTCTTTCCCTCTTGATCTGATTACGAAGAAAGGATTGAAGGCTTCAGTCCTTCCAATGCTGGGGCTACTTTTTGTCCAAATCACAAGGACGCAAAGAGTTTTGAAAACCGTCTGAACCCTGTCATATGTTGGTACTCATTAGATAGCTCTCCCTGAGTAGACTCTGATGAGTGCCCATTGCCAGGGCTTGAGTCATTTTCAGTTTTTAGCATCATTTGGTATTGGCCAAATTCGTCACCAGCAGGATAAGGGTTAATGTATGTATACTCTCAAAATGACCCATATTCACAAATTAGGCCTCTTTACGAGTACCTTTAGAGGTCGCCTTGAATTTTGGTACTTTTGATTATAGGTTCCTCTATGAATCAAGAGTTATTTTACAAACTATTTGTAAGAGGCTTTTCGTAGTTTTCTCATTTGCATCCCTCCTCCAACTAGTTTTCCCAAATATGTTCCAGCCCACACGATTTTATCGAAATCATGCTGCGAGCAGCCTATATATATATATATATATATATATATATATTATATATATATATATATATATATATATATATATATATATATATATATATATATATATATATACATATATATATTATATATATATATATATATATATATATATATATAATATATAATATATATATATATATACAGGTGAAATTGGATATGACGGACCACTGTATGACGGATTTTTGCATATGACGGACGATATGCTTGGTCCCAGTTCGATGCATATCAAGTAATCGTCATATGTATACGATGGATTTTGCATATGACGGACCAATTTTCCTGGTCCCATTGAGTCCGTCATATCCAAGGTTCACCTGTATATATATATATATATATATATATATATATATATATATATATATTATATATATATATATATATATATATATATATATATATATATATATATATATATATGTATATATGTATACATATATATATGTTCATATATATATGTTCATATATATATATATATATATATATATATATATATATATATATATATATATATATATATTATATATATATATATATATATATATATATATATGTATATATATACACTGAAATTGAATGCAGACAAGACAGAGGTGCTGGTCATGGGTACCCCCACAGATGCGGGCGAAAATCTCCGTTCCTAGTATTACCGTAAATGGTGTAATAGTACCAGTTCTTAATGAACCCGTCGGTAATCTGGGCGCTGTTTTTGATCCGAACATGAATATGTCTGCACATGTATCAAAGGTATCAAGTCTGCAAATTACCACCTTAGGAACATTGGAAAATAAGGAAATTTCTCAATACTGATACAACCAAGACTGCCATCGTCTCACTGGTGACATCACGCCTTGACTATTGTAATGGACTTCTCTGTGGAATTACTGATGAGCTGCTATGCAGGCTCCAGAAAGTCCAAAACAATGCTGCTAGAGTGGTTGTGGCTCCAAAAAGTATGATCACATAACACCAGTTCTAAAAGATCTTCACTGGCTGCCCATCAGGAAAAGGATTGAGTTCAAGATTCTGCTTTTGACTTTCAAAATGCATGCAAGGATGTGCCCCTCTATACTTGAGGGAACTGTTAGTCAAACAAGCTAATACAAGGACTCTAAGATCAAACACTAAGAACTTACTACAGATACCACTCACTAATCTGAAAGGTTTGGTGACAGAGCATTCTGTGCCTATGCACCACGCCTTTGGAATGAGCTCCCTGACAACATCAAGGCTGCTGATAGTGTGCAAAACTTCAAGAAAC
>OZ012699.1:4409708-4532208 GCA_963942565.1 Maea johnstoni
ATAAGTCCAGGAACACAGATGGTTGGTCCTGGAGTGCTCACAGCAATTTTTATTGGTCAATTTGCAAAATCAGTTGATCATTAATAAAAAATACCTCAAGAACCTAAAAATTGAGAGAGAATCAGATCCACAAACTATAAATAAAATCACCCATTCAAAATTAAGAAATTTAAAAAATATTTTTTGTGGACAAATTAAACATCCCCCCTCCCAGTAATTTGTGTGAGAGAGAGAGAGAGAGAGAGAGAGAGAGAGAGAGAGAGAGAGAGAGAGAGAGAGAGAGAGAGAGAGAGAGAGAGAGAAGGCAAAGAACAAAAGGAAAACTACTGGATGCAAAATATATGAAGTACAATACAGGAGAGGATGTCTGAAGAAATTAAAAGTAATGAGGGAAACTAAAAGAAATACAGATGAGATAATGTTAAACAATAAAGTGATGCATAAAGTCAGAGAATATTCAAATAGGAAATTCAAAATATACAGAGGCTGAAAATAATACAGAAACGTAGAGAAAGAGAGAGACAGAGTAGTAGAAAGGAAGTTACATTAATAACATGGAGTATCCAAGAATTAAAGTCACCACCTGATCAAGAGCTTGGGGGAATGCTACGGCATTGAACTTAATCCAAAACTCGATCTTATCTTTGGACAGTTGGCCTATATACAGTAAAAACGGCAATAGACACACACAAAAAGAATGAATTACATACCATGACTGCAAAGGAATATGCCTATGACAAAAGTACATCGAGATCCTTATGTTTATACTCGCAAATTGGCCATGTCTAACTCTGAGCTTGGCGAGTTTATCTATTATCGCTCACTATAACACGACTTCGCCGTGGGTGTGAGTAAAATTTCCTTTGTGTTTGGTATTTAAGTCAGGTTTCCAAAACATTGTTGAAAGTATATATGATCCAATCATTCTAGATCTGTAATTGTGTCTGTTACCTCGAGTGGGTTACAGAACCGGCAGAGCTCCCAACTTTTAAAAATAGAACTGGAACTCTTCAGCGCAAGTTCCCCTGGTAATAGCTAGATGGCGCTGCAAAATGCCAAACACGGCGATCTCGCTCTTCCATCCTCCTTACTCACACAGGACATTTTTCCAAAATTAAAAGCACAAATGCCACCGATGGGCAAATAAATGCTTAAACGCCAAATAACTAACCCTCGCCCAAAGATCCACAGCGGCAGTTGGGACCGGCGAGGCGCAGTGACTGAGCCTATCCCCTAAAACCGCCGCCAAAACTGTGTATTAAGATATAAGATAATATTCTCTATAGATATCAGTCAGGTTTCAGAAAGTCGTACTCCACAGAAACTGCTCTCATCGATCTCTCTGACTGGATCAAGTTTAGCATGGACAAGGGCCTATATACAGGAATGGTTATGATTGACCTGCAAAAAGCTTTTGATACAGTCAACCATGCCATAATGTCTGATAAACTTGGTGCTGTTGGATGTGATGATGCGTCAGTGAACTGGTTCAACTCCTACCTATCCAACAGATCTTAATATATAGACATAAAGGGCACTTTATCAGATTGCGGGGAAGTTACGTGTTGCGTACCCCAGGGCTCTATACTGGGACCTTTATTGTTTTTAATTTACGTGAATGATATGGAATCAGCTGTTGACTGTGATCTTTTGTTGTATGCTGATGATTCGGCTCTTTTGATCAGAGGGAAGAACATCATCGATATTGAACAAAAGCTCAGCGAGGAACTTACCAAATTAAATGTGTGGTTGATAGACAACAAACTTTCACTCCACCTGGGAAAGACAGAGTCTATCCTATTTGCCTCAAATAGGAAGTTAAAACAACATAAATTTCTAAGAATCTCATGTAATGGTATCAAAGTGGGAGGGAAAGAGGTTGTAACATACCTGGGGGGTCAACTAGACCAAGACCTGTCAGGAAAATCTATGGCTCAGAAAATCATCAATAAGGCTAATGCCAGTCTCAAATTCCTTTACAGAAAGAAAATGTTCCTAAATCAGTACTGCAGAAAAACTGTCTGCATGGCATTGATTCAGTCGAGAATAGACTACGCCAGCAATTTCTATTATCACGGTCTACCAAAATTCTTACAGAGTCGCCTTCAGGTCGTACAAAATAAAATGATTAGATATGTATTAAACTACTCAAACAGAACACACTTGGTAGCCAACGACTTCAATGAGGTTAAGTGGATGAACATTGAAAACAGAATAAAATATCTGGCCGCAAGCCATGTATTTAACTGCATCGATGAACAGGCCCCAGAGTATCTTCAGGCTTTTGAAAGAGTAAATGAATCCCACCACTATGACACCAGACACAGTATTAATGCTTTGATTTTACCAAAGGCTGGTTCATATGGTATGAAGTCCTTCCACTACATAGGTGCCAAAATCTGGAACTCTTTGCCAGATGAGATCCAGACTACGTTCAGTAAATCTCTTTTTAAAGTGAGATGCAAAAAACATTTCATGTCAATCCTCTCTGATTCATAAGAAAAAAAAAGAATTTAATCAATTCTAGTCTGAATGTTTGTATTATACTATATGATATATTGTTGTTATGTCAATCTTGAGCAGTGAGGTTGATCATTACATGAGATGCCATTGGACTCTGGGCAGACTGGGACGACTATGGAAATAAGTTTCTAACTTTTAGTGTATATATCCTGTGTCTGGTTAGATTTCTATTGCATAGCAGTTAATGACACTCCAACTAGTCACCTTTATATATGATATTTTTTTGTATGCCAAATGCTATGTAATACACATTGTACTAGACCGAATAAAATAAAATAAAATAAAATCAGATACATATTCAAGTAATCAAAAATAGACCATTATTCACTTTAAGAGAAATACATTCAAAATTGACAAATGTGTAAATTCAAAGTTAAACTGACTTCACATACCTCTTTAATTCCTTGCAACTCCAAATATACGTTATACCATAAAACTTTCACTAGTTATTTATTAACTGGACTTTGGGTGCAGTTAACCCCTTGTTTTCCCAAAGTTCCTGTCACACATTTAACTATATATATATATATATATATATATATATATTTATATACATATATATATATATATTTCACCTAAAAGTACATTGTTTCATCATAGGGGCGTATATACATTCTATAGAGGGTGTTGTGTGTAAATTGACAAATGAAAGTCAACTAAAAGTATTCCCTAAATTGTTCAATAATCGTTTACCCTTTCTTTGCATCTAATTCTTGTACATTTTTGTTTCAATCATTAGATGAATAAAAATACATATACACATATTTTCAGATCTACCTAACTTCCTACCTACTGACATGCATACAAAAACGTAATATTGATGTTAAAGATGATGATATTATTATCATTATCATTATCATTATTGTTATTATTTTTATTATTATTATCATTATTATTATTATTATTATTATTATTATTATTATTATTATTATTATTATTTATATTAATATTACTACTACCAATACTACTACTACTACTAATAACAATAATAATAATGATAATAATAATAATAATAACAATAGTAATGATAATAATAATAATAACAATAATAATAATAATAATAAAAATAATGATAATAATTATAATAATAATTATAATGATGCGGTTAATAATGATGAGAGATAAAAATCTTCCTTTATATTACCAACAACTAAGTAAGGAAAGGAACAAATCCTTGCTTCAAATTCATTTGCTCACCCACATTGCAATCTTTGTGTATAATAGTGTTTTGCTAAATTTGCTTTTGATTGTAGAATTTCATCGACATTGTCAGGCTCCTTTTGGCCGCTGCAAGCATTAATGGGTTATGATACTGTTTGCCTTCCACTATTTATTGCTTGTGTAAACATAGTTTATTTACCTCTCCCTCTAGGGCCATGCGGTCGTTTATTTTTATTCACTCGTCATCTGAATGAGGTCGTGTGAAATATAACGCCTCTTTTTTTGCCGGGTTTTTTGCACCATCGTATGTTTTGGTTTTGTGTTTTTATCCAGGGCAAGAGGAGAACCCGAGATAGCTTCCATCATGCCAAAAGTATATTATACAGAGATAGAAAAGGATACCGAGATATTCTTATTTGTGATGGAATTCTTTGACCGGGCCAAGGTGGGAATGATGGACGAAATGGGCTCTGATCTATGGGATAGAGAGAAGATATGCACTGTGAGTATCAGGGATAAAATGCATGTGACAACTTTCGATATATTCACCTTTCAGATTTACATAATATACATATAGAACTTAAATTATTATTATTATTATTATTTTCATTATTATTACTATTATTATTATTATTATTATTATTATTATTATTATTTATATGGTTGTCATTCTTCTTCTTCTTCTCATTATTATTATTATTATTATTATTATTACTATTATTATTATTATTATTATTATTATCATTATTATTATTATTATTATCAAGTCACTCTGCACTATATATACATGTAGCACAGGGATTAAGAGAAGGACATACTTGTAAAAGGGGCAGAATACAAGGAATTCAATGTATGTAGATATTTCACAATCAATAGTTTTGCGTGGTTCCCCGACTTAGTAAGATATCATGCCACCTAAACGGCAAGCTAGTGTGATGCCTCTTTCAAACAATAGATAGCGACAAAGTCCCCCTTGCGGATTAATATAAAACTAAACCTGGACTGAAACCAACTTCGGGTAGTTCAGTGAGACTCTCAAGTCCGTGCAGCGTCTATTAAGGTGATGAGTACCATTGCAAACCAGTTAAAAGCCCTGTCCCAAAACACACCTCAAAGCAGCATAATCCTATACTTAGTAACTAGGTGTATCTCCAGGTTCCTGAGTGTTATCAGGTAGAGAATATCATCGCCACCTGTCATTATTCAATCCATAATCTCTCTTATTCACTTTTCTCTTTCAAATGACATATTCTCGTTAATTACGCAGGTGATGGTTACTGTAGGTTCACAGATACCTTAGGGATGTCATTGACTATGCCCAATAAGAAGTGTTTTTTTATCCTTTACTGCTTAAGACTTTTACGGGCCATAACATTTGAAAATTTTAGTGAGATATCTTGTGTGTGGAGCATATAACCCAGTGTCGTTGATCCAATGTGGGCTAGGAACAAAAGACAGTTGTACAAAGACACACCTCAATGGTCGCGCGTCACAGTCAAACAATGCTGCGAGTCGGGCATGCTATAAATAGCTGAGAAGCTTTCTATCTGCTCGAACTTGATGCACTTGGCGTCAAAATTTCTCACTAAAATTTTTTATGGTCTGTAAAAATCTTCAGCAGTAAAAAATCCAAAAAATCCTTTTTATTGGGCATAGTAAATGATATCCCTAAAGTAACTTTGAACCTACAGTAACCATCACCTGCGTATTTAATGAGAATATGTCATTTGAAAGAAAAGTTAAAAGTAAATTTTGAAATAAAAGAGATTATGGATTGAATAATGACAGGTTGCGATGATATACTGTACCTTATAACACTCAGGAACCTGGAGATACACCTAGTTATAGGATTAGGCTGCTTTGAGGTGTGTTTTGGGACAGGGCTTTTGACTGGCTTGCAGTGGTACTCATCACCTTAATATCCTTGTTATATCTTATTTTTCTAATGTTTTAGCTATGGTCTCTTAGCGGTACGTCACAACTCTGCCATACATATATATGTGTGTATATATATATATATATATATATATATATATATATATATATATATATATATATATATATATATATATATATATATATATGTATGTATGTATGTATGTATGTATGTATGTATGTATATATATATATATATATATATATATATATATATATATGTTTATGTGTGTCTCTAGTTTAAAAATATTTTTATAGTAAACAATAAAAACCGAGGTAACTAAATGATATTACTAGCCAGAAGAAGGTAAACTAAAAAGAATAGCTTAGACGATTACGGAACAAGAACATAACATAGATAAAATAACTCTGTACAACGTATAGTTCGTAGAGTCAGCTAAGTGTTCTTTTCCAATTAGAAAACTGGAGTTCCGCAAAAAGTTACGTTTTATTGACATAGGTCTGAATTGTGAATAGCCATTTTGCACTGGCAGGAGGGAAGGTGTGTGGATCACCCCTTCTTCTTCATTATTGTTATTATTATTATTATTATTATTATTATTATTATTATTATTATTATTATTGTTATTATTATTATTATTATTATTATTACTTTTATTATTATTATTAGAATTATGAGTATGAGCATTACTATTGTGTTTTTCATTATCATCCTCATTATGTTATGATTGAGATGTATGATTATCATTATTATTATAATTATAATTATTATCATTATTTTTGTCATTATTATTATTATTATTATTATTATTATTATTATTATTATTATTATTATTATTATTATCATGCAGATTCTGAAGGACCTAGCTAAATTCCATGCTGCCTACTTTCAAAAGGTGGAATCTGTCAAAGAGAACAACGATTTCGCCAAGGAAATGTCTCCTTTCCAGGATACCTTTGTTAGATCAAAGGAGCTGTTTACGATGCAACTCCCTCCTGCTGCTGCAAACATGCCGGAAGTATTTACACCGGAAATGGTGGCCATCTTGGATGCTGGGATTGATGGCTACATTAACGAAGTAGCCCCATTCCTTAAAAGGCAGCCCATGACACTAAGTCATAACGATTTCCATGCTGGTAAGTGTGCTTGTTTGTTTGTTAATATTTACAAAATTTCTTTAAAGGCAGCTTATGACGTCATAAAGATATACATACTGGTGACAATGCTTCTTTTTATTGTTTATTACACGAATGTCGATCCACCAGATACACAACCAGCAGGTCTCCCTTAACAACCTGGCTACAACCAATAGCTCGGATATTGGTCAAGAGGTGCCTTCTGCACATATTGTTGCGCAACTTTCTCTATAATGTAAACGATACGAGAACCCTTATTGGTCTTTATGTCCTAGTAACGTCACACTGAGACTAGATTCGGCGAGATTAGGTGAAGCCAGGTTTCTTTAATGGATCCCATGGCAATTGGCCTTTGGCTACGAATCCATGTGTATATTCATCTGTGTGTCTTATCAGTACAATGTATTTATTAAAACATGCTTAAAAGGCAGCCCATAATACTTAATCATTATGAGTTCCAAGCTAGAAGTGTTTTTTTATTCATTTGTTAGTATTTACAAACTTCCTTCAAAGGCAGCTCGTTACAATTAGCCATGCGTTATGTTTTACATTTATTTTCGTTTGGTTGTATTTTTGTTCGTTAGGCTTTAAGTCAGTTTCAACACCAAAGAATCTTAAGAATGATATCCACTTACGGGGTCGAAGAAGAAACATTCCAACTAACAAATGCTAAGTGAAAAATGTCTGTCGGGAATTTGTAATTTTATATATATATATATATATATATATATATATATATATATATATATATATATATATATATATATATATATATATATATATAAATATATATATATATATATATATATATATATATTTATATATATATATATATATATATATATATATATATATATATATATATATATATATATATATATATATATATATACATATATATTGTATGTCTCTGGTGATGGGAACTGCTTGGGACGGTAGGTGTCAGTTGCAGTTCTTGAATCTCACCTGCAATGTAAGCATCTTCACGTGTATGTCCACAAACAACAAACCTGTCCTTATACACAGCAGACAGACTTCTATGTTTTGTTTTTCAGGAAATATATGTTACAGGTTGAACAAGTCTGAGGATCAGAGTCATGTCTGTGCCTATGACTGGGAGTTCATTGGGCCTAATGTACCACAGCGTGACGTCATCATGCTCCTCCTCTCTACACTTCCGGTTCCGTCAACTCGCGAGGCGCACAGGGAATTGTGGGAGGAATACATCAACCTCTACCGCGATCATCTCATAGAGGGCTTGGAAAAGAGGGGCTTGGTGCAGCAGGCTGATACAAAGGAATTCCTCATGGAAGATAATTTTCATAAAGTTGCTGCCTTTTCTGCACTAGAGGTGGCTCAGGATTGGCTGACCTTCTGTGCCTCAATTCCACGTGCCTACCACTTAAAGAATTTGGAAAAAGTTTCTCGAAATCTGCTTTTGTATATTGATAGTGTCCGAGAAAATTTTGATTTTCTGAATGCTGTGTAGGTCATTACAGGAAATGTTCACACAGAGGGCCGTAGTAGGGACTCCGCATGTGGAGTCGCTGCGGCGGTAGTGGGTGATAGGTGGCTGTCCATTCAGGTAATGGCTCCCACCTGCCGGATGCCGGTTTTTATAATGTGGGTCAACTGCGGTAAGCTGTTCCAGAGGGAGGCTTCCACAGGATGTAACAGTCTCACAGATTTTCTCTCGTAGAAGGAAAATTGGGTATAAAAGCGGTTTTATTGGAAATGACTACAAAAAAGTGGAATAATTAAGTAAGGAAGTATATAATACACCAGCCAGCAGCTTAGTATAGCGTGCTCTTGAGAGTTGTATCTAGTGACTTTTAAAAGTTCTATGTGACCATTTCCTGTCAGGGTCTAGATTGCATACAAGGCATGGCGCTTGAGTTTATAGCCTGCTACATAAACTACCTCAACTCTCTCTCTCTCTCTCTCTCTCTCTCTCTCTCTCTCTCTCTCTCTCCAAAATACAACATTGAGTGCGAGCAAAAAGAAAAAAGAAACAGAAATGTGGATTTGGTAGACGTACCTTTTGCTTCTAAATCATAATTCCATCCCCTTTTATACTATTATTTTCCTGATTTTAGAAGTATCTATAATATGACAAACCAACAAGATTAAATTCGGTTAAAGTTCAAACTGATGTCCTACAAAAACTTTCAGCTATATGCGGATGACCTTCCCTTCACAACTATTAGTCATAAAAAAGTAAAGTAATCTTTATTTTAAGTCGGTATATCAATTACAAGAAACTCCAGCTACTAAGGCTCATGGCCGACTGGACCAACGGCTTAAAGTGCCTTCCGAAGTACTGGGCATCGAGAAGTGAACTGACTTGTCTAAGGACAGAAAGAAGTGATATCGGCCGGGAATCGAACCCGCGACCTTCGTGTCGCCAGCAGAACACGTTACCACTGCGCCATCGCCCCTCCGCATACACCTCACTATGTATGTAGTTTTTAGTTCACACACTTATATGTTCAAAAACATAAACATTTATATATTTCATGTGCCTATACCCCAGATATTCTCTTGGAATATCAATTGCAGTTAGCTTATATATGCATATACGTATGTAAGTGTGTATATCTGTACGGACGTATGTATGCATGTTTATGTGTGGTTTGGCCAATGCTCTCCGTGTTTCATTAGAATACTGTAGAACACACAATTAACGCGTCTGTTTATACATAGCGTGTGGTTCCGCTTCGCTATATATAAAAACGCTGTACTTTTTTTCTGTACGTTGGCGCTGTCAGCGGCAGCTACCATCGCTAACATAAAGATACGCTATGATGCGAAAACTCCCAAATTCGCTTTATTTGGGACATGCTTCATATGTGTGTTCTACAGTATCACAATGCGCCTTTCGTATGTATGTTTGTATGTACGTCTGTATGTCTAAATGTAGGCATGTGTGCGCCAAAAGGATTGTATATATGCTTATATAACATAAAGACGGAATCGAAGTCATTTTATTCATACAACACCTTTTCCCACGCCTTTCTCATTACATATTTTTTTTATCAACAAGGTGTATTTCATTCAGAAGACTTTTATAGGTTTCAGTAAGAATGTTTTACAAGTCTTACACTGCTAGTTAATTACTCTTCACAACTGCTATTATGTGCATTTAACATTTGCATATATACTGAAAATTTGGAAAAGATTACGTTAATTTAATTTTTGCGATTTTAAGCATTTACATGTAGCCTCGGATGCAAAATTAAAATTCACAATGATTTGTGCATTTGTGTGTCCAGCTCGACGTAGTTCCTTCATGCTCAGGTTTGTAATTGTAATCAATATGATTAATGGATTGGCAGGTACTCACGAAACCCTGACCGCCGTCAACAACAACAACAGCAATATAACTACTACTACTACTACTACTACTACTACTACTACTACTACTACTACTACTGACACTACTTCTACTACTACTACTACTACTACTAATAATAATAATAATAATAATAATAATAATAAAAATAGTCATAATAATCATAAGTGTGGCATGAATAGAGTGTATAGACTGAAAGGAATAGGGTAGACTGAAGGGAATAGGCTAGACTGAAAGGAATAGAATAAACTGAAAGAAAGCAGAACTTTATGTTTACAGATGGCACTCCATTTTGTGGCCAATTCGCAAAATTAAAAAAACGCCTAGATAGACTTTCTGTATTTTTGCAAAATTTACTCTACACAATCTTTTATGAATCTACAGTAAGTGTATAAACAAGACATAAAATGATTCATAGTTGATCGTAAGCAATTATTTTGTATTTTTTTAAATGGGTTTCTATTCAGTTTCGATCATATCTATCTCTCTCTCTCTCTCTCTCTCTCTCTCTCTCTCTCTCTCTCTCTCTCTCTCTCTCTCTCTCTCTCTCTCTCTCTCTCTCTCTATATATATATATATATATATATATATATATATATATATATATATATATATATATATACATATCTATATATATATATATATATATATATATATATATATGGATGGATAGATAGATAGCAAGGTCGGCACGTCCGTCATCGTAGACTTTTTGTATAATTTTATTAGCTTTGCATGTCATAAATGATCAGTATAACTATGTGAATATCAGTAAATACTTAACATGAATCAAGTACTTTGTACATATGTTTCTGCAGGTTTGAAGTTAACGCCACTAAATAGAGGTGGAATGTATCTAAGTTTCAAAGATATATGTTGATATAGAATATCTCTTTTCGAATTATGTATTCTTGCCTTTGATGTAAAACGTGTATATTTCTTGGAAATAAACTTTTTAAACTCCATTTTCGACAGTCAATATATGTGTTATCTTTTTCTTCCTTATTCATTATATCATAATAATAATTATTATAATAATATGGAATTGTCACTTACAAAGCACTCTTCCCATTCAAATGTATCTACCACCTTGGCCAGTCTAGTTTTGGGCTCAACTCGTAAGCCCTTACCACCTGATCTGAGGGTTCGGGTTGGTTTGTATATGGCCAAGAGTTCAGATACGTACCCAGGAGCCAATCCATTTAAAGCCTTGAACCAGAGACATGGATTAAAGAGATAGGATGCTATTAGCCAATAGCTTCTACACCAGTCAGACACTATTGTTATGCAAATGAGCTCTTATCTGAAACCCCACTTATTCCCAGGGGCTCAACCTGGCTCAACCTGGCTCAACTGGCACGTGTATCACTGCTCTACTTATCACCACTTCCTCTGTATTTGTTTCCTCTCTCTCTCTCTCTCTCTCTCTCTCTCTCTCTCTCTCTCTCTCTCTCTCTCTCTCTCTCTCTCTCTCTATATATATATATATATATATATATATATATATATATATATATATATATATATAGATAGATAGATAGATAGATAGATATAGATATATATAGATAGATAGATAGATATAGATAAAGATATATATATATATATATATATATATATATATATATATATATATATATATATATATATATATGGATGGATAGATAGATAGCAAGGTCGGCACGTCCGTCATCGTAGACTTTTTGTATAATTTTATCAGCTTTGCATGTCATAAATAATCAGTATAACTATGTGAATATCAGTATATACTTAACATGAATCAAGTACTTTGTACATATGTTTCTGCAGGTTTGAAGTTAATGCCACTATATAGAGGTGGAATGTATCTAAGTTTCAAAGATATATGTTGATGAAGAATATCTCTTTTCGAATTATGTTTTCTTGCCTTATTCATTATATCATAATAATGATTATTATAATAATATGAAATTGTCACTTACAAAGCACTCTTCCCATTCAAATCTATCTACCATCTTGGCCAGTCTAGTTTTGGGCTCAACTCGTAAGTCCTTACCACCTGATCTGAGGGTTCGGGTTGGTTTGTATATGGCCAAGAGTTCAGATACGTACACAGGAGCCAATCCATTTAAAGCCTTGAACCAGAGACATGGATTAAAGAGATAGGATGCTATTAGCCAATAGCTTCTACACCAGTCAGACACTATTGTTATGCAAATGAGCTCTTATCTGAAACCCCACTTATTCCCAGGGGCTCAACCTGGCTCAACCTGGCTCAACTGGCACGTGTATCACTGCTCTACTTATCACCACTTCCTCTGTATTTGTTTCCTCTGGTCCTAAGGAGGAAATAAGCTGATTGGCGACATACAGGTATGGTCTGATCAGCATCCCGTCTGCTGTTAGCAGACAGATACAGAATTACTTTCTTGGCATTTGATTTCCAGATTAAGGACAAAAGTGTCATTTTTGGAAAACCTCAAGTTTGTTAGGTGATGGGGTTCTTTGACCACTCAAATTTCCAGATAGACTGGTTTCTCCAAATTCTTTTAAGAATACCTATCCACTAGCAGGGAATTTTATACTCTGCCACTAGTCACTATTTAACCATATATACCAACTTGAAATTGTTGGTTTCTCATGGAATTAAACCAGCACAGAAGAGAACATTTACTGAGATGACTGATGTTTAATCATATCACAGGTGAACTAGAGTCCCCAGTTGAAGCTCCCAAATACATGTATTGCATTTACGCTAACATCAATTAAGCAAAGTAAAAAAAAAGTTCTTACCTTCATCCCCAACGTGTCCCTATGGTTGAGCTTCTCCAAAAGGTATGTCTCTAGCCATCTCAAGATAAAACTTGATATATGATTATACTGCTCTGAGGTACATTTTGAGGTGGGGATTTTAACTAGACCTCGATAGTACTTTTCACCCTCAGTGTCAGATGTGAGAACTACTTCCCCAACTTTAGGCTATGAATATCTGTAGGATTAGCAAATTTCGACAAAAATACCACAATTAATGAATAGGGGAAAAATAGGTCTACCTGTCGGGGTAAATTTCTTAGGGGAATGAGAACTTGATATGATAAAAAAGATATTTTAGTTCACCAATGGCACAATTCAGAAAACAAAATGGCAGAACCTACAATCCCATTGTTACCAAAATGGGCTCATAAAACATGTCAAGAATATAAATCTATGAATTGATACAATACCTTAAAATAGGCCTGCTTCTTATATTGATTTCTTAATTTTCATATTTTCTGGTTTATACCAACACAGAGTTGTTGGTTTCTGAACAAGAGCAATACATATGAGGAGCGAATTTACTATTACGGACAGTCAGAAGTTAACTGCATTCTACAATATGTGTAGAGCAGGTATTCTTAGGTCCACTTACAGAAAACATGCGTTAATTGCAGTTATCTTCACTTGAATGGAATATGGTATACAAACAGTACTCACCTTCCTCTCCGCAAGTGCCACTCTTCAAAGATGTCAGTATACGTAAAATCCATTGTTTATGCAGTTAAAACACTGCTCCTGGAGTGAATTTAATAGCTGAACTGTGAACAGCATAGCGGTTCAAATCTCGGCCAAAATCGCGTGAAAATCTCGGGAATTGGGGTGGCTTGGCTTGACCGCCTGGGTCCCTATAGTTAGCCAATGGGGCGTCGGTTTAGTAACCAATCCCGGCATTATAAGTCCCTGCTTGAACAGCATGAGTAGGATCTTAAAGTCAATATTGAATTTCACTGGAAGCCAGTGCAGATGTTCCAGCGCTGGAGTAATGTGTTTGTGCCATTTGGTTCTGGTGACTATCCTGGCAGCATGATTTTGGAGCCTCTGCAGTTTTGCCATTGTTTCTTCTTGTATGTCTGATAGAAGGGCATTACAGTAATCGATTCAGGATATAACTAAATTTTGCATTACTTTCTTTGGAGCATCCGCAGTAAGTATTTCCTGACTTTGCCAATGTTACTCTAATGAAAGCTAACTTTTTTCACAACACTATTTACATGGGAAATCTTGGTAAAATGGTAAAACTTGAGTCAAACATGGCATCAAGGTTCCGCACTGGTTGTTAGGACACCAGTGCCAGCAACACTGAGAGACTAAATGTTGACTTCGGCTAGTTGTTTCTTGGAGCCAAACAAGATAATTTCAGTCTTGCTGATGTTCAACTTGAGCATGTTTGGGCCATCCACATGTTAATATAACACAACCATTGCTCAAAGGTTTTGACTTGATGTTGAACTGCTGCTGTGTAATTTGTTTTTCTGAAAGTCACATATAGCTAGGAATCATCAGCATAGCCATGGGTGTCCAAGCCATAGGATTTGATGAGTTGTGAAAGAGGGAGTATATATTTTAGAAACAACAATGCCCCTAACACAGATCCCTGCGGAACAGCCGATTTTAATTCTTGTCCATCGGAGAGGGTATCCTTGATTTTGATGCACTGGGCACGAGCTAAATATAACTAATTGATAACAACATGATACTAATGGCGACAACAGTGGCTTCTAGATCACCCATTTGTATGTTCATGTTTTCACTCAAAGATGAATTACGAATAATCGCAATCAATTAAGGAATATTCATAAATGAAAAATGATTATTCATTTCCAGCCTTTGATGAGTATTCGTGATTTATTTACGAAAATTCTATACAAATATCTGTATACCTTTCTAGATCATTCTGAATATTCCTTAATCACTGTTATCATGGATAGTCTATAAACGATACCTGATTAACAATTATTACAGGTAAATCAAGAATATTCGAAAATAAATGTAAACAATCAAAATTAGTTCAGAAATGTTCTTATATCATAATCAGTTATCCCAATTTGTAAAAGGATCTACCATAAATATCTGTCAATTTCAATATTCCTATATCTTTAATTAGGTAGACTTGAAAATTACACATATCCGTGGTATCTACTTTTATGAAAATTTCACAATTTAGATTGTTTGCATTTATTAGTGCTTTAAAAAGCAGATTGTTTTTAAATACCACACGGGTTTGTTATAATTCATGCATCAGAGAGGCATATACTATTATTAGGCATATATTGTTATGTGTATCCATGTATGTCCTGGGAGTAGTGGATGTATTTCTCTGGTATGTCCAAGTAGTCTAGGATTATGAAATATTGCCCTTACACAGCTGAATTTCAATCGTAGTGAATTGTATATATCCGCCTGAGTGATTGGTGACCTGATTCGCACGACCTTTTATATGTCATGCATTGCCTGACGATGTTTTGGTGGGCGTAGCATCGACATGCATCATGCATTACCGTAGTAACCTATCGTTACAGCGTGAAGTACTCAGTTTGCGACAGGATGCGTTCGCCCTACTTATACAGTTGTCACCTTTATATACAACAAGACGCTCAAGCTAATGCTAAGCTAGGCATCCTGCTAGATCCACCACCTCGTCTCGCATTATGTATATATATATATATATATATATATATATATATATATATATATATATATACACACACACATATATATATATATATATATATATATATATATATATATATATGTATATATATATTTTTTTATATATATACATATATATATATATATATATATATATATATATATATATATATATATATATATATATATATATATATATATATATATATATATATATATATATATATATATGTATATATATATATATATATTCATACATACATATACATATATATATATATATATATATATATATATATATATATATATATATATATATATATATATATATATATATATATGTATATATATATATATATTCATACATGTATGCCGAAGCTAGAGATAGGACCAACAATATTAAAAACATCCAGCATGGAAGGTATGGAAGGCCAAAGGGGACAAAAAGAGCATTTCTTAATATTAGTAAATGTGCTGAGGGAGTCTTTACATGTGAAATAATGAATACCCCCTACACGTGCTTAGGATAAGCGGGAAAATTCGACCTTGTTGTCTGTCAGATGTCAATTTTTAAGTGTATATTTGATCCCCTTTCCATCTCGATATGATTCCCTTGGCATTGTATGTGGATAATATACCTTATTTTGATGAATAAATACATGTTAACGGTTGTAATCTGAGAATAGAGTGGTCTCCCTTAAAAAGTAGGACACCCAAAGATTTTACAATTTTCAATTTTGGGCACACATATTCAAAATTCTGGTTAAGACAATACTAAAGTATACATATTAATTTGTAAATAGAATTATAAATTCTCCAAAATAATGTACAACTCCCTCTCTGCTATTTTGAAGCAATTGCCATGTGCTAGGGAGCATTGATTATTTCATAAAGAATTGAATAGTTCAAGGTTTCTCCAATAGATGACACTTATTTCTTAATATCAATAAATGATTTATTAATATTAATAAATGATTTATTAATATTAAGAAATACAGAGCACTTATTAATATTAGAAAATGATTTATTAATAGCAAGAAATGATTTATTAATATCAAGAAATACAGAGCATTTATTACTATTAGAAAATGATTCATTAATATTAAGAAATATGTATTAATATTAAGAAATCATTTTCTAATATTAATAAATCAATTATTAATATTAAGAAATGCCATGATTTATTAATATTAAGTAATGAATTATTAATATTAAGAAATGACTTGTTAATATTAAGAAATCATTTTCTAATAAAAATAAATGCTCTGTATTTCTTAATATTAATAAATGATTTCTTAATATTAATAAATGATATCTTAATATTAATAAATAATTTCTTAATATTATTAAATGATTTCTTAATATTAATAAATATTTCGTAATATTAATAAATATTACTTAATAATAATAAATGATCTACTAATATTAATAAATCATTTATTAATATTAATAAATGAATTATTAATATTAGAAAATGCTCTTTTTGTCCACTTTGGCCTTCCATACAAAGGCGGCTTATTCATTGGACTAACGTTTCATAAATTTCATAGGATGCACAATGTGTCGAAGATAATTAAACCGCTCGATTAGGGTATTTATGTATAGAACTGGTAAATATGTATGTTTGTTTTGGATCCGCAACCGCATTATGTGGTTGACAAAACGCGAGAGGTTAGTGAGCATACTTGGCGAACGATTAACAACGTAGTAGTCTAAATTCGGTGTGCCGATACGTGTACGGCATGTGCCGGGCATTGTGAATCATCTGTGCACATGCTACCGTTTCCAGATGACGAACAGCTAGCACTCTCTCACTGACACTTTCACAGGTAAGTCTACTGTCCATACCAGGTAAAAGGGAAGAGCCTGTTCCGGGTAAGGTATAGTGGAATGGTGAGTGTGTTGGAGCTAGGTTCTCCGTTACCTGCAGGCTACCAGTGGCAGGTAGAAGTTACCCCCTTGTTGGTCCTTGTTCCCTCGATCGTGACCACGCTCAGGCCAGATCAGAGACCCTGGCCTTGGTATGTCCAGCCCGTCACTATAGCGGTGCATATAGTAATTGGTCTCTCGCTACATATCCATTCTTTTACTTCATTTAAGCTATTATTCATATATATATTGATGCTTTCTGGTAATAAGAGTCATGTTGAAATTCTTCCTTCCCAAATTTGTCGCTCATACTGTACAACCTAAATTCTGGGGTACTAGACCGAAATATCTGTCTCTACATTTACCCAGATGTTGATTTTCTATGTTAATTTAGCTATTTGGACGTTTTTTAATATGTTCAGGATCTCGTTGGCATATGTAGAGTCTCTACATATGCCAACGAGATCCTGAACATATTAAAAAACGTCCAAATAGCTAAATCAACATAGAAAATCAACATCCAGGCAAATGTAGAGACAGATGTTTCGGTCTACTGGGGTACATGCTTAATTGTTTAGAGAATTTTGCAATTCCGGTATGTTCCGAACATACCGGAATTGCAAAATTCTCAACAGAATTGTCTTTTCACCATCATGACCCATGGCAAAAGTAGGTCATGGCTAGCCACATTGAGTGCCGGTCGTACCATAATGACAAAATCTAATTTCACTGTTTGACAGACTATTGGGCTAATCAAAAACTAGTTCGAGCAACTCTAACAGTGGCACCGGCCGATGTTTACTATATGCTATGTCTAGTGGCCTACACCACCGTTAGAGTTCCCAGCATTTAAAAAAGTGAACTTGCGCCAAGAAAACTGGGCGCTCATATTTATAACCTGAAACACCCCCCAAAACCAGTCACGTTCGTATCCTACCTTATTTATTTGTATAATTACATCTTTATTTGATAAAAATCCGTTGCCTGGTGCCTGTATGGCACACTTTTAAAGTTGAGGCGATCAGGCTTGTGGAGTTCACGTCTCCAATGGCGGATGCTTAATATGCACGCATGCGCACATGAGAAGGGAATCCCCAGCTAAAAACTAAGCGAGCAGTGGATGTGTGAGGATGAGCTGCCCAACGTGAAAATAAAACATATTTCAGGTTTGGCACAACATATATTTAAGATTTTCAACCCTTTACTACATTTCTCCACTTTTGTGCATTTCATTTTTCACGTTGGGCAGAAAATGTTTCATATTCTAGCTACCTCTATGTGTCCCATCTCTATGTGTCACATCTCTATGTGTCACATCTCTCTGGGTCCCACCTCTATGTGTCCCATCTCTCTGGGTCCCATCTCTATGTGTCCCATCTCTCTGGGTCCCACCTCTATGTGTCCCATCTCTCTGGGTCCCACCTCTATGTGTCCCATCTCTCTGGGTCCCACCTCTATGTGTCCCATCTCTATGTGTCCCATCTCTATGTGTCCCTTCTCTCTGGGTCCCACCTCTATGTGTCCCATCTCTCTGGGTCCCACCTCTATGTGTCCCATCTCTATGTGTCCCATCTCTCTGGGTCCCACCTCTATGTGTCACATCTCTTTGTGTCCCATCTCTCTGGGTCCCATCTCTCTGGGTCTCACCTATATGTGTCCCATCTCTCTGGGTCCCACCTCTATGTGTCACATCTCTATGTGTCCCATCTCTCTGGGTCCCACCTCTATGTGTCCCATCTCTATGTGTCCCATCTCTCTGGGTCCCACCTCTATGTGTCCCATCTCTATGTGTCCCATCTCTATGTGTGCCATCTCTATGTGTCCCATCTCTCTGGGTCCCACCTCTATGTGTCCCATCTCTATGTGTCCCATCTCTCTGGGTCCCACCTCTATGTGTCCCATCCCTATGTGTCACATCTCTATGTGTCCCATCTCTCTGGGTCCCACCTCTATGTGTCCCATCTCTCTGGGTCCCATCCCTATGTGTCACATATCTCTGGGTCCCACCTCTATGTGTCCCATCTCTATGTGTCCCATCTCTCTGGGTCCCACCTCTATGTATCACATCTCTCTGGGTCCCACCTCTATGTGTCCCATCCCTATGTGTCACACCTCTATGTGTCCCATCTCTCTGTGTCCCATCTCTCTGGGTCCCACCTCTATGTGTCCCATCTCTCTGGGTCCCACCTCTATGTGTCCCATCTCTATGTGTCCCATCTCTATGTGTCCCATCTCTCTGGGTCCAAACTCTATGTGTCACATCTCTATGTGTCCCATCTCTCTGGGTCCCACCTCTATGTGTCCCATCTCTCTGAGTCCCACCTCTATGTGTCCCATCTCTCTGGGTCCCATCCCTATGTGTCACATCTCTATGTGTCCCATCCCTATGTGTCCCATCTCTATGTGTCTCATCTCTCTGGGTCCCACCTCTATGTGTCCCATCTCTCTGGGTCCCACCTCTATGTGTCCCATCTCTCTGGGTCCCACCTCTATGTGTCCCATCTCTCTGGGTCCCACCTCTATGTGTCCCATCTCTCTGGGTCCCACCTCTATGTGTCTTATCTCTCTGGGTCCCATCTCTATGTGTCCCATCTCTCTGGGTCCCACCTCTATGTGTCTTATCTCTCTGGGTCCCACCTCTATGTGTCCCATCTCTCTGGGTCACATCTCTATGTGTCCCATCTCTCTGGGTCCCACCTCTATGTGTCCCATCTCTCTGGGTCCCGCCTCTATGTGTCCCATCTCTCTGGGTCCCATCCCTATGTGTCACATCTCTATGTGTCCCATCTCTCTGGGTCCCATCTCTATGTGTTCCATCTCTCTGGGTCCCACCTCTATGTGTCCCATCTCTCTGGGTCCCATCTCTATGTGTTTCATCTCTCTGGGTCCCACCTCTATGTGTCCCATCTCTCTGGGTCCCATCTCTATGTGTTCCATCTCTCTGGGTCCCACCTCTATGTGTCCCATCTCTCTTGAGTCCCACCTCTATGTGTTCCATCTCTCTGGGTCCCACCTCTATGTGTCCCATCTCTCTGGGTCCCATCTCTATGTGTTCCATCTCTCTGGGTCACACCTCTATGTGTCCCATCTCTCTGAGTCCCACCTCTATGTGTCCCATCTCTCTGGGTCCCATCTCTATGTGTCACATCTCTCTGAGTCCCATCTCTATGTGTTCCATCTCTCTGGGTCACACCTCTATGTGTCCCATCTCTCTGGGTCCCATCTCTATGTGTCCCATCTCTCTGGGTCCCATCTCTCTGGGTCCCACCTCTATGTGTCCCATCTCTATGTGTCCCATCCCTATGTGTCACATCTCTATGTGTCCCATCTCTCTGGGTCTCACCTCTATGTGTCCCATCTCTATGTGTCTCATCTCTATGTGTTCCATCTCTCTGGGTCCCACCTCTATGTGTCCCATCTCTATGTGTCTCATCTCTATGTGTCCCATCTCTCTGGGTCCCACCTCTATGTGTCACATCTCTATGTGTCCCATCTCTCTGGGTCCCACCTCTATGTTTCCCATCTATATGTGTCCCATCTCTATGTGTTCCATCTCTCTGGGTCCCACCTCTATGTGTCCCACCTCTATGTGTCCCACCTCTATGTGTCCCATCTCTATGTGTCCCATCTCTATGTGTTCCATCTCTCTGGGTCCCACCTCTATGTGTCCCATCTCTCCGGGTCCCATCTCTATGTGTTCCATCTCTCTGGGTCCCACCTCTATGTGTCCCATCTCTCTGAGTCCCACCTCTATGTGTCCCATCTCTCTGGGTCCCACCTATATGTGTCTTATCTCTCTGGGTCCCATCTCTCTGGGTCCCATCTCTCTGGGTCCCACCTCTATGTGTCCCATCTCTCTGGGTCCCACCTCTATGTGTCCCATCTCTCTGGGTCCCATCCCTATGTGTCACATCTCTATGTGTCCCATTTCTCTGAGTCCCACCTCTATGTGTCCCATCTCTCTGGGTCCCATCTCTATGTGTCACATCTCTCTGAGTCCTATCCCTATGTGTCACACCTCTATGTGTCCCATCTCTATGTGTCCCATCTCTCTGGGTCCCACCTCTATGTGTCCCATCTCTCTGGGTCCCACCTCTATGTGTCCTATCTCTATGTGTCCCATCTCTATGTGTCCCATCTCTCTGGGTCCCAACTCTATGTGTCACGTCTCTATGTGTCCCACCTCTCTGGGTCCCACCTCTATGTGTCCCATCTCTATGTGTCCCATCTCTCTGGGTCCCATCTCTCTGTGTCCCATCCCTATGTGTCACATCTCTATGTGTCCCATCTCTCTGGGTCCCACCTCTATGTGTCCCATCTCTCTGAGTCCCACCTCTATGTGTCCCATCTCTCTGGGTCCCATCCCTATGTGTCACATCTCTATGTGTCCCATCCCTATGTGTCCCATCTCTATGTGTCTCATCTCTCTGGGTCCCACCTCTATGTGTCCCATCTCTCTGGGTCCCACCTCTATGTGTCCCATCTCTCTGGGTCCCACCTCTATGTGTCCTATCTCTCTGGGTCCCACCTCTATGTGTCCCATCTCTCTGGGTCCCACCTCTATGTGTCTTATCTCTCTGGGTCCCATCTCTATGTGTCCCATCTCTCTGGGTCCCACCTCTATGTGTCTTATCTCTCTGGGTCCCACCTCTATGTGTCCCATCTCTCTGGGTCCCATCTCTATGTGTCCCATCTCTCTGGGTCCCACCTCTATGTGTACCATCTCTCTGGGTCCCACCTCTATGTGTCCCATCCCTATGTGTCACATCTCTATGTGTCCCATCTCTCTGGGTCCCATCTCTATGTGTTCCATCTCTCTGGGTCCCACCTCTATGTGTCCCATCTCTATGTGTCCCATCTCTATGTGTTCCATCTCTCTGGGTCCCACCTCTATGTGTCCCACCTCTATGTGTCCCATCTCTATGTGTCCCATCTCTATGTGTTCCATCTCTCTGGGTCCCACCTCTATGTGTCCCATCTCTCTGGGTCCCATCTCTATGTGTTCCATCTCTCTGGGTCCCACCTCTATGTGTCCCATCTCTCTGAGTCCCACCTCTATGTGTCCCATCTCTCTGGGTCCTACCTCTATGTGTCTTATCTCTCTGGGTCCCATCTCTATGTGTCCCATCTCTCTGGATCCCACCTCTATGTGTCCCATCTCTCTGGGTCCCACCTCTATGTGTCCCATCTCTCTGGGTCCCATCCCTATGTGTCACATCTCTATGTGTCCCATCTCTCTGGGTCCCATCTCTATGTGTCCCATCTCTCTGGGTCCCACCTCTATGTTTCACATCTCTATGTGTCCCATCTCTCTGGGTCCCACCTCTATGTGTCCCATCTCTATGTGTCCCATCTCTCTGGGTCCCACCTCTATGTGTCCCACCTCTCTGGGTCCCACCTCTATGTGTCCCATCTCTCTGGGTCCCACCTCTATGTGTCCCATCTCTATGTGTCACATCTCTCTGGGTCCTACCTCTATGTGTCCCATCTCTCTGGGTCCCACCTCTATGTGTCCCATCTCTATGTGTCCTTTCTCTCTGGGTCCCACCTCTTAGTGTCCCATCTCTCTTGGTCCTACCTCTATGTGTCCCATCTCTCTGGGTCCCACCTCTATGTGTCCCATCTCTATGTGTCCTTTCTCTCTGGGTCCCACCTCTATGTGTCCCATCTCTATGTGTCCTTTCTCTCTGGGTCCCACCTCTTAGTGTCCCATCTCTCTGGGTCCCACCTCTATGTGTCCCATCTCTCTGGGTCCCACCTCTATGTGTCCCATCTCTATGTGTCACATCTCTATGTGTCCCATCTCTATGTGTCCCATCTCTATGTGTCCCATCTCTCTGGGTCCCATCTCTATGTGTCACATCTCTATGTGTCCCATCTCTATGTGTCTCATCTCTCTGGGTCCCATCTCTATGTGTCCCATCTCTCTGGATCCCATCTCTCTGTGCCCCACCTCTCTGGGTCCCATCTCTATGTGTCACATCTCTATGTGTCCCATCCCTATGTGTCCCATCTCTATGTGTCTCATCTCTCTGGGTCCCACCTCTATGTGTCCTATCTCTCTGGGTCCCACCTCTATGTGTCCCATCTCTCTGGGTCCCACCTCTATGTGTCTAATCTCTCTGGGTCCCATCTCTATGTGTCCCATCTCTCTGGGTCCCACCTCTATGTGTCTTATCTCTCTGGGTCCCACCTCTATGTGTCCCATCTCTCTGGGTCCCATCTCTATGTGTCCCATCTCTCTGGGTCCCACCTCTATGTGTCCCATCTCTCTGGGTCCCATCCCTATGTGTCACATCTCTATGTGTCCCATCTCTCTGGGTCCCATCACTATGTGTTCCATCTCTCTGGGTCCCACCTCTATGTGTCCCATCTCTATGTGTCCCATCTCTATGTGTTCCATCTCTCTGGGTCCCACCTCTATGTGTCCCACCTCTATGTGTCCCATCTCTATGTGTCCCATCTCTATGTGTTCCATCTCTCTGGGTCCCACCTCTATGTGTCCCATCTCTCTGGGTCCCATCTCTATGTGTTCCATCTCTCTGGGTCCCACCTCTATGTGTCCCATCTCTCTGAGTCCCACCTCTATGTGTCCCATCTCTCTGGGTCCCACCTCTATGTGTCTTATCTCTCTGGGTCCCATCTCTATGTGTCCCATCTCTCTGGATCCCACCTCTATGTGTCCCATCTCTCTGGGTCCCACCTCTATGTGTCCCATCTCTCTGGGTCCCATCCCTATGTGTCACATCTCTATGTGTCCCATCTCTCTGGGTCCCATCTCTATGTGTCCCATCTCTCTGGGTCCCACCTCTATGTGTCCCATCTCTATGTGTCCCATCTCTCTGGGTCCCACCTCTATGTGTCCCACCTCTCTGGGTCCCACCTCTATGTGTCCCATCTCTCTGGGTCCCACCTCTATGTGTCCCATCTCTATGTGTCACATCTCTCTGGGTCCTACCTCTATGTGTCCCATCTCTCTGGGTCCCACCTCTATGTGTCCCATCTCTATGTGTCCTTTCTCTCTGGGTCCCACCTCTTAGTGTCCCATCTCTCTTGGTCCTACCTCTATGTGTCCCATCTCTCTGGGTCCCACCTCTATGTGTCCCATCTCTATGTGTCCTTTCTCTCTGGGTCCCACCTCTATGTGTCCCATCTCTATGTGTCCTTTCTCTCTGGGTCCCACCTCTTAGTGTCCCATCTCTCTGGGTCCCACCTCTATGTGTCCCATCTCTCTGGGTCCCACCTCTATGTGTCCCATCTCTATGTGTCACATCTCTATGTGTCCCATCTCTATGTGTCCCATCTCTATGTGTCCCATCTCTCTGGGTCCCATCTCTATGTGTCACATCTCTATGTGTCCCATCTCTATGTGTCTCATCTCTCTGGGTCCCATCTCTATGTGTCCCATCTCTCTGGATCCCATCTCTCTGTGCCCCACCTCTCTGGGTCCCATCTCTATGTGTCACATCTCTATGTGTCCCATCCCTATGTGTCCCATCTCTATGTGTCTCATCTCTCTGGGTCCCACCTCTATGTGTCCCATCTCTCTGGGTCCCACCTCTATGTGTCCCATCTCTCTGGGTCCCACCTCTATGTGTCCCATCTCTCTGGGTCCCACCTCTATGTGTCCCATCTCTATGTGTCACATCTCTATGTGTCACATCTCTATGTGTCCCATCTCTCTGGGTCCCACCTCTATGTGTCCCATCTCTATGTGTCTGTTCAGTATGTGTCCCATCTAGGGTTGGGAATCGGTTGCAATTTCATGATCGATAATCAGTTGCAGCCAACTGATCGATTATCGGTCATAATCAGTTCTTCGCACTTTTGCTGTAATTGGGTACTAGAGGTCTAGAGCATTATAAAAAGTGATAGTCTATGAGCACCTACCTTAACTTCGTTTTGATGTGTGTTTTTTTGGAGCTTAGTTTCATAGCAAGAAAGCTGACAAGTTGTCTGTCATTTAGTTCTATATTTTGCCACAAGGTGTCACCTTTTCTGATTATTATCAATTGCCAGTAGTGTAATCGATTAATCAGAATCAGAGAGGTAAACGATTGATTATCGATTATAATCAATGATCGTCCCAACACTAGTCCCATCTCTACCACTACACTAGAAATGTTAGTTTATAATCAAACATCAATCGGAACCTTCGTAAATTTAAACATGTTTTTCACTTTGGCCGATATTATCAATTGTCAATGGAATTGAAATGAAAGCTAGATGGAAAATCGATCGCTAACTTCTTGAACAAGAACACAATTTTCCCCCACAAAATCATTATTGTCCACCTACCTGACTTGTCATTCCTCTGCTATATATACTTGTAAAGTAACTTGCCTCCCTTGTATGTTGTTTACTTGTTTATTCTTGTTGCTGCACGTCAATTACGCATTGAATTATATACTTGTTCAAGTTGTTGACAAGTCTTATTTCGAAATGGGGCAGCCCAAGCTGTATTCCACTCTACACGCAGAAATGCGATACCTACTTCCGGTTTCGCACCGATCGTCTTTTGGTGGATATGGGCACTAGAAACGATCGTTAATAATCTAAAATCAATCGCAAACTTTGGAAATCTAAATGTTTTTTTCTTATATCAATGAAATTTACTTGGTGGCCGACTTTTGGTGAAATGTGTCCTTGGATGAATCAGGGGTGGGCGAATTTCCCCAGTAATTATTTGGTAGATTAGTTATAGCTTGGATTAAGAAAAGAATGGATATGTAACGAGAGACCAATTACTATATGCCCTATAGTTACATGCTAGCCTCATGCCAGGACTAGCAGATAAGGCAGCAGCACGAGGTCACGTGGGAACAAGGACCAATCAGGGCTCCCGCATCGATTACATTACAGAGAAACCTTATCTCCACCACCTGCTGGGGGTGCCCAGAGCACCTATTAGCGACTATTAATTGACACTGGTTGAGGCTAGCATGTTCAGGTTGACCGGCTGGTTTCCATTCCATGTGTTGGTCTTCTAAGGTTATAGTGGCCGAGTTTCCTAGGGCGGCCAAGATTCCCGAGAATTTACGGTATGTGTCCCATCTCCATGTGTCCCATCTCCATGTGTCCCATCTCAATGTGTCCCATCTCTCGGATTACATCTCTATGTGGCCCATCTCTCTGGGTTACATCCACTGGACTCTCTCTCTCTCTCTCTCTACATTCCATCTCTCTGAGGTCTATCGCTCTGGTTTTCATCTCTCTGGGTCAGGGTCTTAGCCAGGATTTCAATATGCCTGATTTCAAAACAACAATTCCACAATTTCTGCTTGTCCCGATTCAGCCACTAATCTACTTCAAATCCTTATACCAGCCACTTCTGATAGCCTATTGTGTCAGAAAAAACATTTTTCACTTGATCTATGACCTGAAAGATGGTTTGTCAGGAAGATTTTTGTTTATTGCCCCCAAAAAGTCAAAATTGAAAGTTCTTTATAGGTACCTGTCTAAAGGAGGATGTTTTCAGGAAATTGTCTGTCCAAAAGACCGACAGGACGGGTCCTGGCTAATTTCCTGCTTCATGTTCCGCCTGTCTGGGATCTACCTCTTTGTTGGATTGTGAACTCTGGTTCATCTCTAAAACACTCTCCAGGGCTCGAAATTACAAATATATTGCAGGCTCCGTGGATTTTTTCAAGGAAGCCCCGGTGATTTTCAGGGATTTTTTTGAGGAGGCCGAAATGAATTTCAGGGAGCCAATACTAACTGGGCCCCCAGAGCCTCAATAAGAAGAAGAATTATTTTAACTTGTTTTTATGTCTGGCTGACGACGAACGAGGGATTGCCGACATCACTAATGCAGCCATTGTTGTTTACAGTTGATTGCGCACCAGATGGTGCACACTGTGTCTAGCGTGATTACTTCTTTGAAATGTTGTGATATTGGTCATACTGTTACACCTATAAGAGTAATGTATGACCTATGCCACAACATAACAAAGAAATGATTGCGCTTATTGTGTCTTCGCACTGTATCTAGCGCACGACCATTTCTTTGAAATTTTGTGGCATTGGTCATACTTTGTATACGTGTAGCAGTATGACAAAGGTCACAACATTTCAGAGAAATAGTCGCGTGTGAGATAGATTGCGCACCACAGCTTGCGCAATCAACTGTAAACAAGAATGTCGACGAGAGAGATTGTGACGGTGTCCCGACTGACTCTCGGTCGTCAGCCCGGAGACAGCACCAAGAGACAATTGATGAAAAATATATCGATGCGTCACATTTACATCGAGGGCGCCCTGCCAATAACCTTACACTTAGTAAGGATAATTCTAGGGCCCTCAATATTTTTGAAGGAGCCCCCAGCCAATTCGAGGGAGTCGCGGACGTCCCGCAACCCCTAATTTCGAGCCCTGCTGTCCATTGAAATTATCATGGGGTATTTACTGAAGTATCTGTATAAGTTAAAATTATATTTATCTTTTGTTCTTCTTGTTTTGAAACCGTTTTCTGCCTTTTCAGATAGTGCATCAACCAAGCTTCTTTGGGACCAAGCTTGATTCCTCGAAGGCCAAATTCAATCAAGGTCGAGGTTTATCATTTCTGCGTCTTCGATAGAAATATCAAATAAATAAAATTATGCTACAAGGAAGACCAAGTTAATTATAGTTTTATTAGGGACACTTACAATGTCTTCAGGTGTGATACATAGTGAGAAAAGACCCTTCCAGTGTGATGATTACGACAAGGCATTCATAACTTCTTCTGATATGGTAAGGCATAAGAGGATACACAGTGGGGAAAGACCCTTCCAGTGTGATCAATGTGACAAGACATTTAGTGATCCTTCTGGTCTGTTACAGCATAAGAGGATACACAGTGGGGAAAGACCCTTCCAGTGCAATGAATGTGATAAGGCATTCCGTCAATCTTCTGGTTTGGTCAAGCATAAGATGATACACAGAAAACCTTTCCAATGCAAAGAATGTGACAAGGCATTTGCACGATCGCAGTCTCTGGCAGATCATAAGATGACACACAGTGGGGAAAAACCCTTCCAATGTGAAGAATGTGACAAGACATTCTCACGATCACATGCTCTGTCACATCATAAGAAGCTACACAGTGGGGAAAGGCCCTTCCAATGCACAGAATGTGACAAGGCATTCAAACAGGCAGCAGGTTTGTTCCATCATAAAAGGATGCACAATGGGGAAAGACCCTTCCAGTGTGATGAATGTGACAAGGTATTTAGACATCCTTCTTCTCTGATACAGCATAAGCAGAGAAGCCACGGTGGGGAAAGACCCTTCCAGTGTGATAAATGTAACATGGCATTCACAGTTCCTTCTCATCTTGTAAGGCATAAGAGAATACACAGTGGAGAAAAACCCTTCCAGTGCAAAGAATGTGACAAGGCATTCACACAATCATATAGCCTGGCACAGCATATGAAGTTACACAGTGGGGAAAGGCCTTTCCAATGTAAAGAATGTGACAAGGCATTCACAAACTCTCGTGGTCTGGGACAGCATAAAAGGACACACATTGGGCAAAGACCCTTCCAGTGCAATGAATGTGGCAAGACATTTCGAGATTGTTCTGCTCTGGTACAGCATAAGAGGATACACAGTGGGGAGAAAACCTTCCAGTGTGATGAATGTAACAAGGCATTCATCCAGTCTTCTAGTTTGGTAATGCATAAGAGGATACACAGTGGAGAAAAACCCTTCCAGTGCAAACAATGTGACAAGGCATTCACACGATCATATGCCCTGGCACAGCATATGAATATACACAGTGGGGAAAGGCCTTTCCAATGCAAAGAATGTGACAAGGCATTTCAAGATCATTCTGCTCTGGAACAGCATAAGAGTAGGGTACACAGAGGGGAAAAACCCTTCCAATGCAATGAATGTGACAAGTCATTCATTCAATCTTATAATTTAGTAAAGCATAAGAGGATACACAGTGGGGAAAGACCCATCCAGTGTGATAAATGTGACAAGACATTTACAAGATCAGATTGTCTGGCAAAGCATAAGAGGATACACAGTGGGAAAGGGCCCTACCCATGCAATGAATGTGACAAGGCATTCAAACAGTCTTCTCATCTGGCAGTCCACAAGATGATTCACACAGGAGAAAAATCTTTTCAGTGTGATATGTGTGATAAGACTTACAGGACAGCATACAATCTGAAACAGCACCAGTCAACACATCGAAGGCTGTCAACTCTTCCAAAAGAACCACAGCTATCAGAACCTAGACAATGGATTGTTGTTGAGGGAGAGTGTGTCCCTCTGAAGGAAGAGTTGGTGGAAAATAGTAGTAGCACATCAGTTAAACAGGAAAATGTTTTCCTTAGCGGACAGTGTCCTCCGATAAAGCAAGAGTTGGATGAAAATGATAGCAGTATATTAGTTAAACAGGAAAACCTTGCCATAAATGAACTGATCATTGTTGAGGGACAGTGTGTCCCTATAAAGGAAGAGTTGGAGGAAAATAGTAGTATCACATTAGTAAAACAGGAAAAGTTTGTCCAGGGCTCAACGTTAACTTTTGAAGGTACCTGAAATGTAGGGCAGGATTGCTTTTAATTCAACTTTTTTTTACATTTTAGTGCAATCAACCACTTGTTGTGCACCTGTTTTTTATTTTCAAAGGACAAGATATATCACAAATATAACAAATAAAAAAATAAAAATACGCCACATAGGACATTGTATGTACTTAGAAATTTCTCTTGCTTTTAATTCAACTTGCCAGGCACAATTTACACCTGCCCTGCAAAAGGTGCCCCAGAATGTATATAAAAATGACTTTTCTACATGCACTGTACAAATACCATTTAACTGTAAAAGTGTTTCCCTACTAGAGAACTTTATATTTGTACTATAAGAAAATACAGGATTCACTTGTGTAAAAAATTCTCTGAAGGTACATGACAAAATTATACCTGCCATGTCAGGCAGGCACAATCTGAATTTTACCTGCCCTCCAGATATTTTCAAAAATTTTACCTGCCCGGTGCAGTAGGGCAGCCCTTAATGTTGAGCCCTGTTGTCCTTAGAGGCCAGTGTCTCTCGATAAAGCAAGAGTTGGGTGAAAAGTAGCATATTAGTAAAACCCGAAAGCCTCCATATCTTACATCAGTCTTAGCCAGCAAGGTGTCTGGGTGTCTTTTCGGACACCCAAACCCTTAAAAAGAACCCCTCAGGACACCCAAAAATATTTGTGTGGAATTTCTAAAAATCTCAATCTCAAGCCTAATAATTGAATTTTTTCATCTCCTTATATTTCCCATGACATTGGTTAATGATACCAAGCCTTATTTTGATGAATTTGAACATGTTTATGGTTTAAATATGAGTATATTGTGACCCCCCTTAAAAATTTGGATGCCTAAAGATTTTACAACTGCCAATTTTAGGCACCCAGTTTCTAAATCCTGGCTAAGACACACGGTCTAGGTATCATTTACACACCTCAAATCCCCTAAGATCCCCCTTCTCTTTAGCTTTGTTAATTGTTTTGTATAGGTTTGAAATTCTTTCAGTGTCGAAGTCTAGCAAAACATTTAATGGGCTATTTATTCGGTGAGGTTACAGGTTACTGGTTTGTCTTGAAACTCTTAAAGGGATTTGATTTGAGTTTTAGACTGATATGATTTAGGAAGTTCATATTAATGCCATACTTTTTAGAAGTGGTCATTTTTGTGGTAGCAATTTTGAGGGTTTCATTATTTATTCACAATTAACCCTTATGCTGCTAATTTGGCCAATATCAAATGATGCAAAAAAACTGAAAAATGACAGAAACCATGCCACATAGGCACTCATCCGAGAGTGTTCAGCGAGCGCTATCCAATGAATACTGACATGACAGGGTTTAGATGGTTTTCAAAAATCTTTGCGTGCTTTTGATGAAAGTAGCCTTAGCATTGGAAGGGTTAACAGATTGATATCTACCCTTAAAAAAGCCTAGGCTATTGCTATCTACCCTCAAAAAAGCCTAGGCTATTGCAAATATGGCTAGATTTGCTTGAATATATATATATATATTTATATATATATATATATATATATATATATATATATATATATATATATATATATATATATATATATATATATATATAATTATATATATATATAATTATATATATATATATATATATATATATATATATATATATATATATATTCATATTTGTAAGAGGAATGTGGAACCCTACCAACACCTCTCCTTTGAATATTTTTGTGAATTTTGGCTAAGCGAGTTTCCGAATTATTTTCCAAATTGTCCTTGATCCAAAGGTCAGTTCTAATTGTCCCTTTTTATTTAGTGGTCAAGTTACTTAGGATCTGCAACAGAAACTTGAGGGTGAAGGCAATTTGTGAAAGCATCATAGTTTTCAGTTATCTGTATGCAATGCAGGATTCCTGCTCTGGCATATATATATATATATATATATATATATATATATATATATATATATATATATATATATATATATGTATATGTATATGTGTATATATATATATATATATATATATATATATATATATATATATATATATATATATATATATATATATATATATATATGTATGTATATATATATATATATATATATATATATATATATATATATATATATATATATATATATATATATATATATATTCATATATATATAATATCAAAAAATGATATTTGATTTTTTCGATGAGAATGCCAAAAGATAATCAGAAGCTGCTATAATTGTAATTCTATCACACAAAATCTAGACACACCCCTGACAAAATCTGGACAGAAAATAGCCGTATGGTAAAGAATTTATTCAAAAAAAATGAGCCTTATTCATTTCATTGCAAACCCCACACACATGCATGTACTCTACTGGACAAATGTTCTCTGTATTTTTGATACTCTTGAGAATAAATTTGGAATTATTGGTAATTTTGAAATATCTTTTAATTATGTCATATTTGTAACCTTTATGCTGCTGGTGACTAATTAGGCCATTTTAAAATGATGCAAAACACTGAAAAATGAATGGAACACTGGCACATGGGTACTCATCTGAGAGCACTCAGCAGGAGCTATTCATTGAATACTAACATGAGAGGGTTTAAATGGTTTTCAACGAATGTAGCCTCAGCATTGGATGGGTTTAAACACCATTTTTAAGTTGCTTTTGTAATAAGAAATATCACAAAAATAGCCAGGCATTTTCGGTGCTACACTTGACTGCAATGTGTATTGGGTAACTCACTTATATATAATTTCCTTTGTCTATTGTGTACACAGGCACTGAAATAAGTACTTGCCCGCTTGCCCTGGCAAGTGAATTTTGAAAAAAGAGCTCTCGGGCAAGTACATTTTAGTTTTCACTTGGGCAAGCTGATTTTCTAAACACTAAACATTTTTATATCAAAATTGGCTCAAATACCCAGAAATATGCAAACAATGCCACAGAACTGAAAAAAAATAGTTCTCATATAAATAAATCCATGCCTTTCTAGTACATGTTATAACTTATTTTAGGCAAGTCAAATATTATGTCAGGCAAATAAAAATCATGAACTACTTTGCTGGCATGTTAAGTTAGTTCTGAAAAATTATGTTGGTGCCTGGTGCATATTACAGATTAGACCTGCTCCATGTATAGTTATAGATTCGGCTAATTCATCATTTAATAACAACTGTATTTAAGCTTCTGGCCACTTTTGACTCATAATTTCAACATTAAGATTCAGTGTGACTGAGTCTACCACCCTATATCTCTATAATAATACTTATTAACAGTAACAATGAATGCTTCTGGCCACTTCTGACTCAAGATTTCAACATTAAGATTCAGTGTGACTGAGTCTACCACCCTATATCTCTATAATAATACTTATTAACAGTAACAATAAATGCTTCTGGCCACTTCTGACTCATAATTTCAACATTAAGATTCAGTGTGACTGAGTCTACCACCCTATATCTCTATAATAATACTTATTAACAGTGACAATAAATGCTTCTGGCCACTTCTGACTCAAAATTTCAACATTAAGATTCAGTGTGACTGAGTCTGCCACCCCATATCTCTATAATAATACTTATTAACAGTAACAATAAATGCTTTTGGCCACTTCTGACTCATAATTTCAACATTAAGATTCAGTGTGACTGAGTCTACCACCCTATATCTCTATAATAATACTTATTAACAGTGACAATGACTGCTGTTGACTGTATCACAAGAAGCCACAGGCAATCACCACAACAAAGAAAGAAGTCTTCCAGAGTTCTAGGTTCCAGTCTGTATGTTCTCTGAATTTAAACATCGCTTGGAGGCATGGTCTTAGCCAGGATTTAGAAACTGGGTGCCCAAAATTGGCAATTGTAAAATTTTGGGGTGTCCAAATTTTTAAGGGGGACCCCAATATACTTAGATTTCAACCATAAACATGTACAAATTCATCAAAACAAGGCATGATATTCTTATACAATGTAGTGTGAATTATATGGAGATGAAAAAATCAATTATAAGCTTGGGATTGAGACTTAAAGAAATTCCTTACAAAATATTTTGGGTGTCCTGGTGGGTGCTTTTTCAGGGTTTGGGTGTCCAAAAAGACACTCAGACGCCCTGCTGGCTAAGACTATGCTTGGAGGATTTCCCTATTCAGTAATAAGTGTTGGTTAGGTTTCGAGAATCAGCAATTCAATTAAATGGACACACTGACTTCAATTGAACTAAACACAATTACTGTTGGATTTCATTGACTAGGTCACGAGTGGTTCTAAAGCAATATTTTTGAACAAATTTTTGATGCACAGAATACATGTATTCCATGTGAATATCCATAAGGCAAGGGTTACTTGATTTATTGGTTCCCGGATCCTTCCCAGACCAATTTGACAGGGTCGGGAGGGAGGTAATTAAAGATAAGGTTGATTTTTTTTAACATATGGAAATCTAAGTAAGTAAACAGTCGGGAGGGAGGTAAAAAAAATAAATTGATTTTTTGGCTAGTACTAAAATACATGCTTAAACCATATTTTTGAATATTAAAAGAGTGATTTTTCAATAAGATGATGCATTTCAACTACACTGTATTGCATTGCTATTGTTATGTTGTATTAATATTCCTGTAGTTTTATTACCATCCATGGTAAATTTATTGTAGGTTTGGTGTATCTACTTACGGCTCAGTGGCAGAGCATAAAATAAAGTGGGGGTATTACATTTATTTTTCCCCTCGGGTCCATTTCACTTTGATCGGCGGATCCGGGAACCGATAAATCAATTAACCGTCGCCTAAGTAGCACTGCGTTGCTATGTGTAGTATAATCCTTAGAATATAAATCCATGTCTGTAGTAATTCCAAGCTCCTCAAGTGTCTCCCTTTTTTATATAGATAGGGCAAAAGTGAAATGCAAACTCATGCCTTTCCCATTGTTAGGATTGTTGGGTTATTTCATTTTTGGACATTAAAAGTAGAGATTTTGTATTGGAAAAAAAAGAAGTTTTCAATTAATCAATAATTCTTAATATCATAAAATGATAGGAAAATTGTAATGAGAGATATTTAGACATAATCTGACAAAACTTTTTGAGTAGTTTTATTCTCTGGCAACTTCAAATTAGCCATTCAAGGGAAGGGTCAGTTTGATTTTTGGTCATTGGTCATCATGGGGGTCAGACGGAGAGTAATCGTGATAAACAACAGCCAAATGAGGTTCAGTGGGCAAACTTATAGGGGATATTTGGAAACTAGATATGACTAATTTATTTTACTCGGAACTGTTGATTCTTAAAGTCAATCGCCCTTCTATGTCTACTGTATTTTTTTCTCTCATTCTGCTTGTATGTAAAAAGAGATGAGATATTTTTGTCTGGTTGAGATATGCAATAAACAAAAAAACTTTTCAAAGTTATAAACGATATGATTAGTTTATTATACTCGGAAATTGTTGATTCTAAAAGTTAATCAACTCGCATCTTCGGGTATCGTTGATAAACTTTAAATCAACAGTTCCTTGTTGTTTCTCTATAGGAACCACTCTTGAATACTACCTCCATATAACACCATCTCCTTTGGAAGGCAATCAATTAGATATACTGGACCTAAAGTATGGAACTCCTTACCTAACAATTTGAGACAAACAACATCACTAAAAGAGTTCAAAAACCTAATATCAACCTGAGCTGGGACTAACTGTACCTGCTCTCTCTGCTGCTATAAGTAATACCAGTAAACGAGTAGAAGTACCTGCTATTTTACTAAAAGATCATAAACATATGTCCGGAAAGACTGAAGATATTACTCAGTATCAATTAATGTGTGGTAACTTACTTCCCCTCTACCTCTCATTTATATTGCTGTTACACCCTGAATGTTATATTTTGAATTGTTATTTTAGGCGGCCAAGAGCCCTGGCAGCTCGTGTTTACTATGTAAAATTATTACCGACTTGAAATAAAGATTATCTATCTATCTATAACACCATAAGCCTCAGATGTTCTACACCTTCACACTGCATGATGATATACAGTACAGACACTTAATTCCTGCACCAATTGACCAGACGTCTTCGCTGTTTGTACAGAAACCTATGGATAACATGCCAAAAAGAAGCCAAGCACATCCATGACTTACGTTAGCTTATGAATCAAAGCCACGTTCAGTTTTGAGGTCATCCACTCATCCGTGCCCAGGAAACTGGGTGGCAATCAGGCGTGCGGACGTCTATTATGCCCAGGCTCCATACGCATTTAGTGTAGGAATTAAATGTTGGCACTTTATTTAATGTCCTCCTAGACGCCTAGATAACCAGACCACACATGTTTATACCATCTTTCAGCCTACAGATGTTCGATTTCAATGAATTGCAATTGGCTAAGCGTATCGTATCGTATCGTATATTTATTGACTGTATTTTCAAAATACAAAATTTGACACTTTGAACAAGGTACAAAATAATAAATCAACTGAACAGAAAAAGTACTAAGTACACGGTATCCTGGCATTGCCATACGCTAGTAGTACTCATGTTATACTACCTTATACAGAAACTTTTGCCTACACATGCAGCATAACATGAATATCCAGTAAAAGCTAACCAGAGACCGTGCAAAGAACACAGAAAAAATGGAGCGATGACCCCTGCACGGTAGCCATCTTATACAACTCAAAGATGTACCCCTAGCGGCTGGTCTAGTCACTTATTTTATAGACACCATGAAAATGATCATCCATATTCCGCTTAAACTATAAAGAAACACGCTACGTAACTGAGAACTCATTAAAGAACATACAAACGTGCATGAGCCTTCCCCTGAAGGGGAAGAAACTACTTTAGAGTGTAACTAGAATACAAACAAGAATAGAGGGGTAGTGCATAAAGTGTACCTATAATACATTAAGTAAAAAGTATGTATCAGACCGTACACTCCGCTCTACAGTGAAAATACCCACGCATACAAAAGATTGAATAGCATTTAACTATTACTTCATAGTTTCATGAATCCACTTTATCTATCAGGGGCCACTAGATATGCATTTACCTGTGCTTGCCTTTGAATGCGTTTGTAATAACTTCTAAAGAATTGACTGTAAAATAGGGTTTTCCATGTATATTTTGACATTCTTTCACCACTCATACTCGGCAACGACATGTACTTTCATTATGTTACACTACAGTTATAGTTTACACATAAATATCGCTTTTGCCAATACAAATGTAGGTTGAGGTTTAGCCATTCAGTAAAGTGAATATATTTTCTCCCGTAGGAAGTTTTGGACCAGTCCTCAGCTAAACAGGTAAACCCTCTTAACCCATTCAAACCTGGGAATTTCCTGATAATTGTGGTCTGGACTTTTGATACTTTTCAAAATAACTTTGAAATTGATTATAAATTGACAAAACTTTTGAAGGAGAGTTGTGAGTTGGATTTTGATCCAATTTTCTCCTTCAAATATTTTCTGAAAACTGCTTTAGTTGGAGAGATATTGTCAAACTAGTCAGGCGATTTTGGGCACTACAGGCATGAAAGGGTTAACTGGTAATTAAAGCAGGTTCAACTGCACTAACTGTTATTCAATTATTCGTTACAATTGTTCTACTAGTCTACATGTATTGCTTAATCAAATACCTGTATACCTTCCCGCTACTAACTCTTTTACATCCAGTAATAAAGTTACAATTGTTCTACTAGTCTACATGTATTGCTTAATCAAATACCTCTATACCTTCCCGCTACTAACTCTTTTACATCCAGTAATAAAGTTACAATTGTTCTACTAGTCTACATGTATTGCTTAATCAAATACCTGTATACCTTCCCGCTCCTAACTCTTTTACATCCAGTAAAAAAGTTACAATTGTTCTACTAGTCTACATGTATTGCTCAATCAAATACCTGTATACCTTCCCGCTCATAACTCTTTTACATCCAGTAATAAAGTTACAATTGTTCTACTAGTCTACATGTATTGCTCAATCCAATACCTGTATACCTTCCCGCTCCTAACTCTTTGACATCCAGTAATGAAGTTAAAGTTGTTCTACTAGTCTACATGTATTGCTTAATCAAATACCTGTATACCTTCCCGCTACTAACTCTTTTACATCCAGTAATAAAGTTACAATTGTTCTACTAGTCTACATGTATTGCTTAATCAAATACCTGTATACCTTCCCGCTCCTAACTCTTTTACATCCAGTAATAAAGTTACAATTGTTCTACTAGTCTACATGTATTGCTTAATCCAATACCTGTATACCTTCCCGCTACTAACTCTTTTACATCCAGTAATAAAGTTACAATTTCCTTAAAAATGTGGTTACATGACAAACAGTGCAGTTTACCTTTATATCGATTTTCCAGGTTAAATACAATGCATGCGCTTGATAATTATGCTTTTCAGTAACACTGACTTACGATGGTGCAAGTGTGAAGGCAGAAAAAAAATATTTAAATTTTTTTTCTCCACCATTTTTCCCAAAAACAGCAGAAAAAAAATATTTAAATTTATTTTCTCCTACGTTTTTCCCAAAACAGCAGAAAAAATAAATTTAAATATTTTTTTTCTGCGAATTTATAACACTAAGTACAAATGTCGTACCAAACTGGAAGTTGGTCGGGGCGTTCTCGAATCATGTTTATCATTTGTTAAATACTAGACCCCCCCCTCAGGTAAACTTGTGATTTCCTGAGTAACTGATAAGGTGCAAAGTGGCCGTGCTAATGCTCCTTTAATACAGAGTCGATCTTTACCCATGCCACTCTCATGACAGGCCTATCATATATACGCTGACCGTCGTAGAGCCGAGTCTGGTCACGACTGCATAATGAATAGTGAATATTTGCAATTCATAAATGAACTATGAAATTCCTCATTCATTTATCAATATTCAATATCAATTATGAATGTTCCAAAATGTCTTTTTTGTCCACTTTTACATGCCATTTTGGTCACCACATACTATCAAATTCAAATAATGAGTGCTCCCTTGGAAGTGGTGAAGGGGGACATCTAGCGGGAGAATGGCAAACTATGTGAAACAGCAGAAATAAAATATTTAAATATATTTTTTCTGCTGTTTTGGAAAATGGAAAAACAGCAGAAAAAAAATATTTAAATATTTTTTTTCTGCTGTTTTGGGAAAAACGTTGGAGAAAATAAATTTAAATATTTTTTTTCTGCTGTTTTGGAAAATGGAAAAACAGCAGAAAAAAAATATTTAAATTTATTTTTTCTGCTGTTTTGGGAAAAACGTTGGAGAAAATAAATTTAAATATTTTTTTTCTGCCTTCACACTTGCACCATCGTACTGACTTCTTTCAACGCCACACATCCAACACTTGAAATGTTATCCTCCAAAATCCTCAATACCAACAGTATCTTCAATATCGTAAGACCCTCTTGTGGTGACTTGCAATCTTGCCCTACCTTGGGAAAGGTTGTGGTCAAGGGGAATTAGAAATGTGCGACTATGTGAACGACTGAGTGAAGCCGGTGCGAGTGAAATATCACGTCATGACTAATTATAAAAAGCAACCACTATTTAAGGTGATGAGAACCATTGCAAGCCAGTTAAAAGCCCTGTCCCAAAACACACCTCAAAGCAAAGTCAATGACATCCCTAAGGTATCTGTGAACCTACGGTAACCATCACCTGCGTAATTTATGAGAATATGTCATTTGAAAGAAATGTTGTAAATTGTGAAATAAAACATAATGGATTGAATAATGACAGGTGGCGATGATATTCTCTACCTGATAACACTCAGGAACCTGGAGATACACCCAGAGTTTTCGGAACTAGGGCTGGATGCCATGTGTCGGCAGTAGAATGGGTGTAGTAAGGGGGAGGGGGGTGAGGTTGACTGTAACGTGTTCGTGTTCGGCGTTCATTTACACTACAGGTCTGTAGTGTAAATGAACGCCCGCTGTAAATGAACGCCCGCTACGCGTCGCCACCGTTGCGTATTATAATATTATAATTACTTGTGACGTCATCAAAACTGTAAAATCGCTAATTTCACTGATTTAAAAAAGGTTATTTAATTTCCTAAAAGTGTATTCTTAGTACAATTAGTCCATTGAATGTATCCATGCTGTTTGACCAAAGCAGAGTGGACGCTATTATACATAACTGGAAGAACCAAGTTTCAGTAATGAAACAATCCCAGGCGTTCCACAAAGGCATTCGACGTGTTTGAAGCCGCCTATCGGCGGGTTCCGGAACCTCGCGTCTAGTTATAGGATTATGCTGCTTAGGGGTGTGTTTTGGGACAGGGCTTTTAACTGGCTTGAAATGGTACCCATCACCTTAACCAATACACTAAACATACATAACCTTGTAAATGACAGAAAACTGCATGTCGCTTCACTAGCATAGAGAAAAGCATGAAGGGATATATTTTGCCGGCGTGTGACATTGGTTAATCAATTTGCCGAGTGCAAACACTGCCTGACAACTTCGTGAAATAACATATACCGTATTCGCTGATTAGCCGCACAGTGCGGGTAGAGGCTGGGAAAATTTTCTGTAGAAGGGATGTTGGCAATCTTCCGTTTTACCTCAATGAATGCCGATCGGAGTGTATAGCCCGTTATTGCACCTTTGCGCTCTCGCTGTTCAAATTGCTTAGACGTTTACCGCTACAATCCCGCATGTGAAAAGATCGTTAATCAGTCAATAGTATGATCATGCGGTGAATATGAACAGTGAGAGCGCGAAGCAACTGCTGAAATGGCGGAATTCAGTGCTGATTTGCAGACACGGCAAGAGGAAAGGTATGTGATTTCGCTTTTCTTACTTCTTCTGGGGGAAGTTTTACGAGTCTTTCATGACAGTTGCGCTGGCCATTCCCCCTCTTACCGTGAAAAATAGGCCTGTGCGCTTATTCGGTCATGTGCGCTTAATCGGGTGAATACGGTATGTCAAATAGTTACATTTGAGTGAAATATTTCTCATATTTGTCAAAGTAGAGATTATTTATCAAGACATTGCTTTTTTTGCTTGAACATGCATTTCCTCTAAAAGTAAATGTGTTATAATGGCGGATTTATATTTCTGAGTGTCAATGTGTATCATTTGTTGACGATAACTTACTAAATTATTTTGTGTTTGTCTGAGGACAATACTTTTTGCACCAATAGCGTAGGGAGATTTCGTTTGGCAGGGACGTTTTGCTGTTCACCATACCCTGAGGTTCTGGTTTCAAATCTGCGCTCGTGCACATGAGAAATTTACCGTGGACTCGGTGATAGTGCATGATACAACGATCATTTCCACCAGAGACAGAGATTTCTTTATGTCTTTATCTCTGCCTCGATTATTTACAACTGGGGCGGGTTTTCTTTGGTTTGGTTTAGCCTCGGGTTCGACGTGGGCCTTGTTCAAAACCATAAACGTTGATCAACGTTGATCCAACGTATCCCGTTCAGATCGTCATCGCAAGTAAACGTTAATACCGTTCAGATTCCATTTTCCCACCACGTTGATCAACGTTGATGGTCCTGAACAACGCCCATTCGAACACGAGGCTAAACCAAACCAAAGAAAACCCGCCCCTGTTCAGTCAGGATCTCGCCTCATAGTAGAGCAGCAGAACCCCCAAAAGTGATCTATTTTAAGAGTCACTCAAACTGGCAGCGGCACACAACGGTTTATGGTCTAAGTAGTTGTTGCGTGTCTGAAGTCAGAACTTGCATTATGATAAGCTAGCAATAGCTGGCGAGTCGAGAAATTTAAATTTCATTAAAGGCATAAGTGTTCCAAAAGAATAGAACATTGGGTAGGGGAACGAAAATGATTAACACAGTCAAGCTAAGTAAACTATATAGGCAAATGAGACCTTATTGGACTTGTCATGAAACAGACTTTCATTTGAAAGTTTGTGACCTTGACCATCTAATATTGAACTAAATGTGAAGGTCAAAGCCTGATATAATTTTCAAAACATAACGCGAGTCAAAAAAAGCCGGCAAAAGTTCATTTTGTCATACCCCTTAAACCATGCCAACTTTTTGATTTTCTGCTAAAATCAATAAACACTTTTATAACAAACTTATTATGAAATAATTATAAAATCCTACACAGGATCCTACCCACCAACAAAAAACTGTTTCAATATAGTATTAAAACATCTAGTGATTGTGATTACTGTGGGCAAGCTGAAGAGTCCCTCATCCACCTATTTTGTGAATGTGATATAGCAGCAGCAATTTGGCAAGAGGTTGTTGACTGGCTGGGGAGACAACTTATTAAAACAGAATATTTAACAGACTCCCAGATCCTACTGGGTGAACCAAGTTTTGACCCAGTTGTCAACAGAGTCTTGATAACCACTAAAATGATTATCTTCAAAAATAAGGTGGAAATGAGGGTCCCGAGGCTTCCCCAGGTAATAGCATCTTTGAAATTACAATTCAAAACCGAGAAATCAATCGCAAGCAACAATAACAAAGAAAGATTTTTTAACGGTTTTTGGTCCCCACTGTGGGACAAAGTTAGTGGGTAATACTCAAGAAAAAACAACTGTCCTTTCTTTTTGGTTAGCACAGGTTTGTTACATAGAGATATATATTTTTACAAATGGAGCACTTAAGCTCCTCAGTTTATGTCAACACCAAGTTGTATGTCAAAGTTAGTCAGGTCTTACTACTATTACACCATAGTAGCTGTACTACAATTTATGTATGTTTTTGATCCCCAATAAATTCTTATTGACAAATAGCCATACTTAACATGGGGACAATCACATATTGTACAAAAATGTGGCGTCAATGATTATTTTCATATATGTTTTGTATATACTTGAATAAAAACCAGATGCACAACAAATGGTTGACTGCATCAAAATGTAAAAAAATTATAAAATTATTCAACGAACTTTCACATTTCAATGACTCACATCGAAGTTCACTGAGGATTCTTATGAGCTATGGGTTACTTCTGATAATGATATACTCGTGATGATACAATACAGACATTTAATTCCTGCACCAATAGACCTGGGACGTCTTCCAGTACCTGGTTGTACAAGAGCCGATGGATAACACGCCAAAAAGAAGCCAAGCACATCCATGACTTACGTTAGCTTACGGATCAAAGCTGCGTTCAGTTAAAAAGTCGTCCATGCATCCGTGCGCAGGAAACTGTGTGGCAATCGGGCGCACGGACGTGTATTATGCCGGGTTGCCCACGCATTAAGTGTTGGAATTAAATGTCGGCACTGTAGAAGTTAATTCGCCCACCAATATTTTTCATATATTTTCAGAATCATATCCATATCGAGCTCGCTCTCCCAAAATAAAAACTCGTCTATAGTGAATTCGCCATAGTTGACGTTACTCTTCGGGCGTCTGCTTGGTCGACCGATGTAATAAGCATTTTCTGTCGGTTCCTGCGGGGGAACTACTTTGCTTTTCGTTGTTACATACTGTGCCAAACTTCCGTTTATGAATATGCGAAGACCGTGCGACATCCGCCATGTTAGTGTCACGTGATTCCAATTTGTGACGTCAAGCATATCTGTGGAGCTGCGCCACAAGGTCCCATTACCTAGGCGACAGCTCGCACTAAATCTTCCTTTTTGCTGGAACACTGCGACTCCAAAAGAATACTTTGTTTGGCCGCCATTTGAGATGTAGTAGTACTCGATATTTGGGGAATATAGTGGCTTTGTGGTACCGTATTTGAACCAGAATAGCAATGTATAACCTTGTGTGCAGAGGGACAGGTTGCCAAAACACTCGTATCCGTGGCGACCCAAATCAACGCTCTGATCCGAACCATCGAAAAACATGGCTTGCCCGTCAACTCCAGCGGCAAGTGAAGGGTTCCGAACCAAATCACCTTCCTATAAAACAGATAAGAAAGAAAGAAATAGTTGATTAAATAAACCAAAGAATATCTCAAATCGCTATATGAACTGCTTAAGTTTTATCAAATTACTACCAGGAACAGAGAGGAACTGCAAGTATATTCTATTAACCCTTCCAATGCTGAGGTGACTTTTGTTCAAAGCACTCTGACGCAAAGATTTTTGAAAGTTACCTTGACCCTGTCATGTTGATATTCATTGGAGAGCTTTCCCTGAGTACTCTGAGATGAGAACCCATATGCCAGGGTTTCAGTCATTTCTTAATGTTTTTGTAACACTTTGTATTGGCCAAATTAGCCACCAGGAGCATAAGGGTCGAAGATGGAAGAGAGTGGTGGAGCATCCAATGTCCCATAAAAAGAGTAATCGTTAGACACTTCCAGATGTAGTGCCTACATTTACTTCCTGCACTAAATGCGTGGGCAACCGGGTATAATATACGACCGAACGCGCGATTGTCACCAAGTTTCCTGATCATGATTGCATAGAAGACCTCTGATTCACGAGCTACCTGGATCGTCGATGCGTTTGGCTTATTTTTGTATATGTAATCTAAGGATGTTTGTATAGCCAGGCACTGGCAGACGTCCGGTCTACTGGTGCAGGAATTAAAAGGCCGTTCTGTAGACAATATATTTGGTACCCTCACAACGAATGAACATTATTGTTTTTCCCCGGGTACTCCGGTTTCCTCCATTATCTACAACTGGCTAGTCACTAATTAGCCACAATTGGCATAAATGTGACGAAAAACTAAACTCCAATCTCCAATTTCCAATGAACATTATTGTGAGAACACTGAGATTTTCGTCGGTCAAGAAATATCCACGGAAACAGGCAAATAGGTCGTAGCCTAATGCATTAGCGCTAGTGGGACGTAGGCTTTACATGATGACAGATGGTTAAAGAAAAGTTACTAGCCAAATTATCATTAAACAAACAAGACCTGCATAAAAGGTGACATTCGATTGAAGAGAATCTTTGTAATTATAGATTGCCGACTGATTAAGATATGGCTGTATGCTTCTGAATGCTGTAAATATGGATTATAGTTGTTCAATTTGTTGTCGTCTTTGTTGATATTTCTTAGCAACTTATATATTTCTCTTTGTCTTATGTAATTAATTATTGGTATCAATGTTACAGCAAATTAACCTGAATGAATGGAGACAATGAAAGACAGCTGTTTACAGCAAATTAAACAAAAATATTGAAGTGAGTGATAAGCTTGCTCTTAAGTGACAGACTACCAGAAAATTACTGAATATACTAAAAGATGCTTAGATACGTTTTGACTGGGAACGCAGAAAAGGAAAAAATGGTTGACCAAAAATTAAAACTATGTTAACAAAACTGATTTGATTTGATGACCAATGGAGTTTTGAAGTATGAGAATAAGATTCAAGTCATACTAAGATAATAACGCTTGCGAGCCAGGGCTTGGAACCGAAATGTATTAGGATACTGGAAAAAGCTTAGTAAATATGCATACATTTTAATAAGATTTGACTGAATGTTGTGGATCTAATCCGGTTAAACAACCCACAGTAGGGCAATGTGTACGCTCTCAAGACAAATGAGTTAAAAAAAAGAAAAGTCACTAACCAGATCTTTTCCAACGAGCTGACTGCCGCGGACATCCTCCATAGACAAATAATACTTAGGATCTGAAGAGAAGTGAAACAACCTTTATCTAACGTTATTTCGATAGCTGTGTCTAGTTATCATCATTCAAGTTGTGTATTAGCAAGAATGTAATATGGTTATACCTGCTCTCTCTCTCTCTCTCTCTCTCTCTCTCTCTCTCTCTCTCTCTCTCTCTCTCTCTCTCTCTCTCTCTCTCTCTATATATATATATATATATATATATATATATATATATATATATATATATATATATATATATATATATATATATATATATATATATATATATATATATATATATGTATATATATATATATATATATATATATATATATATATATATATATATATATATATATATATATATATATATATATATATATATATATACATATATATATATATAATATTTTGTAATTTAAAATTTGATGCTGTTTGACTGCTCAATGTCAATGTCTAATGATAAAAGGTAAAACTATAAATTGTGCCACTTTCATTAATTATACGTTTTAACTGTTTGAACAATATAGAACATTTCTAGAAGAATCAACTGCATGCTGGTTCATGCCCAGATAAAAAAATTCAAATATATTGAAATATAATGTGAATAAAATCAACAGGAAAAGAAATAGTTACACACAGAATTTTTCTTTCATAACTTGTCACATTGAATAACGTTCTACGATCAACTTACTTATAGGTATATGACATCTTCTTCCAACAAAGAAACTTGGGCAAAAGCAACGGCGCCCAAATGGTGATCCTCCATTTTGACATTGAGGGATCTAAATCAAATAAAAACCATGAGTATGAAAAGTAGAAGATTTTGATCAGAACATATTGTACTTAATTGAAAAAAAGTTTGAATCGAACTGATTATGGTACGCCACAGTTACAATATGACCAATGGCTGCTCATTCAAAAGGCAAAAACATTCTACTATCCAGGATGTACCTGTTTTTTCAGGTAGGCAGCATAATGAAAAACAAGAATAGTTTTAAGTAAGAGCAGCGTGCTTCATGTCGGATGATAAGAAACTACAGAGTACCTCTAAACCTTTAAAGTGCCAACAGCCAGAGATAAGCTATATATAGACTAAAATGGCCGCTCCCAGTGGCCCCCTTTCTTGTATGTTAGGATGTGTTTGAATAGCAATATACTTCGTGTATAAGGGTTGGCAGTGGTGGGAACCTTGGTTTAAGTGGAGAATATCATAAGAAACTATTCGGACCTTTGTTTTATTCATGGTGGTATTGTCCTTTAAGTGATAGGAAGGCTATTGAAAGCTTGATAGATATGGTATAAAACCCCTTCGTAATGCACTGTATACACAATAAGATGAGAAATAAAAGAGTCATCAAATATATGCTAAAATATCAAGGGAAGAATACAGAGATTTGAAATATCTCCAACCAACAATTAAAATTCATTTTTTGAAATAACTAAACCAAAACAAAACGACCTTTATCACATGACGATTAATCAAGTGGTGTCTGGCCACATGTGTTTGTATTCAAACTTACACTCAGAACTCATACACACAAAGAACATTTGAGTTTATTGTGATCAATTCTTGGAATACTGCAGTGTTTTGCAATTACATGCCCATTCCTCTTGGGCGATATTTCTAGAGCTTGCCCTTTTGGAAAAAAAACACTTCAGAAATGTGAATCATATATACAAAATTGATATTTCAATTGTCATGGGCCCCAAATTCTCATCAAAATGCGATTTCCAATACAAATGAAATGTTTGCTGAAAATGTGACATCATCATCAAATGATTTATATATCCTATAGTGTCTAATATACGTAGATAAGTTCCTACAAAGAATGCTTGACAGTAGACGGAGGAATACTCATGACGCTTGTACTATGCGAATCAAGGAACAGACACAGAAGCTATGTACTGTTTATTGCTAGGCAATAAATGATAATTGACTTCTTTTTTTTTTAATTTCAAATTGCACACATGTGCAACAGTATTTATTTCTTCAAAGTCACAACATAATAAGCGATAGCAAATAGGAATATGTATGTCTTCTAACAACAAAATAATTGACTTCTTACTTACAATTTCAAAATGGCCATATTCTTCATTCTCCATTTTGACGCTTGTGCAGTTTTCATCGAAGACCCCATCATGCAAATGGCAATGGCTTGTACTGGCATTAAAGTCCACAGATTGGCATTGTGATAACCTCAAACACTTAGAAAAACACTCAATACGACCATCAGTATAGGTACTCATCAGAACACCTTTTCGGCTGTATTCACTTTGCCTCTGGAGACACTTCTTATGCTGAGTGAAATGTAGGTCCTCCTCCCCGTTTGCAAAGATATCATATCGAACAGCCAAAGCGAAGCACACCATAAAACAGTAATAGTTTATTAAATGCATCCTATATGTTCATAGATTGTGCTGTCCAGTTGCCAATGAAGCATTTACTAGCAAACAGGTGTAATACCTAATGACAGTGAAATACTCAATTGCGTCTAAGTTGATTCAAAGCTCTGTAGTCATCTGCCACCATTCCCACAATGCATCACGGCAAAAGATATCGCCACGTGGAGCAACGAGGTTACCAACATATAAACTATCGTAATATTTGTGTAAATGTTGTTTTGCAAATATTTTGGTCAAAGGGAATTATATTTATTTATATCTTTGAAATTCCTCTCTACAAAGTATAGTGTCTCATTCATGTGTAAATAATGTTCAGCTACATATTCTTCTTTCAAAGGAATCTGTAAATAGGGAATTTTAAACCATTAAGTAAATGGTTTGCAAATGCGCTATCTATTGATGTCTCATTAGTCTATGTACATATCATGCGATATATTCTTTTCAAGTGACTTAATTTACCTTGAATGTGTTAATCATCTAACTGCCTTTTCATCATACCGCATGCTATTTTCCCGATTATTCCAGCGTCTGATGGCACACAAACAGAAGAGTGGGGAGTAACATAGTACTGCAGAGCAAATGCCACTGTTCAATTTCTTGTATTTGTCCATTAGACGTTTGTTCGATTTCTGTCAACTGCCATATACATGTATATATATATATATACACACACATATATATATATATATATATATATATATATATATATATATATATATATATATATATATATATATATATATATATATATATATATATATATATATATATATATATACATACATTTCGGATGTCATCAGATGTACTTTAACATGAAATTGTACTCAAAGATTTACTCCAACATTCTTCTGATATTCTGTGTTTAAATGGTGCAGTAAAAAAAGTTTATAATAGAGATATAATGTATCGGCATATGTTGCTCAACCCATCATGGTTGGAAGGTGATGGACTCCTAGCAAAATGGGCACCATGGAGTGCTAGGCCGGAAATTTAGGGGACTTTTTAGCAGCGTGAATTCTGGAGAGTAGGTCAGTATTTAAATGTTTGCTTGCCCTGCCAATCATCATGCCTATCAGCATACAGTGCACAGATTGTAGGCTACACGTATATAGTATTCTGCAATTGGATCTTACCTTTACACACATTTGCACTGGTTTAGTTTTGAGTTAAAACCACAAGAGTAGCTGAGAGCATACAGTGATTAACATTCAGATAAACCAGCAGTCTTGTTATGTAAACTTTACTTTTGTATACCACATTACAATTTTGTCATAACACACACTGAAATGATTCACAAGTACATTTCTGTGTTTTAAACGTCCCTTGTCACTTTCTCTCCTTTCCAAACGTCTTACCCTGAAATTGAATAGAATTATCATGTTTATTATTCAATACCAGAGGATAGATTCATCTTGCCCCTTTTAGTACTATCCCGTGTATATATTGCCTTATTAGTTGCAATCCTGGAATTGCACCCCCCCCCCCCCCCCAAAAAAAAAGGGGGGACTTCTCTGCAATGGTCTCCTTAGAGCAATTGTAAAATAGTTTCAAAGCCTGGCTAAATCTGGCAGACCTATAAATGGCATACACATGTGGGATATTGATCTTTACATCAATTTTAAAAGCTTAGGTATCCAAAGATGATTAACCCTTTAACATATCTTCAGTATCTCACAAAAATGTACAGTTGTTAGGCTTGAAGAATTTGTAAGTGTGCCAGGGTATGATGTAAACTATATGCAGTCAAAGATGAACACAATCATCATTTACCATTTATGGATTAAGGGGGACATAAATGGACACTTTATTCGCTTCCGAAGACGAACATCTCTCACCATTATTGCCAACAGGGGGTTAGACTTGACACTTGTGTCTTCTTGGTTTGATGATTTCTTCAAAGTTAGACCTTGAGAAGAAAAACATACCATTGTCGGGTAAAGAAGAAGTACTTGCACTATGTCATAGCATAGTTGAAATCTATTTTATTGTGAATATTTAATTTCTACTTGTTGAAGTGAAATAAAACTTTAATCTTCATTCTGTTACAGATATCGTGCTATTTTGGCATTATACGACACTATTCAATGTCTTACGACACTATAAACAGATGGGTATCCCATCCTGTGGCCACAAAAAGTGGCCAGGCTATAGTATGGTCAGGACTCTGCAACTAAACATGTAATTAATGGGTAAGATAAACTTTCCTGACGTCAATTTAGTTTGAACTTTAGCTCTATGGAGGTGTCAAGGTTGTTCAATTTTATAAAAGGCCAAAGGGGACAAAAAGAGCATTTATTAATATTAATAATGATTTATAATTGTTAATAAATCATTTAATATTATAAATAAATAATTTAATAAAATTGATAAATATTTCTTGATATCAATAAATATTTCTTAATATTAATGGATATTTCTTGATATTAATAAACTTTTTAATAATATTAATAAATCATTTATTAATATTAATAAATCATTCATTAATATTAATGAATCATTTCCATTTATTAATATTGATAAATCATCATTTATCAATATTCATAAATCATTTCTTGATATTAATTAATTTTTAATAGTAATAAATCATGGCATTTATTAATATTAATTGATTTATTAATATAAAGAAATGATTTATAAATATTAAGAAATGATGTATTAATATTAAGAAATGATTTATTTATATTAAGAATTGCCTTGGGTTTATTAATATAAATAAATTATTTCTTAATATTAATAATCATGTATTAACATGAATAATTCATTTATTAATATTAAGAAATTATTTCTTAATATTAATAAATGCTATGATTTTTTTGATATTAGAAAATCATTTCTTAATATTAATAAATCATTTATTAGTATTTATAAATGATCTGATTTATTAATATTAAGAAATACCATTGAAAAAAGATAAGTGACATCTATTGGAGAAAACTTGAACTGTGCAATTCTTTAGGAATAATGAATGTTCCTTGGCACATGGCAGTTGCTTCCAAATGACAGAGAGGGAGTTGCATATTATTTAAGAGAATTTAGTTAATATAATTCGATTTACAAATCAATACGTATACTTCAGTATTGTCGTAACCAGAATTTTGGAACTGGGAGCCCAAAATTGAAAATTGTAAAATCTTTGGTGTCCTATTTTTTAAGGGAGACCACTCTACGTTCAGATTACAACCGTTAACATGTATTCATTTATGAAAATAAGGTATATTTTCCACATACAATGCCATTGGAATCATATTAAGATGGATAAAATCTAGATCAAATATATGCTTGAAATTGACATCTGACATACGACAAGGTCATATTTTCCAACTTATCATCTATTAATATTAATACATAATTTATTAACATTAATAAGTATTAATATTAGATATCATTTATTAATATTGATAAATGCTCAACGCCAATGCCATTTATTAATATTAATAAATGCTAAGCTTTTATCAATATCAATAAATGATTTCTTAATATTAGTAAATGATTTCTTTACTAAATCATTTATTAATATTAATAAACCATTTATATATTAATAAATGCGTTTTTGTCCACTTTGGCCTTCCATACAATTCGACACTAGGTGCCGCTATTATTTTTAGAGAAATTGTATTCAATTTGTTAATTATATCATACAGTTAAAACTTTCTGTTTACCTGAAATAAGGATATTGAGCAGTATTCCTCAGAAGAAATTAGGTGGCAGTGTGAAATAAGAACATGTACTGTATGGCATTGAGTAAAAAGAACACAATGTAAGTCCTACCATGTTTTAAGGGCAAGGTTATTGCTATGTTCACTGCAAACTAGTGTATCATTGAGAAAAAACAATGTAAGTCCTATTTTGTTTTAAGGCAAAGAAATTTGCTATGTTGAATGAAAATAAGTGTATCTTTGAGTAAAAAGTACACAATTATACTTTGTTGTCACAGGACGTCACATGATTCGAAGATTCCTTTCTGATACATTTCCCAATAAGGCCTGCCGTCATCGGGAGCATACAGTGTATTTGCATGATCAGTGAGTTGTACACACACAACTCTCTTTGTTGGTCTCATGTATCAGAAATGAATATCCAGGTTTTGCTTCGTGTGGCAAATGAAGATACAGCCTAGTTTATAGCCAACATGATATATTGCAATAAGTGTAATCTACATATCAACATGTTACCAGGAGCTACATATATTATTGATGGCAATAGTGATATTTTCTTTTGAGAGCTCGGCATTGAGCAGAAACAAATTTACATGCACTCCCGTGCATTAATAGGAATATTTCAGTTAGTTGGATGGGTTTTATAGCATTTTCAATAGCTTACGTTATTCCGGGATAGAAACTCGGAACTGGCAAGAAATTCCCTGTGTTTCACAAAGAGGTTCCAGGAACCCCCCCCCCCCCCCCCCCCCCCCCCCCAAAAAAAAAGTAGTTTGAAGCGAGGCGTATCACATGCACAGTTTGAAGGTACCGATCTGTAATTGTGGGTAGTAGCTCTGTTTAAAAGCACTTTTTATTTTCCCTAGAAATCTGACGACCTGCTGGGTACATGTAGGTACTTTCGTGATGCTTTATGTATTCCTTATAAGAAGACCTTTCAGGCAATACATACTTTGCATACTAGACTGAATTGTATTAAAAAGCAGACCAGAGCAAAACTTGAGTCAATGAGGTAATCCTATGAGTTTCATTAAATAGTACTTAGCACTTTTTATATGAAAGACACTCTTTTGAAATGCTATTTAACTAATGAATTATATAAAACTGCTAAATATAAATATGAATAAAGGTGGGTGGAGAATCTCTTTAAGAATCCATAGTTTAAACAGGCCTGTTAGTTGCGAAAGATAGAAATGGAAAAGTCTGTCATTCTGTAAAGGCTTAATGTGTATAATGATGTTTTCAATTATTTATTGCCTGCAATTAAAATGAATTACATAAAACTTCTACATATAAATGAACGATTTGGCTAGAGACTCTCCCTAAGAATTCATAGTTTTAACAAGCGTGTTGATTGTAAAAGATAAAATGGAAAAGTCTGGTATTCTGTAAAGGCTCAGATATGTATAATGATATTTGCAATTATGTATTGCCTGCAATCAAAATGAAATGTTCACATTGACAATCTTATTTTAAATACCTGTAGTTCTACTTACCATTTTATATGGAATATATGGGTAACCAAGAGTAGCACAAGTGTCTAGCTACATAGAATACTCATCTTAAATTGTTCACCAAGTTTCCTGGATCAATTATAAAGTAGTTGTTAAGCTCAGTACCTTTTATTCTTGAAAGTAGAAGCTCCCAACTGCCACTGTCACCTAGCCCTCACTGTAACTGCATTATATCCCAATGAAGAATCATAGGGAAGTGTCACAGTTTATTTAAAGTTTGTCACAACTACTAATTGTTTTATTTCTTGAAACTTACTTTACACCTCTTCTTCTTTTCTTGGAGAATTCATCTAAAGTAAAGAATATATATTGCATATCTTCTTCAAGATGACATTTCCTGGACTTATGCAACCTTTTATTTACTTTCACTATTAGGACCATTTTCAACATTTTGTTTGAATTTCATAAGATTTGCTTTACAAATAACGTTTATAATACTTATATATCCTAATTGAAATGTCATGCGTATAGAATGAAAGTAATTAAAATCCCTTTTATAACATAATGCATATGCAAATTATATGACCCAATATAGCATTATTAAGGTGTAGTTATATCATTATAGTTAAGATTCCTTCATCTAATAAAATTAACATCATTTAGAAATTTTAAAACTGTTACTTTTTGTCTCAATTTAAATCGTTGACATATTTCTTTCTGAGATGAAGGTTAAATAAAAGCTGATAATATTAGGGTTACCTTTTGAAGGAATTAGTTTACATTCTGGAGGACACTCTCGTACTTCCAAACGTTGAACATCTCGCATCCTCAAAGCCAACAGGTCATTAGACTTCATTCCATTACAACAAAGTAGAACTTACTTGTTTTTCTTTTTTTCAATAATACACTGCTTTTTATTCAACATAGAGGTCAATCGTTAAAAATGTTATAGTAGATTCTGATATCTCACTAATGTGTCATTGTGTCTTTCTAAACTAAAAACTGATTATTATTTTTTTAATTTTCAAAGAGATTTCTTTTCCAATTATCAGAGACACCTTTTGGTATTGCATTTTCACAAGTGTGCGAAAAAATTGAATATTAAGTTTTTGATGTTAGTATTTTTTATTGTATAATCATTTAGATACATTCTTTATTCGTCTCATTATTTATTTTTTTAGTACATTCTGTTTGGCATTACTGTATTTTGAGAATTATTTCATAATTACACATACTAACCTCAGTATGGGCGGTATTTTTCTTTCAAAATATGTATATTGTTTTATTTTGCCTCAGCATGTTGCTTAGTTGGGGGTGGGGGATTTCAGATGTGCTATATTTTTATAAACTATATTGATTTGTAATTGATGCTCTTATGTTGTCTAAGTGCTAGACTTATGTAGTTTGCTATTATGGACTTTTCTGCATTCCCTATTAGAAGATTGTTTACTTGCGTCATTTTCCTGATTCTGTGTTTTGCGTAGCAATTTCTCAAGGTCTGCCCATATTTCTATTGCAGTCATACAATAAATGAGTTATGGTTTCAGTCTCGTCACATTTGCCGCGTTTTTCTGTATCACTCAGATTGAATTGTTTTAACTTCCACGTTGTCACTAGTGTCCTGCGTAGTATCACTAAGTTAAAGTATCTTATCCGCGCAGTAAAGTTACATTTTTACGTCATCACGTAAACGACCATCCAGTTTGTATCCGCCTCTAAATTCCATTCATTGATCCCCTTAATCTGATCAACTGATACTGTTTTGTTATTTAGTCTATTAAGTACCTTGTTCTTTCCTCATCCTTTGTTAACCCTAATATCGTATTTGGCATGTTTATATTTTGGTGGTAGATATTGTGTTCCATGATATGTTTCAGATATGTCGGTATACAAATTGCAATATAATTTTTTTGCCAATTGTTTCTACCATTTCACTGTGAGCTAATCTGATGTCATTACCTTCTTTGTATAAGTCACCTAAATATGCGTTACACTTATGCATAATGTTATTAAATGATGGGTTGATATTGTGATCTCCAATGTTTTCTTTGTCTAATGTATTATAGATGGTTCCTAGTGACACACAGGAGATTATTTCCCCTATGATCTCTTTGATCTGAGTCTCTTATTGTACCTAGTCTGCTCCACAAGGGGCACACCATATTGGCCTGCTCAGTGGTGTGCAATAGGAGCCTGAACCTCTCAGGGAACCCTAAGCTGGTGTGGCATCCTGCTCGCCCTATAAAAGAAGGGGTTGTGTGGTTCTGTCTATGGATACAATGCACCTACAGTACAGACATTTACTTCCTGCACCAGTCAACCGGACATCTGGCAGTTCCCGAGTGTACAAACACCCACAGACAACAAGTCAAAAAAATATGCCAAGTACATCAATGACTCACGTAGCTTGCGCATCAAAGCTACGTTTAGTTTTGAGGTCATTCTTGCATCCATTCCCTGAAAACCTGATGGCAGTCGGGCATGTGATTGTGTGTTATGCCAGGGCAGTCCATGCATTTAGTGCAGGAATTAAATGTAGGCACTGTAAAAGATCCCTTGGTTTTCTTTGAATGTGAAGAATCCGCTCTTACTCTCCCTCCTATTCTTCTTTAACTTAGAAATACTATACTTTGTCATAGTTCCTCAACAATGACCACTTTTTGGTGATAATTTATGGCATTAGGTGGCCTTTGTGTGCGGATGTGCTTTTAAACCCTCAATCATTAATTCATTCATTGTACCAGTTTTTTTATTATTTTGGTTTTTTCATTATCCAATTTTAGTCCTGTTATTGTATAAAACCAATTTAGTATCTGTATGCAACTTTTTAAGTTTCTTTCATGGGCTTTCATAAACGACCGAGATACCATCTGCATATTGGCATTATTCATGCCCTTTCTTAATTTTTTAAGTGTATTATGCCCGGGTCGCGCACGCATTTTGTGTAGGAATTAGATGCCGGCACTGTAGTATGCTAATACATGGCAATCAATATCTTGATACTTACTTTAATCCACTTCTTTTTCGAGGGGCTTCAACTAAAGTAATAGAGATTCGTTAATATCTATTTCAAGATACCATCTCATGATTTCATGTAGCTTCTCATTTACTCTCATTGCAAATGATTTGCTTTATATACTAGTAAATATTAGATTTGCTATACGTGCAATAATACGTTAAGAACATAAAACATATGTGTCACTGATTCAATGACCCACCATTACACTCCAAAATCGTAGCTATCTCAGGATAGTTTAGAATCACACATGAGCTATCAAATTAAAGCAGTTCATTTTGTAAACATGACATGGCATTTTCGATAGTTGCAATGAAATAAGGTGCTAATAACACCAAATATAAGAAAATCTCCAATTCCTGTCAATATTCGTAAAATTTCGGTTAATTTTCACACTCAAAGATATTCTTCTAAGACCTCTGTGCAGTAAAATAAGAAATTAACGAAAGAAAATTCGTTACATGAAAAAATGTACTCCAAAGGTGTAGTTATCTCATGATGGTTTGGATTCCTACTTCTATTAAATGCATATGCATATAATTAAGGAATGTTAAAAATGTAATAGCTTGTATCAAATGAAACCTTCGACACACTTTTTTCTGTGATTGAGATTAAAACCTGATGATGTTAAGATTACCTTGCGAAAGAATTGGTTCACAATTTGGAGGACACCATCGTTTTTTCAAACGTTGGACATCTCTCATGATCACATCCGAGAGTTCATTAAACCTGATGTCACTGGACGTTCCCTGATCTGATAATTCCCTGCAGACACTTGTCACAAAAAGAAGGCCGACCGTTATCAAGCACATACAGTGTATGTTCATGATCTAAGAGTTGTACAAACACATGCCGTTAGGTTTGGCGTATGTATCATATATATAAACATGTCTCAGTGCTTTATATGACAATTAAAACGGTTTTTATGGCCATGAAGATGTATTGCACTAAGTCTAATCTACATCTCGACATATTATCAGGGCTATATATTTTAGTAATGGCACCAGTGACCTTTTCCTTGAGATCCTAGCTTTGAATATAATCAAACGTAATCCTTAAAGTTTGGCGTATGTGCTGTATATATGTATATACATGTTGCAGTGCGCCATGTGAAAATTGAAAAAGCAGACTGGTTTATGACCATAAAGATGTACTGCAATGCTTCTAATCTACATCTCAATGTACGATCAGGAGCTCTATATGTAGTTGTAATGGCACCAGTAACTTTTTCCTTGAGATTTCAGCTTTGAATAGAACCAGGTTAACAGGTAAATTACAGTTCCTTTGCTTTTAACTGCTTAGGTCATATCGCGTCAAGAAAAAAAAACGAAACCGGCTAGATATTCCCTTTGTTTCACAATAGTTCGAAGGGGTCTTTTAGTTGCAAAGGCCCCATGGATAATTTCGATTCACATATAAGGTATCAAATTAAAGTCGTTCATTTGTAAACATAATATGGCATTTTCAGTGGTTGCCATGGGGTCAGGAGCTGATAACACCAAATAAAAGAAAATCTTTATCTGTTTGTCAATCTTCGTAATTTTTTCGATCAATTCCACACTCAACAAATGTATTCTACGACCTCTTTGCAGTAAACTGCGCTAAATTTCTTTTCCTTTCATGCAAAAGTGCACTCCAAAGGTGTAGTTATCTCATGATGGTTTAGATCCTTCTTCTATTAAGTACACATCATTAAGAAATGTTTAAAATTGTTATATCTTGTATCAAATGTAACCGTTGACATACGTGAGATTAAAACCTGATGATATTAAGGTTACCTTTTGAAGGAATTGGTTCACACATTAGAGGACACCGTCGTTTTTCCAAACGTTGAACATCTCTCATCATTAAATCCCACAGGTCACTAGACTTTTTGTCACTGGATGTTCCCCGATCTGATGGTTCCTTGCTGACACATGTCATAAAAAGAGGGCCTGCCGTTATCAAGTATAAAGAGTGTATGTTCATGATCGGAGAGTTTTACAAACACATTCCGTTAAGTTTGGCGTATGTTTCATATGTATATATATATATATATATATATATATATAAATATATATATATATATATATATATATATATATATATATATATATATATATATATATATATATATATATATATATATATATATATATATATATCAGTGCTTCATATGACTATTGAAAAGATTTATGGCCATCATGATGTAATGCACTGCGTCTAATTTACATCTCGACATATTATCAGGGCTATATATTTTAGTAATGGCACCAGTGACCTTTTCCGTGAGATCCCAGCTTTGAATATAACCAAGTTAATAAGTGTTGTGACTTCATAGCTAAATTACAGTTGGATTGCTTTCAACAGCTTAAGTTATATTGTGACGAGATAGACAAGAAATTCCCTTTGTTTTGCACATAGTTCCAAGGGGTCTTTCTAGTTGCAGAGACGCCATGGATAGCCCTTCAAAACGCCACATATTTATAAAGTGACCTGCTTCTGAGGTCGAGTGGTAATTAACGAAAGGATGTGTGTATTCATTCTATACATTCCCCTTATTAACAAAGAACTAACCTCAAAATAAAGCAAGGAGATGCGTTGAATTAATTCATGATTAATATCTGATCTTTTCTTAGGGCTTTCATTTTTTTTAAATAATGCAAAGTAATATTCAGTAACAGCACTAGTAACAGCATTTTAAAGCGCCTCAAAATAAGCGATAGGAAATTCCTCATAAAAAACACCTCATCCTGAAGAAAATTGTCTATTTGATAAAATTGACAAGGGCTTATCTTACACAGCTGTGCACGAGTTACGAATTTTTGACAAGTCCATTCTTATCATTTCATTTTAAGTATTTTGTTTTTTTCATGTGTCATGACAAACGACTTTCAAGCATGTGTATGTCCCTTAATACATTGAACATTTCTACTATTTGATAAGTTTGACTAGGGTTAATCTTGCAAAGCTGTGCACAAGCTATTCTGTTATTCTGTACTTGTCTCTCTTTCCTGGGAATGGGATGGTTAGATATCGAGTCCGGGTTACTGGGGTTGGCGTTATAGTTGAACGTGACAAACATTGTGTTATCAGTATGTAAAGTGAAATGAGTCACGTATACGCACATGTCTGGAAGCTTCTTTCCAAATATGTTCTTCTTTTCCAGATGGCTTTCCCCACATTGAAAGAGATTTTCCACATATTTATTTCCGGATATCAGTTACCAGATTTCTGAAGCCTTTATCCATGCTTTCAAAACCTTTTGGATATTTTACTTATATTTATTTTTTATACCAAATAAAAATATATATATTTTCTATGTATAAATATCACTCATCTAGGCTCCATTTTCATTATACCTATAGAGAGTTAAGCTTTCATCTATCAAAAAAGTAAATGGCCTTCTCTACGAATTAAGAACCCTTTAAACGATACAAATTTTTCACATATCAAATGTTCATACTGTGTATCTAAATAAACATTTTTTTCAGCTTGTACAGAATGTCCTACGCTTTATCAACAATCTTCTGAAAATGTTGATGTTTAGTATATTATCAAATAAAACGCTGACTTGTAAAGGTTTAAGATTTTGAAGACTACAAAAATATGATAGTCACATTATTAATTCTCATCAATAATGGGATTACATTTTAAGGATCACATTGAAACTGTATCCGGTTTTGCAGCATTCATGATGTACCATCTGCACCATGATGTCATCTAGATATATCAGGTTTTTATGAAATAAACAGTAAATTACACGCGAAATATAAACCTCAACATAAAACCAAGGTGAAACATAATAAACGCTGGAAGGTATCACTATATCAATACCTTATGTTTTGATCCAATGCAATTACCATATTTGGTGCCATCGCTATGTCCGGGATAAAGTTGATATATAAAGTTCCTATTAACTACATTTCCTTAACATTGTAAGTGAATTTATCGTGAGAAAGAATATTACCTAAACCAAAAGGAGGTAAACATTTATCCACACCCCTTAGTGTTAGTTTTTTTAAATTTGAAAAGCTTTTTGTTTATTGCATATCTCAAACAAAAAAAATATCTCATCTCATTTTACAACCAAACAGAATGAGAAAGAAAATACAGTACAAATAGAAGAACCTTCGTCACTATAGACGACAAGTGAATGTAATACAAAAATAGAAAATTATACGTATAACATAATTAGATTTGCAACGTTGTTAAATGGTGAAACAGGAAAGTTATTTCAGTCTCTCCAGTTCTGCAATCACTGGATGCCATCCACCCAGAAATTGCTCATAGCAATCGTTAATTAGCGCCCAATATTTTTCTGTCACCATATATATTTTCAATTTTCTTTTTACGTGTTGAATGACAGTACCCGTCTTTCACTCCCTGTTGACGTATAAACACTGTTTGGTGGATAACAATATAATATTAGTAATAAAGTATCTTTTTTTCGTGTGACCTGGAATTTTGATTTTGTTGTCTAATTTGTAATTTTAAAATCCAATGATATTAATCCATTTCTCAACTTCAGTCCACAATGTTGATGAATATTCACATTTGATTAATAAATGCTTAATGCTATCAGGTAGTCGACATTTTTGGCAATGGTCATTATCAATTATTTTTATTTGGAGTAATCTATCTCTTGTGAAAATCCAGTGATGGAGGACTCTATATTGAATATATCTTGAGTAAATATTTTTGTTTGTATTTATGATTACACGCAAAAGGTTCAGCCATTTCTTCATAATCTATTGTAACATTCATATTGGAGTCCCATTTTCCAATACTATCTTAATACTGTCAGTATCGGATAAATATACAATTTTGTAAATATTTCTGCAACCCTTTTTTTCTTTGTTAATAAAGTTGTTAACAAATGAATTAATGGGTCTGTTATTTGAAGATAATAAAGTAGGATCCCTGTTTAATTGATAGTGGCTTTTCAAAGTTTTCATCTTAGCTTTCAGCTCCCCATATTGAATGAAATTAATCTTTAGAGAAGACTGTAAATAATCTAGCTCTAAAATTTCAGCATTTTAATCTAAAATGTCTCCAACTAACAAAACACACTTTTCATACCAGTGTCTATTTAATTGTAGACGTATAATATTACTATAGCACAATGGCATTCCAAATAAATCTGAATAGCATGTGACATTACTCTTTTCAAATATGCATTTAACAGAAATTATAATGTTCTTCCAAAAGGGATTGGGAAGTAAGTATGTCTTTCACAAAGGTCTTTACCAATTGTAAAGTCTGGTCCACTTCCCAAAATCTTGGCAGATGTGTCCATTTTGCATTTGACTTTTGTAACATATGTAGCCAAGACAATTTCAAGCATAGGGAGAAATCACTCAAATCATGAAAGGAAATGCCACCAAATTTGATATCAGATTCCATAATACTCAACACAAATTTATATATCAGATTCTCTATCGTTTTGATTTTAATGTAAGTTATCGAAATAGTGAAAAGAGCATATATACACCATGAGTTATACGAGATAAATAAAATTTAAATAGTAGAGATGAACCGGTTCAAAAGTCCGAGTTATACAAGGTGTTTTGGACTTAATCCGAGATAAGGGACGTAAATTATGATTGAAGTAGAATTAATTGGAATCGGTGATTTCGTCCGGGATACGTGAAGATCCAAGGTATGTGAGTCTGAGATACGCGAGGTCTGCTGTATTTTGTTATTTTCAAAACTTATTTTCAGGAGATGCTTTGGTCGGAAGGATATCTCCAGAATTGTCAGGCGTTTTACGCGATATGGGCGTAATAAGGTCAACGTAGTTTGTAGACACAGTGGAGGATTGAACTGCCAACATCCAATTGTTTGCATAGGATAAAATAATGCAGAGACAGTGATACATTTCCTATCCCCATATATACTTAAAAGAAACTTTGTTTTCACACGTGTTTGAGCTTTTACTTTATCTGGTGAGGTTTTATTTTGGTAGAGAGGGGTGCTTGGGCTACTTTTTGAATCCACCAGATTCCCTTGACCAGCGAGTCAATACGGTGTAAAGAATGTGAAGACGAGTTAGTTTGTACAGGTGCTTTATTATCTTTAACCCTTCTAATGCTAAGGGTACTTTCGTCAAAAACATAAAGATTTTTGAAAACCATCTGAAAGTTGTCATGTTGGTACTCATTAGATAGCTCTCACTGAGAATTCTCCGATGAGTACCCATATGCCAGTCATTTTTTCAGTTTTTTGCATCATTTTGTGTTGGCAAAATTAGCACCATAAGGGTTAAGATTTGTGAGAAACTCAACTATCTGCGAAATCCTCCAAGAGAACGTTTATCACACTTTGAATACACCCATTCGTCAAATATTTCACTAATGGAATTTACCAACAACTTTTATCAAAAGATACCACCAAAATAGTCGCCCTTTCTTATGTTATATATACACTACAGGTTAGAATTGGCTCAATGCGTGACACTCATCACTTCGTCGCACAATCATAAAGGGGGTCATATATAGTCAGTCGTAATGGTAAATGGGCTGCTAACGTGGGCGGCTCAAAGCCATTCCTACCCCTTAAATGTGCATCTGCTGACCACTATCCTCAGTTGGCAGGCAACGTAGGGACCTACAAGATGGTCGGGCAATTCCTACTCTTAACGCTAACAATTCTTGCTCCATGCCATTTCGCAGAGGCGGCTATACTTAAGGTAAGAGTAAACATCAGGGGATTTATACCAAAATTACTTATTCATTCCTGCTGAGGATCAACATTAGTTGTGCATATATTTCTTAAATAATTCTACAATATTTCAACACATATTTTCATTAAATTTCTCATTAGATATCAACTAAAAGGTAGTAGTAGCAGCAGAAGCAGCAGTAGTAGTAGTAGTGGTGGTGCAAGCTGTGGTGTTGTAGTAGTAGTAGTAGTAGTAGTAGTAGTAGTAGTAGTAGTAGTAGTAGAAGTAGTAGTAGTTGTTGTTGTTGTTGTTGTAGTAGTAGTAGTAGTCGTATAAGTAGTAGTGCAAGCTGCGGTGTAGTAGTAGTAGTAGTAGTAGTAGTAGTAGGCCCTTATCCCCTTTAGCTCAATATGTTCCTGTTTGATGCACACTTTTTGAAATGATCATTTCATAGTTTTGGTCAGTCGGCCATTTCATATATGAAGCTACTTGAGAATAATCCTATCTACTTAAGGTAGAACCCAACTCGATACACGAGTCATTTTTAAAATTTGAATATCTGATAACTGGGTTTAATTAAGACAACGGCACTTATGCTATTGTAAAGGTTACATCTCATAGTTGCCGAATAATGGTAAATTTATCAATACGTGCCTATTTTGAGGTAATAAGTATAAGTATTTATTGAATATATCAGAGATATAAAATATACAATCATACACAAAAATCCCGGGGGGGGGGGGGCACTCGGGTACAGAGGGGGGCCGCACCTTAGTTACGTATTTCGCGGAAGAAGGGGTCTTTTTTGAAGACCTCCGCATGTCCGCGATTTTGTAAAAGAAGGGTACCTTTTTGTACCCAGGTACGAAGTATGGGGGTTAAAATCCCCTTACAATCCACGAAACATACGCGGCTCTGACGCCGAGTGACTCCCGAAGTATCTGGGCTTCCGAGTTTGCTGCCGCTAAACACGCAGAGGATTATAGAATCTAAAGTAAAAATACGTGTTCCCGTTCATCCAATGTCAGTGTTTTGATAAAAGAAGGGGTGTTTATTTAGTGGAAAAAGTCAGCGTTTTTATTAAAATAAGGGTGCATTTTTGGCCAGAAATCAGTGCTTTAGAGGTATTTTTTAATTTTGATAACGAACGTATGCGCCCCCCTAAATACCCAAGTGCCCCCCCCCCCCCCCCCCCCCCCGGACAAAAATCAACACAGGTAGCAAAACAGTTAACATACTAAAAAGTTCTATATTACACCAGTGAATACATGGACTTCTAAGGGAAATTGGTCATAGTGTTGATACTAGAATACACTATTAGTCATCCCTACATAGATATTAGCGGTGTGAGTAATCGCATCGTACCATTCAGCACGGACTGGACCTTAAGCATTATACAAAAAACTTAAGGTTAAGAATTTGTATTTAACCAACACCTGTTTTATCGGTTATGGCTTTTTTGTACATACTGGAAATAGCTTTACCAGAAATACTCCAAAGACATACCATTTCCTTATCACTACATAAAGGGACCTTCCGACCCAGTAGATAGTAAGGTGTGTTGGCTTCGTCTTCTTCAAATACTCTTTTTACATTAGGGCATTTACTGTAAATTTCCTCATACATCATAACTTGGTCATTGTGATAATACGGGCACTGAGTAACAATATGCAGTATGTCCTCTACACGATACATGTCACAATTTGTACAGGTTCTATTATACAAATATGCCATGCCAGTGTGGGTAACATGACGGAATGTTTCCCCGAGGGAGGATGGTTTTCCCCGAGGGCGGAGCCCGAGGGAAAACCATCCTCCCGAGGGGAGACATTCCATCATGTTACCCACACTGGCATGGCATATTTGTTTTATTATACCGAACAAACCCCGTTTGTAATTGTAAACAAAGCAAGGTCACAGATGACTGGTGATTCACACATTCCCCGCTAGGTGTCGCTAGTGGCAACGGGCAACATGAAGCCCTCACTGATGGCATCAGGCAACATGATGATTGTTCACTGTTAAGTCAGCCAATCACGGCTTACGATCTTAAAGTGAGGTATAATAATACTCATTGGTAACCCTTTCAATCTATAATCATCTCTCTTAAGGAGACTTGCATGGCAAATTATTCTAATGTGGCACTCTTAAAGAACATATCTGGATGTGTTTCGTTTTTTGGCAAAATTCCAAGACTCACCATTTACTTAGAAAATGAGAGTCATTCATGTCTTCGGTAAGGTGCAAGGTCCTACCTCAACAGGGGATCTGCACGGTGAGTATCTTTAAAACATTTTTGAAGGTTCCCATAAGCCTCAAAATTACTTACAGCACGTGGTTTACATAGTAAATGCTGATTTTCAGGTCCTGTCAGAATTCAAGGTACCTGTGACATGACATTGTACCTAGACGGGGTTCATATCTGTCATACTCTAAAATACTGGCTTCAAAGACTGTATCATTACTCACTTTCAGCCAAAAATGAGATGAAAATTTTGGTCAAAATGGTCTAGGCCGAAGGAATCTGCATGGTCAATACAGACAGCCATGTCGTTTGGGACCAATTTAACAAGGAAGGCCCCAAGAGCCCGCCCTTTGTTCTCGTAGCCATATCACAATAGCAAGTTGCTAGGGTGAGATTCTTTATACCAAGGTATGCATTCTACATAACTGAAGCTACGCTATTCAACCCTACATGGAAGCACCTTGGCAAGAAAGGTCCTCTTTAGGGGTAAACTGATGCCCTACATACTTATAAGTGGTCACTCGACCCTTCCATTACTGCACTACCAGTAAAGTGGAGCAGTCCACTATAACTAGCCAATGTGCATAGTAATTAGTATCCTTTGCACACAGATGACTGGATAGCTAAGGTGATTGATAGACTCCAAAGAGGTTGTGGTGTTTGTGTAGCAGACTGTCTCAAAGGGTATGACATACACCACACCTTCCGAGGGGTCTTTGTCGCTTCTACCATGTGCCGAAGGTGACCGTCCTCAACCAATCACAGGCCAGGAAAAGCTTGACTGTGGATTCTTACTTGATATGCTTGGGTAGGAGCTTTGTGGTCTAGCCAGCGTAGAGAACTAAGCCCAGAAAGTGTGGGTTATGCCTTATACCGCAAACTTGTCAAGCGAGGCCTGTGATTGGTGGAAGGCAGCCAGTTGTGGTACAAAAGGCATTAATGCAATTGTCACCGCCATTCCATTTTGCAGTTGGAGCGCAATCAAAGTATAATCGGACCAAGATAAGGTTCTGATTGAATTGGAACATTAATAGACACTCCTCTTAGTAACCAATAGAGAAGTACATACTCTGAGACCAATACCTTTTGCTCTTTTCCATAACCATACCCTTCACTTTTCTAGTCGACAGGCCTTCAGTGGTGAGAGATAGCTAGTAGCGAGTGGCAACGCCTTAGGCCACATGGTCAATCAGGGCAGGCCCTCAGTGGTGAGGGACGGCTAGTAGTATGTGGCCATGCCCAAAGACCACAAAAGAATCAGGGCAGGCCCTCTAAAGTATTTATACAATCATTGTACCATCATCGTTGGTCGGTCACTAAAGGTCAGATCACACCTAAACTGGGCCAGTGTACTAAATAACCAAATAACCCAGTTCGTTTCATTAAACATGGCTGAATAGGTCGCTGTACATGGTTATGTAACTATAACTGCCATTTTAGATGGATAGAACGGTCGAGAACACGTTACAGTTGCATTCTTTCATTAGGGTATCAAATTTCAGAGGTGCGGTCTTGTACTTATCTTAGACAAATAAAAACAACTGGATATGAAACCAGCCGGTCAACCTGAACAGGCTATCCTCAACCACTAGCCCAAAGGTCGTGCCCTGGGCATGCTCAGATGATGCTGGCGCACACGTTTTTCTGTAATGTAAATGATGCGAGAGCCCTGATTGGTCATCATTACCTCACGCTGATTGCCAGATCAGAAACCCCTTTCGTGTCCAGCTCTTCACTACAGCGCATATAGTAGTTGGTCTCTCGCTACATATTCATTCTTTTCTTCATCTAAGAATCCATATAGTATGAATTGCCACATGGCTGACACCTATTAGTAATATCATTTCTTTAGGTCTCTTATTATCTATGTTGTATTTGTGATTTTGTATCATGCTGATACAGTCAATAAACTTCATACATACATTGACCAATCAGCATTAGCAGAGCAGGAGATAAAACAGATAACCCTTTGTTTGGGAAGAATTTTCTAGTCTAGTATCATCCAAAGTATTCTAGGTGGTACAAATTAAGCTCAATTTCTCATGAACAAGTTATGTTAACTAATTCATTGATTTATTCTAATTTTCATGTCTGAAATGTGTATAATCTTAGAAATGTTCAATTTAACTAACATGAGGTATATTTTTAAGTTACCACTTATGTAAGTTTGGATCTCTCTATTGTTGTGATTCATGGAATTGCTTGATAAGAATATCGTCTATTCATAAATTGTATTCAAGCAGAAGCTTGCAATAAGAGGGCACCCTTATTTCATTATATTCTTCATTTTACTTATGTATTTAAAGAGTTAACATTCATTGATGGCATATAAGCCTCTTGTTACCATATATACTGAGGTTTTGTTTGGTGCCCACTAAAAATGCATTCATAGATAAATAAATCATTTCCAGGATTCAAATGTCAATAATTGTGTGTTATCCCTCGAACATAATGGTTACAATGGCTGTCCCACGGTAAGTGAGTCACTAAACTACTTACTAAACCTACCCCTCAGGGCCCGATATTATAAAGGAAGGTTAAATATAGCAAGGAATAGCCGGCCAGCAGGTTTGTTCACTCACTGGTAAAGGTTACAGGGAAATGGGTTGCACGAAAGGTAGGGGAACAATACCTAGGGCATCTACTTCACGCTACTCCACGACTGGTTTGGCAGGGTGCAGTGAGGCGGGCCGCTTATTTTTAGCCACATGCAGGGCCTCAATCTAGCCTAGCTACTAGGCTTTTCTCTCTTTTACTTTCTCGTATGGATATCACTGCTCACACCTAAATTGCACCTGTAGCCTACAGTTGGCCATATATTAAATTAGAACAAGTTATGACATCCAGATGTGGCACCTGGTGGTGAACGGAGAAACAAACAACCATTACTTCTCTATTAACCTGCCCTGCAGTTTAGAACTCTGATCTACTTATGGCAACTTCACGATAAAAAAAAATAGTAACGTGGGTCTGGGAAATAAAATAAAATAAATGTTCCTGACCATACTAGAGGGAGGGTAATTAAAACTTTATTTATCCTCCTTCTACAGATGGAAGGTAAATATATTTCAAGCAATGGCTGGTTGCTTGGCTCATTTTTCTTACCAAGGGAACCTACTAATTTGCGAGAGTCCGATAAAGACCATGTGTGTGTCCTTTCATATGTCATAGAATATCATTTTTACAAAAAATAAAAAGACCCTATCAATAATGGAAACACATTTATTTATATGTATATCCATTAGTATCTAACATCTATCTACCAGTCTGTCTGTCTGTCTGTATTTCTATCTACCTATCTGTAAGTTAACATGCACACACATACATACATATGTACATACACACACATATATATATATATATATATATATATACATATATATATATATATATATATATATATATATATATATATATATATATATATATATATATATATATATATATATATAAATATATACACACACACACATATATATATATATGTATATATATATATATATATATGTATATATATATATATGTTTATATATATTATTATATATATCATATATAATTATACATATAATCATATATCATTATATTATACAATCATTATTATTATCATTGTCATTGTATATACGATAGATAAATAGGGAGATAGATAGACAGACAGAGAGGTAGATAGGTGTTACGTGTTAGATATTGACATATTAACATATAAATAAATGTGTGTTTCTATTATTGATAGGGTTGTCTTACTTTTTGTACTAAGGATATTCTATTACATACTGAAGGACATGCACATGGTCTTTATTGCGACTCTTGCACATTAAATGGTTCCCTTTTCCAGCAAAATGTGCCAAGCAACCAATCATTGCTTGAAATATACTGACCTTCCTTCTGTAGATGGAGGATGAATTAATGTTCCTTCCTCCCTCTAGTCATTTGGAATTTTGTTTTTCGTCACATTTATGCCAATTATGGCTAACTCGTGACTAGCCAGTTGTAAGTAGTGGAAGAAACCGGAGTACCCAGCAAAAACCACCGCCTGACCCCAAGTCACTGGCAACTTTCCCACATGCCCAGGCTGGGATTCGAACCCAGGCAGAGGTGAGAGACAGCGTGCAATCAGTGGCGGCGCATTAGACCACACAGCCGTCAGAGCAGGCCCCCTCCCTCTCGAGTGGTCAGGAAAAGAAATAAAGTTTTAATATTTCTCTTCCCCCCCCCCCCCCTCCCCATCCCCCCCACCACTCAATCACGCTGTAAGCTCCAAAATGTCTATTAATTTCAACCTGCAAAAAGGATATTTGAATGGCAAAGGCAGCTATCACCTACACCTTAAATCTCTATAAAGTCTTCATTTTGGGATTTAAATGGATACAAATATTGATTTATTTATAAATGAACACATTCAGGCATAATATTCCAATAAGAGAGTACCTCTATTTCATCATATTCTGAGCTACGCACATATACTTAACGAGATATTATTTATTGAAAACAAACATGCCCCTTGTTATCAAAGATGCTGAGGATTAGTTTGGTATGCACCGAAAAAAAGGTTTTGATAGAAAAATAAAACATTCCTATGATTTAAGTATCAATAATTGTATGATATCTCTCATATATGTAGGTTGCAACGGCTGTTTCATGGTGGGCGAGACGCTAAACTACCCACTAAACCTACCCCTTGGTAGGTTTAGCGAAAGCGGCTGATTTGGGCGCATTTACCCCATCGTTTAGGCTAACCCACCATCTTGCACTCTGTCCTCTAAACCTAGGTTAACGCTCACCCACTGTTTTGCTTGCACTGCCGTTATGCACCTCAACAGTGGGTTAAATGGAAGTTATTCCATGGGTTAGCTTAAACCACTGCTAAACCACCTTTATGATATCGGGCCAAGGGGTTTAAAGAGCAAATCCACCATCGAATAGGTTAAGGTTCAAAATGAGCTTATACGTATTGCATTTGGAAAAAAGCCCGAGTCACACCGGGGTATGATATATATATATATATATATATATATATATATATATATATATATATATATATATATATATATATATATATATATATATATATATATATATATATATATATATATATATATATATATACACTTATATATATATGTATATATATATATATATATATATATATATATATATATATATATATATATATATATATATATATATATATATATATATATATACACACATATATATTTATATATATATATATATATATATATATATATATATATATATATATATATATATATATATATATATATATATATATATATATATATGTGTGTGTGTTTGTGTGTGTATATCTCATTTATTTATTAATATGTATATATATATATGCTTACTCTTTTCAGGAGCCACGTTTCCACGAGAAACTTGATATTGCTGACCTAAAACGTCTCTTTAACGTGGACAGCCATGACCAGGGTGAGTATGAATACACCCTGTATAAGCCTGCCCCCAGGGCCGATTTCCTTGAAGCGCTGTGACAATTCTGCCAATGCTATAATAGCGTTATATGTGGAAATGTAGTGGCACCTGAGTCGTCTTAGTATTTTAATCCAGATTGCTTTGATCCTTTTTGTCGAAATTAAAATTGTATAAGTGCTATGTTGCTTATAGTCTGGCAGCTTATGTAGTTTCCGTGGGAAGTTCATGTTAATTGTTGGAGACATGGTGTTTCTAGACCAATTTTGGATGAGGACTTCAAAAAAATATGTCTCCAATTTTTTCGACTGACTTTTCAAGGTCAAATGTCAAGGTCAAAGTTCAAAATCCTTAAAATGCCTTGTTTGGACCTGAAACAAGCTGCATTTGATAAGAAACTCGATTTTTTGGGGTGAAATACAATCAATCAGTGAATTTTATACACACAAATTTAGTATTTTTCAAATTAAAGTTTAAATCTGAGGTCAATAAGTACATTTTAGATAAAGGTCAAAGATCAAATCAGTGAAAAATGCCTTGTTTGGACAAGAAATGAGTTGCATTTGATTTAAGTTGGTTAGAAACCAGATTTTATGACGAGACAAACTTTTTCAGTAAATTTCATTAAAGCACACTTCATATTTTCAATCTCAAAGATTATATCTAAGGTCAATGAGTCCATTCAAAGGTCAAGATCTACAGTCAGAATGCAGGAAAATGTCTTCCACGTACTGGTGCAAGCTGCATTTGATTCAATTTGGTTAGAAACCAGCTGTTTAGGATGAAATACACTTATTGATAAGTGAATTTCATACATACAGCTTCATTTTTTTGCTCAGTAAAGTTTAAATCTGAGGTCAATAAGTACATTTTTATATAAAGGTTAAAGGTCAAATCAGTGAAAAATGCCTTGTTTGGACAAGAAATGAGCTGCGTTTGATTAAAGTTGGTTAGAAACCAGATTTTATGATGAGACACACTTTTTCAGTAAATTTCATTAAAGCACACTTATTATTTTCCATCTCAAAGATTATATCTTAGGTCAATGAGTCCATTCAAAGGTCAAGATCAACAGTCAGAATTCAGGAAAATGTCTTGCACGTACCGTATACAAGCTGCATTTGATTCAATTTGGTTAGAAACCAGCTGTTTAGGATGAAATACACTTAATGATAAGTGAAACTTCATTCGCGCAAATTTGGAGACTTCATTCGCAAAATATGCAATTTTCAAATGTTGTCTCTTACGCGAACAGAGAAAAGCGCTAATTGCGGCAAACTTTTTGCCATATATGTGGAGGAGGTGGGTGCTTCTACAATACGGTATACATTTGGTCAGGCTGCGGCAATGTCCTGGCCGCAGAGGGACAAAAGTGTCGAAAGTCCCCCCATGCGCAAATCAACGCAGAAGACAGATATGCTGGTCGTGCCTCCCGTTCGGCTAGAGAAAACTTGTTTTCTAACTCATTATTGGCGCAGTCAGCGGGGGCTTCCCCAACGACACAAACAGTTACTTGTTCCAGGTAGCTGCCAGCCGACGCGAGCCTTGGCATGCTCCGTCAGTCCGTACGTCCGTATCCACATGGCTGGTAGCTACCTGGTTGATCCTGCCAGTAGTCATATGCTTGTCTCAAAGATTAAGCCATGCATGTCTAAGTACATACCTTCGAACGGTGGAACTGCGAATGGCTCATTAAATCAGTTATGGTTCATTAGATCGTTCATCCTTAGTTGGATAACTGTGGTAATTCTAGAGCTTATACATGCTTGTAGATCCCCGACCTCTGGAAAGGGAGCTTTTATTAGACTAAGACCATCGGGCGCGTCGTCCCCATGGATGGCGTCGCTCTCTTGGTGGTGACTCTGGACAACACTAAGTGTGTGGCTATAGTTTTACTGGAAAAGTGTATTTCATCCTAAACAGCTGGTTTCTAACCAAATTGTATCAAATGCAGCTTGTATCCTGTCCATGCAAGACATTTTCCTGCATTCTGACAGTTGATCTTGACCTTTGAATGAACTCACTGACCTTAGATATAATCTTTGAGGTGGAAAATATGGAGTGTGCTTTAATGAAATTTACTGAAAAAGTGTGTCTCATCATAAAATCTGGTTTCTGGAAAAGTGTATCTCATCATAAAATCTGGTTTCTAGCCAACTGTTATCAAATGCAGCTCATTTCCTGTCCAAACAATGCATTTTTCACTGATTTAACCTTTGACCTTTACTTAAAAATGTACTTTTTGACCTCAGATTTAAACTTTACTGAGCAAAGAAATGAAGCTTTATGTATGAAATTCATTTATCATGAAGTGTATTTCATCGTAAACAGCTGGTTTCTAACCAAATTAATTCAAATGCAGCTTGTATACGGTACATGCAAGGCATTTTCCTGCATTCTGATTGTTGATCTTGACCTTTGAAAGGACTCATTGACCTTAGATATAATCTTTGAGATGGAAAATATGAAGTGTGTTTTAATGAAATTTACTGAAAAAGTGCGTCTCATCATAAAATCTGGTTTCTAACCAACTTTAACCAAATGCAACTCATTTCTTGTCCAAACAAGGCATTTTTCACTGATTTGACCTTTGACCTTTATTTTAAAATGTACTTACTGACCTCAGATTTTAACTTTAATTTGAAAAATACTGAATTTTTGTGTATAAAATTCACTGATTGATTGTATTTCACCCAAAAAATCGAGTTTCTTATCAAATGCAGCTTGTTTCAGGTCCAAACAAGGCATTTTAAGGATTTTGAACTTTGACCTTGGCATTTGACCTTGAAAAATTAGTCGAAAAAATTAGAGACATATTTTTTTGAAGTCCTCATCCAAAATTGGTCTAGAAACATCACGTCTCCAACAATTAACATGAGTTTCCCACGGACCCCCTATTTTCCTACATAAGCTGCCTGACTATTATAGAAAATCAGGTGTTCCATCGAAATGGCTGTTTCATACATGTTAACTCACTCCTTAAAATGGTGAATAAATATCTTGCTATGAGAATGATTGCTTTATATCACTATACATATTGTCTTTTTTTTATAGTTGGTGAATACCACCTGGTTGAGGTACAGGAAAGAGCAAGAGTTCGCAGGGGGTCTGAGGAGCATGTCAAACTCACTTTGAAGGTAGCCGACACATTTTCTTTGGGGGAGGGAAGCTGGGGACTGTATCAGGAAAAGTTTAACAGGTTTAACTCGTTCCATCTGGATGACCCTTTCAATCTTGAAGCATACACAGTTTCTTTGCAGCAAAAAAAGTTTATTTCTCTGTTATCTTAGGGTGAATATAGTTATTTGGTCTGGATATGACCAGACTCAATAGTACTAACCAGAGTCAATGGTACAGTGGTCTGGATATGATAGAATATATAATCTTCAAGGTGGAGTTAATGTTATGTATTTTATTCCCATCTTCCATATAAGTTATTGCGTATTTCAGTTGTAGGGAATATGCATTTGTAGCTACGATATAAGTGGTCGCCTACTGAAATGTGGAACTAATTTATGTATTCAATCATCACAGGGAGGACCATTTGATCATGATGTTCACATGGAACCAGCACCCCTGCCAATCTCGCGAGACTTCCAGGCTTTTAGGGTGGACGAGAAAGGACAGAGGATACCAATTGACCTTGACCTGAAAAAGGATGTCGGCGGTTGCTTATATGAAGGTCACTTGCAAGCAGGTGATGAAAGATTTACAGATGAAAAGATGATCGCAAGTGTTTGTGATGGAGGATTGGTAAGTAAAGCTGTACTATTGAAAAAATAGTTATAACATTTTGGTTAAAATCCAGTAGGATTTTAAAAATAAATTGGAATCATGGATAGATATAGATATATACATGCATGCTGAAATGTGGCAATTTCGGGACAGGCTACTACAATGTTGATAAGGGAATAAAATGCTTTCAGGTGTATTGCAAAAACTTGAACTATAGCATGAACTATACACCATGTTGCACTGTTGCGCAGTTAATGCACTAATCGTATTGATGTCTGATTTTACAACTCATTTGATGCTTTAATTTTGTTAGAATGGTATTTTGAAAATGCGAACTGGGATCAAGTCCATCCGTCCTATCCCAGAGGACATTGCGGCAAAGATGAAAAGCAATGCAGTTACAGAACGACATCATCTTATTCAAGATCTAGTAGAGGAACTTATCGACTACGAAAGGTAAGAGAAACGTTTCTGTTTGGTTTTGTATAATTTCCAGTATCTAAACACTGATACACATAGTTTGTATATTCACCATTGCGTGGCATTGTACCAACTAACCATTTAAATTAAACCAAATGAGATTCAAAATGTGTGGTATCTGCGATGACCACGTGATTACAATGCCTGGCCCCCAAGCAGGTTTCCCACATGTTTGGTCACTATATCCCAGTTGGCACGGTAACATTCATGGAACACTCCAGGAATGTTTGGGCGAACATTCAAAAATGATCCCCTCATAGTTCAAAATGAAAATTGTATGAACGTTCAGGTGAGAATGTTCATAGAATGTTCAGAGCTGAATGCTAAATGAACCATTTGGATTCTGAATCTTGTCAGAACATTGGAAGTTGTCTGTGCAGTGAAAGCACTTGGTAACAGTTCAGTTTTCATGAAATAAGAAATATCTCAATTTAATGTTTATATACTGTCAAATCTGAACATTCCAGGAATGTTCAGACCTGAAGGTTGCAGGAATGTTCATTTTTGGTGCATGAAATTCCAATCAAAATTGAACATTCATATGACATCAAATAAGAATGTTCCAGGAATGTTAGAAGCTGAACATTGCTGAAATGTTCATAATTGGTCCAGAATATTCTGACCAAAATTGAACATTCATTTAACATTCAGATAATATTTGTGCCCACTGGGATAAATGGTTGAAATTGTGGAGAGTGCTTATGCGACCAAAAAACCTATTGAATTCTTCACAAATGTAAGGGAATTTCTTCCTGTCTCTAAGTTTCCATCCCATCAGGATATGACCTACGCTGATGAAAGCAACTTAAAAACCAATTCCGGCCCTACTTTTTTCGAACTGTATGAAATACAGCCACCCGATGGACAAATATGAATGAACCAATTGTGATACACATATGTAATGTATGTTCAAAGCGGTATGTGTTTATGTAGGAAGGTAGGGACTGTACCTGTTTTTAATTCCTGCACTGATTACTCGGGAAGACTGGGCGAAATACAAGATCACAAGCCCTTTTTCCTTGGAATGTATATCACCACCGGCCACTGAGGTCAAAACTGAACGTAGCTTTCATACACGATTACGCGGGTCACTATGGTGCCTGGCCTCTTAATTTATTGACATGTTGTTCATGGAAGTTTGTACAACAAATCGCTTACAGACGTCCAGCCGACTAGTGCAGGAAGTAAATGACTTCACTGTATCTGTCTAGGTTTGTGTTCATATTCCAGTTTTGTTTTTCAATAAGTGTCTCTTATTTTGCAGAGGCATTCAGGAGCCAGAGGAGGATGATGACAAGATTGTGTCCAACAGAAATGGTAAGCCGTATTTTGTGGTTAAGTGTGTGTGGTTATTTGTTAATTTTATCATATGTGGATATATATATATATATATATATATATATATATATATATATATATATATATATATATACATATATATATATATATATATACATATATATATATATATATATTATATATATATATATATATATATATATATATATATATATATATTATATATATATATATATTTATATATATATATATATATATATATATATATATATATATATATATATATATATATATATATATATATATATATATTTATATATATATATATATATATATATATATATATATATATATATATATATATATATATATATATATATATATATATATATATATATATATATATATATATATATTGCTTGTTTTTTGTGTAGCCGCCTGTTCCAAGCAACACTTCCAGCCAGTAGCTGGTGTCTACTTAGATGGCCATGATGACAAGATTTTAAGTGATGTCAATCTTCTTGCCTGCAAGGCCGCATGTGTCCTGGAGGAATCCTTTTCATGCAAATCCATCGAGTATTCTGTACAAGATAAAATATGTCGTCTGAGTAGGGAGAGCACAAAAAGTGCTCCAAGCCAGGTCAAGAAGATATTTGGAAGTCAAATCAAATACGAGATGTATGATCATCTTTGCCGTACAGGTATGTGGGAAATTTATGAATACTATAAGATAGAATTATGTTTCAAATATACTTCATATATTATGTTTATCATTTCATGGACTTTAAAATCAAAAGCATTCTGTCCCATCAGTTTATATTTATGCAATATTTGTACATTTCTATTTTTACAAGTATAAAAATATTGTTTGTATTCGTTAATTGTTACATACAATTATATGACATTTTTGTCAATATTTGCCCAGTTGGAGTTAGTTTGTCAGAATTAAAATCAAACGTTTTTTTCTTGTATTATGCATGGAATCCGAAACACACTATATGTGTAATAGCTGTAGGAGAGTACTTTTGTTGTGAGTTATTGGAACCGGTTTGATATTCTTCAACAAAAAAGCTGACTTTCATCATCGCCTTCCATTATTTATTCATTGTACTGTAAAAGATTATTTTTGATGTCCAGGTATATTTTGAATTCTGAATGTCTCACAGCTAACAAGGGCCTGCCATGCTGGCCGAAGTGGTCTATAACTTTTCTTCTGTAAAAGCATTTATTTCATCTGTCAGACTGCTTTATTTCTGTTAAGAAGAGAAAACCTTGGATACCTCGGACAGAAATTCCGAGGTAACCAAAAAAAAAAGGTTACGCTTACCTCAAGTACCTTTTTTCCTAGTTAGTCAAAGATTATTTCAAGCAACTGAGAAAAGTCACTACGATGCCCCTATATATGTATATATATATATATATATATATATATATATATATATATATATATATATATATATATATATATATATATATATATATATATATATATATACATATACATATATATATATATATATATATATATATATATATATATATATATATATACATATATATATATATATATATATATATATATATATATATATATACATAGAGTACATATATATATATATATATATATATATATGTACTCTATGTATATATATATATATATATATATATATATATATATATATATATATATATATATATATATATGTATATATATATATATATATATATATATATATATATATATATATATATATATATATATATATATATATATATATATATATATATATATATATATGTATATATATATATATATATATATATATATATATATATATATGGAGAAACAGCAGTGAAAGACTTTGTCCGAGATAAGTGGAGTAGATAGGGATGATATGGGACCAGAGCTTTTCTCCCGGATACATGAAAATCCGAGATAGAGGAGTCCGAGGCAAGCGAGGTAATATGTACTTGCAATGAAGCAATTCTGAATGTGTTTATGCAGATTGTGACATGCCCTACGAAGATCCAGTCGGCGGTAACACTAAATCAACTCTAAGAAAAACAGCCAGCGGAAAAACATGTCAGAGATGGGACAGTCAAGCACCCCATTCACATACCTATAACTACGGAGCACTCTTCGCAAGCGATGGCAACGATGTCTCAGCAGCAGAAAACTTCTGCAGGTGATAATAAGATGATAATGATCATGATGATGAAAGGGTAGAAGTAAAAAACCCTTGTTTCGTATGTTTAGTTTACTGAATTTGAAGTTGATGACATTAGGGTTATAATTTGGACACATTGACATATTTTAGCAGAATATAGGCATTTGCCCTTAGGCTGACATACAACGTAAAATTTTGTTTATGTTTAATACATAAGTGAATTTGAGATGCAAACCTGGCATTCTATCAGCTTGAAGAATTTGAATAAGTTATTATATGAACGAATCTAGCCAAGATTCTGACTAAATTCACCGAATATTATATATTGAATTACAAAAATCCATCACAGATTTCCTTGAAAACAGCTATTTTAAACTAGCTATTGCACAATGGCCTAGCAACGTACACATTAAAAATGAAATGAGCATAGACTTTCAGCATCCTTACATATTCAAAGAAAAGACTAGAAGCAACATGTTGATTGGTCCACTACAATACCAATGAGAACAAGTGCCTTATTATTATCATCTTTATTAATATTACTAACATTATTATTGTTATCATGCTAAAATTAGTAGTAGTAGTAGTAGTAGTGCCGTCATCATCATTATTATCATTGTGAAGGAACCCTGGTGAAAATGAAGATCGACCGTGGTGCTACACCATTACAAGCACAAGATGGGACTTCTGTGAATTTCCCAAAACAGTACCATCATGCTTTAATGGTAAGTCACGTTCTCTAAGTGCTTATATATATATATATATATATATATATATATATATATATATATATATATATATATATATATATATATATATATATATATATATATATATATAGTTATATATATATATATATATATATATATATATATATATATATATATATATATATATATATATAGTTATATATATAGTTATATATATAGTTATATATATAGTTATATATATAGTTATATATATATATATATATTATGTGTGTGTGTTTATGTGTGTAAATATTTAGGACATAGTGGGGCAGTTTTGATCAATTAGATACCAGAAATACAGTGCAATATTCCTAATGAAGAACGGCAAGAGTAGTTTCAGAGATTCCATAAAGCTCCATTGTATTTCTATGAGAAGTCACTGTAATAGAATAGTGCTAAGACAAACAGTTGAGGCTAGGCCAATCAGAAGCCTGCATTCCTGTGAACACCGAGGGCTAAATGTGCTAAAGCACTTCGCATGTGTTTTATGACTTTCGAACCCACGAGGAAATTATGCAGATAATCATGGTTTTCAATCAGTACTGACGATTTTTATGTTCATTTATTTCAGCCTTAAAGAAAATTGGTGAGTACAAAAAATTGATTAACTTTTCTGGTTACCTGCTCTTTAGAGAACCATTACAAACATTTGTGTGCATTTTTCATTAAAGGTGTGCAATGTTTGCCAGCCATGCTATATATTTTCTGTTGTTTCTTGCTTAGGTGTTCTTTACTTTTATCATGTGTTTACCTAGTGTTTAATGGTACTGTTTTAATGTTTGTTCTGTGCTTTTCAAACTGGGATTTTTTCTGCTCTTTCCATGTTTTTATTTTATGTTATCACACTTGGACCATCATATAATCTAGCGTCCGATGTCAGAACAAATGCATGTATACAGATGCATGTAGTTATATCCTAGGATAACAACAGTGTAGCATTCTGGGAAGACCTAATGATTTGCTATTTAGACATGAACACCTTTTTCTTATTTAGGGTTCTCATTAATAAACCTTGTATACTCTACTTCAGAGGGGTATTTTCTTAGATACAACGCCTCTTATACTCGTAGGAAATGCTGCAACAGGAAACTGATAATTCGTCTTTCCTTTCATATTTCATATTATGATCAGCTTACAAGTAATGCTGTACAGGCATTTAATTCCTGCACTAGTTGACTGGACATCTTACAGTGCCAAGTTCAATAAACAACCACACATAACACGTCATAAAAATAAGCCAAGTATATTAATGACCCACGTATATAGCGAATCAATGCTACGTTCAGTTGTGAGGTCATTCCATGCATCCATGCCCAAGAAACTGGGTGTGCGGTTGCGTATTATGCCTTGGCTGCCCACGCATTTAGTGCAGGAATTAAATGTTAGCATCGTATATGGTAATGAAATTGATCAGAATGAATAATGTGTGACGTTTTAGTAACCCTGCAAACATTATGACAGCATTTCACCTCAATGGGTATTTTTTTACGTTTTACAGATAGCACTACATGTTCCTCCAGAGGTGGCGTGTTCTTCAACAACCATTGTTATTGGGTGTCATCAGAAAAGGTAGACTCAATTGTAGAGGCACGTAACAAATGCCAGAAGAAAAATGCTCGTCTTGTCAGCATTGAGACAGTTTCGGAACTGACATTTCTCAGTGCTCATCTACAAGGGGATGAAAGCGCGAAGTGGCTAACAAGTGGTCGAGAGATTGGTAACAGTAATCCCAGACAATGGGCATGGAGTCTTGATCCCACCTGGCAGCAGCCCATAAGGTACCAGCAAGAAACCCAGTGGCAGCCTGGTCAGCCAGACAACAAACTTGAAAGATGCATAGCTCTGTCCAAAATGAACGGTGTGTATTGGAGCGATACTGACTGCTCACCTGGTGGAAAACAGCTGAACTTCATTTGTGAACAGGGTAGGTATATTCATATCATTTACATATACCAGTATCAAATATATTCATTGAAATCATGAACTTGTTAATGAAATCCCTTTCTTGTTATACGTTTTAAGGTGCATTTGTAAATCTCCTCTTTTAATCCCATAAATAGCAGCACTCATTCAATGAATTCATGTCCCCTCAGTTCCCTCAGTTTAAACTTAATCTATGCCTTGATTGGGGTGTAATATATCAGCCAGCAAAAGGTACAAACATACTTATGTTGTAAGAAATCACACATTTTCACTGGAGACTTTGGGTCATTATATGGTAATAAGTGATGAATCGCATCATGATGCGACTAGATAGAAACTGTCAAATATTTTGAGGGTTTTGAACAACTGATAAAGAACACAGTAACTGAACATGAATTTTCTCACTCAAAGGAAAGCAAAGCCTTTACTTCATGCCTTAATTTTGCACTAAATCATGTTGTTTTGAGTGTGCAAACTGTGCACATAGATGAAACAAATGTTGTCATACCCGAACAAACAGATACAGAACAACTTGTTTTCCTTGGATTATTAGGGACCAAGCAAAAGGGTCAGAGTTAACCGAAAGTTACATTATTAACATATAAGTAGATAGTAGATAAGAATGATTTGGGACCATTGTATCTGTCTGAGTTACATGAAAATTCAAAGTAAGGGAGGCCGCAGTTAGCATGGTTTTCTGTAGCGTATCTTATATTGATGTGAATACTAATTGTACATGTATAATAGGTGAGGAGTCATTGGAACACCGTCCTGTGAATATGGAGATTGCAATATTTTTGGATGAGGTCAAAACCAAAGAATACCGTGCAGTATACAAGACAAACAAGGGAGTACTGCGATACCTTATAAACCTACTTAATGGAGTAAGTGCTATTGATGAATTTTTCATCCTATCAACACATTTCTCAATGATAAAAATAATACCCTTTTAGGTTGTCATTCTTAGAATTGTGCCTGAGGTGTGAATGCCTAGGATCACCATGACATTTGAGTAAAACTTCATGTGGGAGGGTGTTACTATAATCATCATCATAGTCATCATTATTATTATCATTATATTACTATTATTGTTATTATTATATTATCATTATTATTATTAGTAGTAGTAGTAGTAGTAGCAGTAGTAGTAGTAGTAGTAGTATTGTCATCATCATCATTTTCATTATTATTATTACTATTATTATTATTACTTGCTAAAGGCAGTAGTAGTATTATCTTAAAATAGAGGTTCTTTCAATGTGTTTTCTTATATATGATTTTTTCACCTTACATTGTCTGATGAAAATGCAAGAAATAAAGCTGTTCTCATCCCTATACTTAGGTTCAAGCAATTTACCAAGACCCCATCCTTAAAAGACCTGTCCAGTTTACCTTGACACGGGCATACCTGAATGACGAAACTCCAGTAAGTGAAAAAATAACCATGAACTGTCACAAGGCATTGGAGGAGTGGGAGGTTGAGGGAATTGGTTTTTACGTTCCTTTCAACGGCTTAGATCATATTGTGATGAGAGAGAAACCTAGAACTGAGAAAAGATTCTCCTCTCTTCACAAATAGTTGAGTGAATGAATGAGGGTTTTGAGGCGCATCGGCTCCTTTAATGCTAGGTTGTTGCGGATCTTTTATACCCTAACACGATATATGAAAAGCTGGCTGTAGAGGGTCAATAATGTGATGGAGTGAATGCTTGGGGACAAGAGCGAAAGTTAATGTCTGTATAAAAGGTTTAATTAACCACAGAACATGGGGGGGGGGGGGATGGGGAGTTGGATCACGGCGCCACCCCTAGGTCGAAACCTGTTGAAAGGGTACCACTCGTTAGCATCCCTATAATGCAGCGAGCCTGGGAGCCCAAGCAGTTGCCAATCTATACCTACCTTCTTACCTTGTAAAAGGGATAGAGGCTAAATTCTAACCAGGCAGAGTGAGGCTAAATTGTTGCTAGCCATGTGAGGGCTTCAATCTGAATAACCTGTGAACAACCTCGATCAACCCTCAAGCTGGCAACTTTATCATATTCTTCATGGGGGATTACAATCGTATTACACGTATAATTGAAAAAACAACTTGTCTGACTTATGTAATATGCACAGATTTTTACCGTAGACTTGTGCTTTTTTCTGCAGGCATCGTGGAAGGAAAAGCAAGATGACACATGTGTTGGCATCCACAGATTGAAAGATTATAACATAGCCCATCCAGATCGATCCAAATATGACATAGCCCATTTCTTTGTTGGGTAAGTGGAAAGGAGACAACTGATTCTACACACATATATAGGGTTGGATACCATTAAGAGGTATTAGCACTGGTATCGGTATCATTTCAAAAAGTACCATATCAAACCATTTCACTCCCCAAAGGTACTCTTAATGATACTAGCCACTGTGAAGGTATTATTTATTAGGAATTGTTGAGGATCCTAAACATCACTATTCATAAAAAGATTTACAAGGTTCAAAATAATGATAAAAGTACCATTAACTGCACCATTAAAATACCTTACCATTTCATTTATACTGATACCTTACCACACCATTTTGTTCTTAGATGTATCCATCCCTACATGCATATCACTTGAAATGCAGGTCATATGCTGAGACACATCTATATGCTACTAGCATCTTTAGGAATATGTGTGTAGATTAACATATATTTCAATTAAAATCAAATAGTTAATAAATTTAGTATAGAAAGTTTGTAAACAAATCAATACAAGCTTTGAGATGCCATTTATTTTCAATTCAATCCTCTACTCAATGTTCTTTCAAATATTTTTCAACATTTACTTTAATAGCTGTCAGAATTTAAAAAGTTCAACACATTCACATAAAAGGTTTGTAGTAGCCATTTGAAAGCATCTTGGCCATGTAACCATGCTAATTGTTCGTTGCCCCTCATCCCCTCTACACCTATTATTTGGCCTGTGCTAAGATAATTCAAACTTCACATTTCAGCTCAGTCTGTGGAGCGGCAGGTATGGTTTTTTTATCACTCTATGAAGATCACTATTTTTAAGTTCTACTCGATATATCACAACAGATATCATATGTTAGACCAGAGACATTATTATTGCTTTAGTTTTTGTTGTTATCATTATTGTTATCACTACCATTATTATTATTATCATTAGTAGTAGTATGCTAGCTAAAGATTTTCAATGATGTTTTTTATTCAAGGTCTTGCTGCTGGAATTGGCACTGTTTGCTATGCTGAAAAATCTACAACAATGAATAGTCCATCACCCTGGTATAATGGCCTTGTTGGATTTTCTCATGAATTTGGCCATATGTAAGTTGAAATGGCCAATGGCAAAATCAGGCAAATTCTAACATAACTAATAGTTAACCAATTGCTACTACTTTTTATTTTTACATTAATGCTATAATAACATGATAATTGAGATCTGTTTCAGAACTTTACTCTTGCGTCCTCTTTGGAAAGAGTCATTTGGCTGTCCTATTTTTGGAAAAGGAACAGTATTAAAAAGTAAAATGTTATTTTAGATTGAGTACTGATAAATCCTTCAGCCCCAAATGTGTTTCTTTTAAATATATATCCTAGGTTATCCAAATATTCCATGCTATTGCATATATACATTGACTGATAAAAAGGTTAATTTTCTAAACCTCCGCATCTACATTAACAAAAACGTTACTACACGTCTCTTTATTTTATATGGGACACAGATTTGGGAGATGTGTGTGTTCAGATGATTAAAATCTTATAATACGACTCACTCAGCATTCAAAACACGGTTTCATTATTTTGAATATATCTAGCCTTGCAGCTGGTTACAACTAAATATGTTTTTTTTATTGTTCAAGAGATTCATTCAATTCAAATCTTTCGCATACTTTCAACAATCCATACTTTATGAAATAGTCATGTAAAATGCTTAACCAGGAGCATTGTTTGATATACATAATAATTACTTAAGATGCAAATGTATGACATAAATCATTCAAAAACATTCAAATTACAGCTGAATAGTGTTAATAATGTTAATAAGTTCAGAATGCACATAACTGTTAGCTATATACAGTGCCAACATTTAATTCCTGCACTAAATACGGGGCAGCCTGGGCATAATACACATCCGCTAGTCCGATTGACACCCAGTTTCCTGGTCTTGGATGCATTGATGTGCTTGGATTATTTTTGAAATCTTATCCATGGGTGTTTTTACAACCAGGCACTGCCAGACGTCCGATCAACTGGTGCAGGAATCAAATGTCTGCGTAGTATGTGTAGCATTTTAACAAATCTGAAATAGTCCAGAAGGGTATTATACACATTTTAGTACCATCTAATTGGTAGAAAGTATGTTTCATTCTTTCAATTAATCTAAGAGGGAAATTTTTAAAATGGACACTGTTCTTGCTTCTCAAGTGCCTGCTGTCTATATGTGAAAATAACAATTTTGATGCCCATATGTAAATTTAGAACGCTTGAATTTTGAAAATGATGTTAGTTAAATCGGTAATAATACAATCTGTAATCAATTCCATACTTGGACGTATCTCAGTGTATTTTAATTCTCATGTTCACCATGCTTCAGAACAAAATGGTTTAAAAATGATAACAACAGATATGAATACACAATATGATAAGTTTTGCAATAAGACAATTATGTCATCAAAATTACATTTTATCAGTTTGGGAATGCATCATGATGTTACCTACAAGCGACCAGAATGTCTCGCAGGATTCATCATGTCTGGAGGAACCCAAGGAATCTCTCAATGTGGTGCAGAAGGATTCCAGAACACAATGAGGTAAATCCCTATTGTATTAGAACAAAGTGTATTCTTAATTGTTTTAGAAAAATGATACACATTGTATGTTATTTCATAATTATGATAAATTAAATTTTACATGATTTCCCAATTAATGATTAATTGAAATAGCCATGCACCTTCTTTCATTCTTGAATATTCTCTATCAAATGCGAACACATTCTGTTTATCTCCTAGAATACAGGATTCATTATCAGAGTAATCGAAATTAAAAGAAGTAAAACTGTCAGCTTAATTTTAGTGTTTTATGAATTAGTAAATGGGTGGCTAGTTACATTGATATTAAAATCTATTTCACCTTTATAGAAAACACATTGATTTGTTTAGGCCTTACTGACCAAGTCATGTTTGGGGCTCCCTTCGTAGCCTTATTGTTCAAACATTGAAAATTCCTCATTGTCTTCCACCATTGCAAAAGACCCCCTTGACACATATGGAGTTGGACAGTGACTTAGGGTAAGGCTGTATTTTTTTCCAATTTTGTCTGGTTTTTACCACTAGCAATTACCAAGACCCAAGATTATTTATAAATAGTATATATATATATATATATATATATATATATATATATATATATATATATATATATATATATATATATATATATATATATATATATATATATATATATAATTACACATTAAAGTCAATAAAGTATATAGATACATGTATGTAGCCATGTTTTCTCACTTTAAATGATTTAATGCTCTTTATAGATCACTTGGCATGAACAACTGCCTATATGACAACACCTACCAGAACTACAAGTTGGACCAGATGGTGACAGGTTCCATGCTACCTGGCCAGAGGGTGGATGCCGATGAACAGTGTAGAACTATTCTAGGTGATGGATGGACGTTTTTGAAGAACTTTGGTGATAGGAAGTTTATGTCAGGCAATGCCGAGGTAAGAATAACATACCGTAAACTCTTGGAAATTTTGGCATACTTTTTAACAGTGACCGGCGATAGATCGAGTGTTACCAAGTTTTCCCAATACTTAATTTGCAAAACAATTGCAGTGGCCAGAATTCATAAGGTGGTCTATTTTAAGATTTTGAGAAATTACAGTAGTTTGTATTGATGGTAACTGGTTCAAAGAAGGGTGTCCATACATAAGTAATAGATTGCAAAACCAAATAGTGAACATCCACTGCTTTGAATGGTATTGAACAAAAAGAGTGAGAGTTTATTACTTTGACATGATTTGCACTCTTGAAAAGCCAAGATTTGTGGAGATTAGTTTAAAACTAAGCATGATAAGTAAAATGGTCTCTACCCCAATGAATGTTGAGAAAAAGAAATAATCTTCATAAGTATTTCTTTATCTACTTGTACTTTTATGATTTCATTTCTTTAGAATTGACAAATCAACAAAACAATAAAATGATCTGGTGCAATATGAATGTTGATTGTTTAGTCAGTTGATGGTTACAGGTTGTTTTAATGTTATCATTATGTTCCTTTTTTGTTCCTTTTAGGCAGCTTGTGAAGTGAAGCTACCATGTTTTAATGCTGCATCTGGCATCTATAAATTGGCAACGCCACATGATTTTGTGGATGGAACTTACTGTGGGGGCACAAAGGTAGGATACGGGGTCAACCTGGTTATGTAGTGATTGCAACCTAGATTCTATATATAATTTACCGTAATTTACCAAACTTCACGCGAATATTCTCTATATGAGAAAATGAGAAATAGGCCATGTTATTGGCTTAGAGACATCGAGTCTGCAGTTAGGAGAGTTTTATGCCAAGCAGGTATTTCTATTGTATGCCTCGCCTTGGCTTGGTATCATGTGTCAATGACTAGGAAGTGAAATTGAGAAATGAAGGTAAAAGAATGTTTGAAAGCTGCACATAATATACATATATATATATATATATATATATATATATATATATATATATATATATATATATATATATATATAAATATATATATATATATATATATATATATATATATATATATATATATATATATATATATATATATATATATATATATATTATAAGAGAGTAGGCCCTATCCTTTGCAACGGGTAAACTCCGTTGCCACATCTGTTTCCCTAATTCTGAGTAGGCCATTTGGTAGGCGAGTGTGTCTTCATGGTTCTTAACGTAAACTAATTTCAAAAAGATTAACAAAAATATGCTTTTGATGCTGTTTTCTCATCCTCACTTGAGGGCCGGGTTTGGTATGACCACCCGACGTTAGACGGTACTACCGATATCAAACCTCTGCTTCCACAGTGGGGTTGCACTGCATGGACTTTGTTGGTTGCACGTTTGTTGAAGTACGCACACGGTAGTACAGTGGCCTGCCCGGATGATCAAAAGAAACTCAAGGCATGTACCGAAAGGGTTTAGGCGGCATGGAGACCCTGGATAATGCCTGCATGGGCGCTTAGAGCGTCTGACCACATCCCTTGGGGGGGGGGGGGGGAATACACAAACAAAGGTAGCACAGACAGACAGAGAGTATTGACAACAACAAACAAATCAGCGAACTAAGGTGGCACATGGATAACTATTTGAGCATACGAAAAATTCGGATTTTCTGTAGTTCCAAAAAATATTTTTCCAGACAGCCAGCCAGTACATAAGTTACATACTGATGGAACTTAATGTCTAAATACATAGAAGTACCCCATGCCCATACCGCACTTCGGGCATGCAAGGAGTGCGTACCTGTATCTATTATGAAGTCAAAACAGTTTGCATCCTTTATAATATTTCTTCCTTCAACAATTATTGAAATAGTTTTTTCCTTAACAATCATAACGTAGCAGCGCGAATTTTTTTTTTTTTTGGGGGGGGGGGATATCTTCATAAAAGGATCATTTGAAAACTATATATATATATATATATATATATATATATATATATATATATATATATATATATATATATACAATATATATATATATATATATATATATATATATATATATATATATATATATATATGGATATTACGAAACAAAAATAGTTTTGAGTGGAAATGTTTAGAATTAGTCATGAGTGATATGATAAACGGACACCGTCCCCCATCTTTTCATTACAGCAACACTACATCAACATTTCGAAATTTTATTTATCAATGGCCAATCTCTTTAATTATTGAAACATATGGTAGGTAGCCCTCAGTTTGTTGTCGCAGGAATATCTGGATGCTCTGATACTTTTCTTTTTGCCATTTAAAGAAATTTCATGGTTACCGTCCGCAGGATGAGTACTTTTCAAGTATATTATAAGAGAGTAAGCCCTATCCTTTGCAACGGGTAATCTCCTTTACCACACCTGTTTCCCTAATTCTAAGTTAGTCGTTTGGGGAACGACTGTGTCTACATGTTTGTTATCGTAAACAGATTTATAAAAAAAATAAACAAAAGGTGCTTTTGATGCTGATCTTTAGTGCCGTACAGCTGACCACATGCACAAAGGCCAACTGTACCACCCCGGGAGGTCGCACCTGAGGCTATAAATATCAAGCCAGTTGGCAGAGAGAAAGAGAAAGAGAGGGCGCAGAGAGACAGAGAGAGAGGGGGGGGGGCAAAAGAGAGGTATTCAGGCAGAGAGAGGGGCAAAAGAGGGAGAGAGAGAGGCAGGGCGAGGGGTGCAAAAGAGAGAGAGAGGCGCTCTGATATGTTTGCCATTATAAGAAGTTTTATGGTTTCCGTCGGCAGGACGGGTACTTTTCTAGTATATATATATGTATATATAGATAGATAGATAGATAGATATAGATAGATATTGATACATACTTATGTTTGCATTGGCAGTGGTGCAGGCATACAAAGGATGGCTGTGTAGACTGGACCAAGCCATTTAAAACTGGAGACCATCTTCTGCCGCCGAAGGTTGTCCAAGGTGGTTGGAGTGACTGGCTGCCTTGGAGCGCATGCTCGCTGACCTGTGGCACAGGGGTTATGACAAGGCTTAGAAAGTGTAACAACCCAAAGTGAGTAATTTGTATTTCATATATATACAAACTGATGTTATAAGAGGGATCTGCCATGACCTCATGGTTATGATGCCTGGCTCCCAAGCGTGAGTTCGAAGATTCGAGTCTCTTCTCAATCCCCAAGCGGGTTTGCCTGGTTGCTATATAAATGTGCAGTGTTGTGGAGGGCTGTCTATGGTCCCTCTGCAACTGAAAGACACCTTGGAACTATAATTCGTGAAGAGAAGGGAATTTCCTCCCTGTTCCAGGTTTCTGTCTCATCGCATTATGACCCATGCTGTTGAAAGTGATGTAAAACACATTTTTTCCTTCCTTCCTGTACTTATGTCATAGGTATTAATTGGATTTATAATTGGCAGTTATAAGCTTGAAATAAAATCCAATATTTCAAATGAATCTACAAAGTAATGAAAACGAATGAACATCATCTTACTGGCTACAAAAATCATCATATACTCGATCAGAAATAAATCTTGTAAACAGCTATTGAAAAAAGTAAAATACAGGGGAACTCGGTCAAAACAGCGAAAGATTATGCCTGGCCGGACTTTTATTATACATGTATTTGTCTGCTGAGAAATACCAGACAATGCGAACTGAGTTCTGGCTGGCCGAACGTAACTCAGCACATGTGTTAGTCTCGGCGGGAATAAGCCGACTGCTAGACACGTGTTTGTCCTGCATACACAATGCTAATTACATAGTAAATAGCATCGTGTGTGCCATGATATTGGTCCGCGGTAGCCGAGTTCCAGCATACGGAGTCCAACTTATGCATGGTCCAATACACGTACTTGATATGCATTGGTCAGGGACCAAGCATATCGTCTGTCATAGCCAAAAGACCATCGTATAGTGGTCCGTCATATCCCAGTTCACCTGTAGCAATGAAAGATCTTTTTGCATATAAAAGTACTGAGTGGAAACCAATGACAGAATGACAGTTTTCTTGGGTACTTGTCAACCAATATACAATGAAATGATTAATATGAAATTATAATTAACTTCCAACCTCCTGCTAATGATCTTACTTTCAACACTTGATGTAATTTATCCTAACATCTAGGTTTGCAAAAACAGGAATGGAGGTAGAAAAGTTGTTGACATCTGATTTATTGCTTTTTCAATACCTTTGTATTTACTAGTTACTGTGCATTTCTGACAATATGCTTACTATGTAGTACTCATGTTTTCTGAGCCTTTCTAGTTCATATGGACAATCATGACATTAAAAATGATTCCAATTCTTTTAAAGTGTGTATGGTATTGTTGACTGGGATTAAAAGCATGTAGTATAGGGAGAGGATAGCTGTTAAGTTTGGCTTTTACTTTCTAGTTCACATGATATTATGTAAGACTTATGATAAAAAATGTGAACACTGGCCTTTATCAATATTTGATAGAAAACAATACAAATGATTACATTCACAATAGGCAAATTTAATCCCTCTAACCTTTATATGGTTAGGAAATGTTCCCTTATGTTGCTGATTTATAATTTAAAATTGTCCAACATTTTGTTTGCAGACCAAGGAACACTGTCTGCCCAGGGTTGAACTTTGAGGCCAAGATTTGTAAGAAATCGGTAATTATTCTTGTCATTATGGATGGGCCTTCGATTTTCTTCTACTGAATACATTTTTCTAAACTTTGCTAAAAGATATGCACTACATAACATGTCATAACATCCCTTTATATGTTTCAAAAGGAGGACTGAAAATCGGGTATACTCTCATCAGCTGAACAGAAAAAGAGAAGATTATTATCTATTTAGGGAAAGGTCCCTTGTGATCATTCAGTTGCAATAAACAATAGAGATTTTTGCAGAGTCCCATATGTGTGTACCTATCTAAATAGAAATAGTGATATAAACGAATGTAGAAAACTATTTGATCTAGTTATTAAAGTAAAGTCAAGATTAGTTTTGTTGATGTTGACATCTTTATCATTTGATATTATGCAAGAAAGTGAAGCATATCCATAAATGGTCAGTCTTTATCTCCGATTTGTATTCTATTTGATCTAGGCCTGCTCAGATGCCACCCCAGCTGTGTCACAAATGTTAGCCAAATCAGCAAACGCTGTTTGTACTATTGCTAAGAAACATGTCAGTGGTCTTAATGGTAAAGGGCGTCGAGTTGGACTCCACCAATCTGATGGGGACCCCAAGAGAGGCTGTACTGATGATTCGCCTGGAGACTACAAAGGAAAGGCCAATAAAACCGTGGGAGGGTTGAATTGTGCAAAGTGGACGAATAACAGTGTGCACTCTCACTACTATAAGCCCAGTGGAGACGATGCCAACACTAACTACTGTAGGATCCCTGACTCTGAACCTTGGCCGTGGTGTTACACTACAAGCAAAGACAAAAGATGGGATTTTTGTCACATCCCTGATGGCTGTAAAACAGGTGAGTCTTAATGCCTTAGGTTGCTCCGTTTAAAGAAAATGGGGAAAAGAAAAAAGTTCACATTTTTTTCTTTTTTTGGGGGGGGGGGGGGGGGTGGTAGAGGGGGTAATGATAATTCAGAATTTTTGGAAGGGTGAGGGTCTGGGATATTTAGAATTTCGGGGAGGATGGTGATACAAAAGAGAGAAGAATTGAGCTCTGAATATGGTTTTGGATTGTCAGAATTGGGGGAGGACCCTTACACATATAAGGGTGTATTTCCATTTCTAAATATGTCTGTGTGTGTAACAATCACAAGAAGGTGTTTTATGGTCATTTTGCTATCACCAAAAAGCAAAGGAGAGATGTGTTAAGTTCAAAATAGATAAAGATTATGAATGTACCATACACAACTGCCAGACAAATTATGATGTGTATTAGTATGTTCAATGAGTGTTGATAGAGTGGTAGGCGTTAGATTTTATCTCGGGCTATACCCAAATACTTCTATGTTATTTAAAATTTGGTGTCATTTGAAATGCCTCACTTCTTATTGTCCCTATTGCTCCTAATCTAAAGTAGAGGACACTTCATTCCAGTTGACAGCTTCACAAAAATTGACCCTAACTAGATGCTGAAACCTTTAAGACACAATGGCTCGATTGTGGCATTTCCTTCCGAAACACCAGATTAAAATGGTAACAATAAAATTACCTTGTGTGAATAAGACAATATTAGTGTGTGTGTTCCTTTCTGATTGCGCCTGGCTCCCAAGCGTGAGTTCGCAGGTTCGAGTCTCCGCTGGATCCCCAAGCGGGTTGGCCTGGTCGCTATATAAATGTGCGGCGTTGTAGAGGACTGTCTATGGTCCTTATGCAACTGAAAGACCCCTTGGAACTATTCTTGAAGAGTAGGGAATTTCTTCCCGGTTCCGGGTTTTTATCTGGTCGCGATATGACCTAAGCTGTTGAAAGCGACGTAAAACCCAATTCCTTCCTTCCTTCTTTTCTGATTGCTTTTATGTATCGTTTTTCAGTTGATCCAGAAAAAAATCCTTGCAAGACCACACCAAACTGGGAGGAATACGATGGTATCATATCCACCACTTATAAAGGTCAAGATTGCGCCCAATGGACATATTCCACCTGGTCCCATCCTAAAGATCCAAAGGCTGCAAAGAATTATTGCCGAAACCCTGACTCAGAAAGTCGTCCATGGTGCTATACTGTAGACAAGAAAACAAGATGGGATTACTGCTTCAGCTCTGTTGGAAGCATTCCTAGCTGTGCTTATGGTAAGAAACATACAGTACCAACATTTGATTCCTGCACTAAATGCGTGGACAGCCTGGGCACTAGACATGACTGCACGCTCGATTGTCACCCATTTTCCTGGGCATAGGTGCATGGATGACGTCACAATTGAATGTAGTTTTGATTCCCAAACTCACTACGGGGGTCAATGATGTGCTTGGCTTATTTCTTTGATATTTGCGCTATTACAACCAGGAACTGGCAGATGTCAGGTCGCCTGTTGCAGGAATTAAATGTCTGTACTGTAGTCATTCTAATAGGCATAGGCATTTTTGAGATTTTCACAATGCAATGTCGATATTTCCTTAACGATACAATACCTTAACAATATTTTCAACAATACTGCCTGCCTCCAAGAAACGTAATTTTGTTAAGGTTAGCACTGTCAGTTTTAAGCCTAAAACACACTTGAGCAGCGCAGCAAAACACTGAGCAATTCACACTCTAGCGGCGTTTTGCTGCAGCAGCATGAATCACTCAGTGTTTTGCTAGGCAATCACCTGGTTATTACGTCATAACCATTGCCTTGCCCTATTTTGATTTGCTGATGCCCTGCAGCATTTTTTGCCGCGCATCAAAATATTCCTCCAGAGAATACCTTGCTGCGCTGTGTCGCGCTGCGCTGCTCCAGTGTGTTAGCTCCAAGGTAATAAGATCAAAATATATTTTGTTGCGCTGCTCTGCTCAAGTGTGTTTTATTAGGCTTTAGGCATTATGACTAATACATTGCTAACGTCCTTCGTCTAAGGGCATTCAGGTGGTAGTTAAGTCATAGTTATTAAAATTTCAAATGTTTAACAATACAATATCATATTTAACTTTTTCGATACAATGATTTTACCATTAAATACTGGTATTTGGTATGATATGATGGTTCTCTTGTCCCGATCCTGGTTTTCTCTCTGTCATCTTGGCTCTCACTCTCTCACTTCTGGCCCTCTTTGTTTGACATCTTGGTACTGTCCTGTCCATTTGGTTCTCCCTCGCACATCATGGAATAAATATGCCATGGGCTTGCTATAGCCTAGTCACAAATTAGTCCAAATATTGCAGGAAAAGGTGATAATAGTAATGGAATTGTCTTTGATAGGTGACCACCAGTGTGATGTTTGGTGCGAGTCTGGATCCAGGCTTATCAGGGGTGGGCGTTTCCCAGATGGTACGCCATGCCACAATCGTAACGACGATGACCAAAACAAGTCCTTCTGTGTGCAGGGCTTGTGCAAGGTACAGTACATGTAAAATTTCAAAGTTGATAAATTAAGTATATACTGATTAGATTGGGTTTTCTTTTGAGTTCCTGATATTTCGATAAGGTCAATTGTGGTTTGAGGTTTCTACTGAGAGGCTTATACTTCTGATCATCTAAAAAGCGTTGAATAGTTAGTGTGTAAACATAATTAAGAAGCATATTTCTACAAATATTGTGCACTGTAACATTTCATTTCATAACAATCATTTGATACATGTATGTGCAAGTGTCTATGTGTACTGAAGAAAATTTACCGAACAAGATAACTGCCTCTTAAGATGGTATATAAATGTATGAATAATGTGCTGCCATACAATGATACTTTTTGTATTCTAGTGTTTAGTCATCAAACAATGCAAGCAATAACGTTACATTCTGTACCTATCATTTCAAACAGTAATGAATACTCGCGGCAACCCTGTAATCATTCTTCGTAATACTTGATATCATTTTTATATTTACAGCAATTCGGTGGTGACGGACTGATGCTCAACAACAACCTGTAACTTCGAGATGTGAATTTTTTCAGTAAACTCACAGTAATAAGTAGAAAACGAATGAATTACCAGAACTAATGGAACGTTTCAATATCTAGGAAGTTAAATTACTAGATGTATTATATATAGTTGTATTCTCACCTAGTGAACTGTAGCAAAGTTAATTTCATTTATGCGTAACAAACTATATATATATATATATATATATATATATATATATATATATATATATATATATATATATATATATATATATTAAAGTATATAAAATTACACGTTTAGCTTTCTGTACTACATCAATTGTCTTTAATTGTAGAATTGTGATTTAGTTGCAATAAATTGTCAGCAAAATGTGTTTTGTTTCTTATTGAATGTTTGTTATCATTCATTAGTAGTACCATCCACTGTATTATCAATCTTAGTCTGTTCATTATTGATAACTGGGAGTCGAGCTGACCATTGCCAAATGACAGTCTCACGTCTCTTTATTGGGTATCTGTAAAGTGCCTTATCACATGGACCATACAGCCATTTACTTCCTGCACTGGTCGGCTGGACGTCTGCCATTGCCTGGCTGTACAAACACCTATGAATAACATGTCATAAAAGCCAAGCACATCAATGACCCACGTAGCTTGCGAATCAAAGCGACGTTCAGTTGTCAGATGATCCAAGCATCCATGCCCAATACGATCGTTGGCAATCGGGCGTGTGTCCGTATATTATGCCAAGGTTACCCATGCTTTTATTGTAGGAATTTAATCTCATCACTGTACGATATGTGTGGCATCTCAGGCGGATCTCATAATGATTAAGACCCAGGCCCTTTTCTAAAATATATCACATGTTTTACATGTATGATTACTAAAGTTAACATAATAGGTACTACGATATTACCATCAATAGGTCATGATCTAAGCCTAAGTGATACAGGTACATTTCATTGGTGATTTTGTACCTGCTATGACAATCTCCTGTCTATTTCCTTTCGTTTAGAAAGGACTTTCGATCTTTTTTTATTGAAATATAAATACAGATTCAATTGAGATTGATTTTTTTTCGATTGAAACCCTTATGCTTCTGGTACAAAATTTGAACAATAGAAAATGATGTAAAAACCCTGAAAATTACTGAAGCCCTGGCAACTGAGAGTACTCAGCAAGAGCTATCCAATAAATACCAACATGACAGGCTTTAGATGCTTTTCAACAATCGTTGCGTCCATGTGCTTGGGACGAAAGTAGCCTAAGCATTGGAAAGATTGATAGCAGGGAATGAAGAATCAGTCATTTAGGCAGATAGCAATTTTGAAGTTTACAAATCTTCAAAACAAACACACTACCGAATTAGGGGACAAATGGAAAATATAAGTATGTTTTAGAGATAAAATTGTCAGCAGAAGTTAGGTCTTTCACCGACCACGCACCATAGAGCTTTGCAACTGTAAATGATCCCCCTGAGTTGCACCATACGTCTTTACATCTATAGTCCAAAAAGGCGTGGTCCCTTGTTTTCTTTATCTCAGCTTTGTCTCTAAATGAAACATAATATAATGATTTACTAATCTTTTTGCAATAAGAAATACGGGATTAAGATCTTAACTCAGCACACAACAAAAAAGTGGATATACTAATTCATGTATATTTTGTTAAATGGAAACGTTTCTGAATATACAAAAATAAATCATGAATATCCTTATCATTTATGAACATTCATTCAGGAATTTCGCACAGTCCACACTATTAATTCAATTTCAATATTCATTTATATATGTATATTTCGATGACTACTAAGGTTTAAAATGTACATATTAGTTCGACTTGTATGTCACGGTATTTTCCGCTGTTTTATTAATGATTTGAGACCCGCTTGCACACGAGGTACTCCAGATGGACCTATCTGTAACTTCTGACGTTTCTGTAATGTGGCGCCACCTATTGTTAGATGTCGGAACTAATATGTAATACGGTATACAAGTGGAGAAAGGCGAGTGAATTACACAATCAGGTTTTGTCTCTGTCATCATTTTTTAACTTTTTGAAATTATCATTAAAAACATTTTGTGTACTTCTGCAAGTGAAAGGCACCTTGGAACTTTCCGTGAGTCAATTGGAAATTTCACTTGTATTTTGTTGGCACATAGTGTATGTTCAACTTGTGAACGCAATATGTTTCTATTGCGTGGGTCTTTATTTTTGCTAAGAGGCTCCTATGGTAGTGTTACCTGGCGAATACATCTGGAGTAATCGTCGCAAAGCGGCTACACAATGCTCTGTGCTCCAGGACCAGTGGTCTGTGCTCCATAATCAATGGTCTGTGCTACAGGACCAGTGGTCTGTGCTCCATAATCAATGGTCTGTGCTACAGGACCAGTGGTCTGTGCTCCAGGACCAATGGTCTGTGCTCCAGGACCAATGGTCTGTGCTCCAGGACCAATGGTCTGTGCTCCAGGACCAATGGTCTGTGCTCCGGGACCAACGGTCTGTGCTCCGGGACCAACGGTCTGTGCTCCAGGACCAACGGTCTGTGCTACGGGACCAACGGTCTGTGCTCCAGGACCAACGGTCTATGCTCCAGGACCAACGGTCTATGCTCCAGGACCAACGGTCTGTGCTACAGGACCAACGGTCTGTGCTCCAGGACCAATGGTCTGTGCTCCAGGACCAATGGTCTGTGCTCCAGGACCAATGGTCTGTACTCCAGGACCAATGGTCTGTGCTCCAGGACCAATGGTCTGTGCTCCAGGACCAATGGTCTGTGCTCCAGGACCAATGGTCTGTGCTACAGGACCAATGGTCTGTGCTACAGGACCAATGGTCTGTGCTACAGGACCAATGGTCTGTGCTCCAGGACCAATGGTCTGTGCTCCAGGACCAATGGTCTGTGCTCCAGGACCAATGGTCTGTGCTCCAGGATCAATGGTCTGTGCTCCAGGATCAATGGTCTATGCTCCAGGACCAATGGTCTGTGCTCCAGGACCAATGGTCTGTGCTCCGGGACTAATGGTCTATGCTCCGGGACCAATGGTCTGTGCTACAGGACCAATTGTCTGTGCTCCAGGAAAGTTATATAACTTGTTATGAGGTTAGTTTCTGAACCACTGATGTTTTAAGTTTGTAAGATAGGGTATTCCTCGTACAAATTTCGTAAAGAAAATGCTTACCTACATCAGTGAAGCAATTAGAGGGTTTTTGTTCCGAGGGAAATGATGTTTGATACTGCTTAAAGCTAGCTCTCTCGGAGTCACGTCTGCGTGGCGGTTGATGACCAAGCAGGTACTAAGGTCCAACTAATATGATCAATGTATGTATGTATGTGTGTATCATTATTGACTGTATATATAAGTAATATCTTCAGGCATATATAAGTAGTATATCTACTAGTAATTAATACATACAGGTGGCACCTGTATATTGTCCCTGCAACGTGAGCCAGGTTAATATAATATGAATACGAATACGAACTTTATTACTCTCTAACCGCAATCTACGGTACATAGAGGAAATACAATAATGTCATTAGAAAAAATATAACAATTAACACCGTTGTCAGAATTACAAATATATACATACACGGTACCACCCATAAACTTTATGGGTGTACCGTGTATGTATATTTTGATAAAGATATGTGTGTCAAAATTATACATGGAATACGTGAGCCAGGTTAATATAAGACAGCTGCAGCGTAGCGCCATCTGGCGGGGTACTATAAAGTCACAGCGATGAACGGAACTCGGACCTTCGTTTCCAGTCACCCTTTGTCGAACATGTAAGATCCTGCTTTTGACTTTCAAATGCATGCAAGGACGTGCCCCTCTATACTTGAGGGAACTGTTAGTCAAACAAGCCAATACAAGGACTCTAAGATCAAACACTAAAAAATTATTACGGATACCGCACACTAATCTGAAAAGGTTTGATTACAGGGCCTTCCGTGTCCATGCACCACGCCTTTGGAAGGAGCTCCCTGACAACATCAAGGCTGCTGATAGTGTGCAAAACTTTAAGCAAAACGGAACACATTGCTATTTCGAAAGAAGTTTATTTGACGATATGGACCATAAACATTTGTCCACTGACTATTCTTTAAAGCACGTTTAAACATTACAGGTGGAAAGGGCGCTACAACAAATATTAACTACTTATATTAATTATTATTGTGACTAATCAGTTGTTATTAATGAATTAGGCCACAGATTATGTCACATATCTCGAGTCGTACAATATTCGAACCTGGAACATTTGGCATTATTATACCTCACTTGAAGATCGTAAGCCGTGATTGGCTGACTTAACAGTTAACAATCATCATGTTGCCCGAGTGGCGTTATGTTAACCGTTGTCAAGCAGAAGTGGAAGTAGAGCGTTGGCGACGCCTCGCATGCACGTGCGCCTTGCTTGTTGGCTGACGTCATTGTTTGTCACGTCATCACTGCACGTGCAAATTGCGCGGCAAATCAACAAAACACATGGTGAACGGATCGCTATACGTCGCAACATGGAATTCTTAATAAAATAGATTCTACGTTGGAAAAGGAACTGCTGCACAGTATAACTAAGGGTGAAGAATGGTAAGGCCCGGAGGGTAATGATTCAATCTTATTTAATTGGTATTTAAGCATGAATGTTCTCAATTGGGGGTCTATACGACGGGATACTTCGGTTAGCTGTTAGGCAGAATTCATTTGATTATCGATAGGGTCAGCGTGTTGTTTTTTCATTGATATTTTACCAAATTGAGGTTTGTTCGGTATAATAAAACAAATATAACATCCCACTGGGGATACCATGATGGAATATCTCCCTCGGGAGGATGGTTTTCCCTCGGGCTTCGCCCTCGGGAAAACCATCCTCCCTCGGGAGACATTCCATCATGGTATCCCCAGCGGGATGTCATATTTGTATATTGTTAAGGGACTGCAAGCAGTCAGTGGCAATGCATTAGATTAGATCCCGGGGGGGGGGGGGGGCTGTCAGCTAAGTGGGGGGGGGGGGCGCACCCGTGTTACGTATTTCGCGGAAGAAGGGGTCTTTTTTAAGACCTCCGCATGTCCGCGATTTGTAGAAGAAGGGTACTTTTATGTAGCCAGGTATGAAGTATAGGGGTGAAAATCCCCTCACAATCCACGAAATATCCGCGGCTCAGACGCCGAGTGACTCCCGAGGTGACTGGGCATCCGAGCCTGATGCCGCTACTGCAGCCGCTAAACAGGCAGAGGATTATAAAATCTCAAGTTAAAATATGTGTTCCCGTTCATCCAATGTCAGTGTTTTGATAAAAGAAGGGGTTTTTATCTAGTGGAAAAAATTAGCGTTTTATTAAAATAAGGGTGCTTTTTTTGGCAAGAAATCAGTGCTTTAGGGTTATTTTTTAATTTTGGTAACGAGCGTATGCGCCCCCCTAAATACCCACTGGAAAAAGTCAGCGTTTATTGTAAATAACGGGTGCTTTTTGGCCTGAAAGTAATGCTTAAATATTTTTAAATTTTGATTACGAGCGCATGCATCCCCCCTAAATAGTATTAGATCAATAAGTGCTTGTCTGATGAGCACTGCATTTTCTCATCTCGTTTATTCAGTTCAGTTAGAATGTATCCTCGTTTATACGAGTTTGTGTTTGTACATGTTTTTTATGAGAAAAAGTCCTTTGTCTCTACTAAACTATGATGCAATTCAAGAAACTATACTTAACTATACTATACTTTCCTTTACTATAAATAGTCCAATGTTACGATAATCAATAAAGGATAAATCTCAGGAGGTCCCTGTGTTCATTTTTCGGGCAGAGGTTTCCTAACGAACTAGTCCAATGCATTAGCCGTCGGTCTTGCTGGTTATTTTAATACTGTTGGTACTATCTCCAGCTTCGACTGGAGATAGTTAAGGGGGTGAAATATCACATCTGGACAGAAACGCCGAACCCCCAAAACGTTTATTTTAAATGAACTACTAACGAACAAAATGTGTCAATTTGTGCCCAAATACAGGGTTCATCGGGATTTATAAAGTTCCACTGAGTAGGTACATATTGCAACTAATACCTTTCTTTTGATACAATCAAATTTATTGCAATCACAATCCTCGCCCTAGGAAGATTTTGTTTGCTCTTGCAAGAATTACAAAACTTGAACATATTGTAACTATGCCAACTTTATTACTTTCATCTCTAAGTATACCAGGATATGGTAACAGAATGCAAAACAGGTTCAATGATAAGTTGAGTGTATCAGTTCCACTGAACCCAACCAGGTGCGCCTCAGATGATATCCGAACGAAATGCTTCATCCATGAAAAATCGTGGCATGAAAATGATATTTCCACGGATGAAAATGAAATTTCAGTGCATAAAAATGAATAGTATGCCTAAAAATGAAAATTTGCCCAAGGATATTTATGCGTGAGAAAAATTGTGTACAGCCCAATTAATTACCCATGAACATTTATGAGGCGAAAAAAAACATCCCATGGGCAACATTTTCATTTTCGTGCATGGAAATATCATTTTCATGCATGGCATTTTCATATTTTCATACTTGGAAATTTCATTTTTCATGCAAGGAAATTTTATTTCTCATGCCAGGAAATTTCATATTTTCATGCCAGGAAATTTCATATTTTCATGTTTGAAAATGATATATCCATGGTTGAAATTTTCATGCCACGATTTTTCTCATGCATGAAACGTATTTTAAGATTTTATAATCCTCTGCTTGTTTAGCGGCAACGTGGCGGCAGCAAACTCGGAAGCCCAATCACTTCGGGAGTCACTCGGCGTCAGAGCCGCGTATATTTCGTGGATTGTAAGGGGATTTTGACCCCCATACTTCGTACCTGAGTACAAAAAAGTACCCTTCTTTTACAAAATCGCGGACATGCGGAGGTCTTAAAATAAGACCCCTTCTTCCGCGAAATACGTAACGCATGTGCGGCCCCCCTCTGTACCTGAGTGCCCCCGCCGGGGACTGTATAGTGTATACCATCTAATAGCTAGTTCTTGTTATGACCACAGGTGGCGCTCATTTAGTTAAAGAACTAAAATTACCTGAAGAGAAAGTATCTGGAAAATCAAAAAAGCCCCCAAAATGTAAATTTCAGACAGTGAAATCCACAATGCATATGATTTGTATGTAAGTTTCAGTTTTTACGTGCTACATGTAGAGAGCAATACGATAACATGGTTTATTACTTAGGCTTAAAAAAGTTGTTTGTTTCCTGTAACCCTACCCTAACAAGTTTTTATTCAAAAATTCCCTATCCTAAAGTTTTTTCCGCCCTCCCAACTCCCAATCAGCGTAAAACATGCACAAAACACACATTTTTGACCAAAAAAATAATGCATTTCTTTTTTACCTTTTTTTACCTACCTACCCTATTTCTTTTCAGACCGTTACAGGAAACAAACACTATTTTTTCTTGGCCTTATTATTATTTATATCAATCAATAATGAGTTAATAACTCCCACTTACAGACACGCATTTAAGTTTTTGGTTGCTGCCACTTAGTCCCACAAAAGTGGTTCATATATACATGTACATGAAGACCCTGACAATGGAAGAGAATACTCCAATCAGAGCGGTAGGTACCTGTTATACCGGTAATCGTCTAAGATACAACGAACCCTAATTCAAAGTTTGAAAAAATCAGTAAAATCAGCAGAACTCGAGAAATGAATGTAAATAATAGTCTCGAGGCTCATGGAAACTGCCGAGTGCGGTGTTTGTGGCGCCCCATTAACTGAACCCTTATGATATTGGTGGCTAATTTGGCCAATATAAAATGATGCGAAAAACCTTAAACAAAAAGAAGAAATGAGTGAAACTCTGGTAAATTGGTACTCTTTTAAGAGTGCTCAACGAGAGCTATCCAATGAATGCCAACATGACATGGTTTAGATGGTCCTCAAAACCTTGCGTCCTTCAGTCAGTTGTGCTTTGAAATAAGCAGCCTCAGCATTGGAAGAGTCCCTTAGGTAAAACAAACAAACAAACAAACAAACACATACTGTGATGATATACGGATAAATATATGTGATGTTTCATAAAAGAAAAAGACAATCAGGAGCTAAATGTTTCAATATCTTTGATGAATAGACACATCGACATTCATGGCAACATGTATGAAACTACATGAACCCGGCTAAGCCAAAGCCCTGTGTGGGTTTAATTCTTCCGCTCATTCAAGCAGCAAGCGTCAGCTCTGAGCGCGAAGTGGGTTTCCCACAGAGTCAGAACGAGGCTACATTAGATCTCAAGCCAAGTTGTAAAGTTAGAAGTGGGAGGGATCCCGGCCCAGAAAAGTCATCTAAACTCTCTCAAAAGTCAGGTTTAGACATGGATTCCAAGCTACCCCTGTGATTCCAAACATCGAGAGTAACAGGTAAGCACATTTACGTAATGATGACACTTTTCACGAAGTAAATATACACTTAAACTCCAGCGGCATGGGCACGGCCCAAATCGTCAACTCGGAAAGTGGTCAGAGAAGCAGACGAAGATTTGAACTGCATGAAACGTTCTGATTCGCACTGTCACAGCAACTTGTCATCAGTTCAGGGAAACTTATGTTGCTGTATACGTACTGACACCTAATTCTATACCAAGGTGTATAGGCATTTAGAGAATTTCTGTGTCGTATAACGGAGTGTACAGCTATTTCGGTTGTTATTATTCGCTATGTCAACAAAGTTGTACCAGATTAGGCGCACCTGCCGAGTGGGTACATAGGGTCGCGATGGGGATGCGCCAACGACGCGCACCTGGGTTTTGAACCACATAACCTAATTCTTGTCACACCCCTTCGGGGTTGCCGTTGGCGAGGGTACCCCTATTTTAAGTATTCACTGACGCTATACTTGAAGTCTGTTAAAGTGAATTTTTTATTTAACTTGAACTTTGAAGATTTTTGGTTGATTGTTCATAGTCAGTTTTACACCTGAATCTTTAATAACAAGTTGTTTTCCAACTCTGTGAACATTGTTATGATGTGTTAGTAATAGTAATTTTCAAAGAGGGCTTCATCATCATGGCCCTGGAATGTGGATATTGATTGTGTCATCTCATTGGAGAAGCACTGTTGGATCAGGGAGTCTTTTCAGCTTAACATCTCTGTTTTATCAGGAATGTTCATTAAATGAATGTACCTGGTTTTATATAAAGATCTATATATCTACATGTTCATTTTATATATTGCATTGGATCTTCTACTGAGTACTACTACTACTACTACTACTACTACTACTACTACTACTACTACTACTACTACTACTGCTGCTGCTGCTGCTACTGCTGCTGCTGCTACCACTACCACCACTACCACCACTACTACTACTACTACTACTACTACTACTACTACTGCTACTACTACTACTACTACTACTACTACTACTAGTCTACTACTACTACTACTACTACAACTACTACTACTACTACTACTACTACTACTACTACTACTTCTACTTCTACTTCTACTTCTACTTCTACTACTACTACTACTACTACATGTACTACTACTACTAAGTACTACTACTACTACTACTACTACATGTACTACTACTACTACATGTACTACTACTACTACTACTACTACTACTACTACTACTACTACTACTACTACTACTACTACTACTACTACTACTACTGCTGCTGCTGCTACTGCTGCTGCTGGTCCCACTACCACCACTTCTACTACTATACTACTAGTCTACTACTACTACTACTACTACTACTACTACTACTACTACTACTACTACTACTACTTCTACTACTACTACTACTTCTACTACTACTACTACTACATGTACTACTACTACTACTACTACTACTACTACTACTACTACTGCTGCTGCTGCTACTGCTGCTGCTGCTCCCACTACCACCACTTCTACTACTACTACTACTACTACTACTACTAGTCTACTACTACTACTACTACTACTTCTACTTCTACTACTACTACTACTACTACTACTACTACTACTACCACTACTACTACTACTACTACTACTACTACTACTACTACTACTACTACTACTACATGTTCTACTGCTTTATCTTAACACAATAAATACTAAGTACTACAAATACCACCACCCTCACCACCACTACTACTAACTATACCTGTGTACTACAAGTACAACAAGTCCAGAAAAAACACTTAACAATTCCCTCTTTATTCATTCAGCAACATACATGTAGCAACTGCTTATTTTCAATTTCTACAGTCTGTTTCAAAAGACCTCCCACTCATCGTAGGAGTAACCCATCCCTATGTGTGGGAACTGGGGTCTGTGTTGTCAGGTGTCTCAAGTGTGTTTTCATAAACATAATTAATGCCTGCTTTCTTAACCTGACAGGTGCTTTATCCCTGTGCTATGCAGTGTTGGGCCACAGGTAGAAAAATCAGGTCACGGGTCAGCCAGGTCGGAGAAAGTATGTAGTAGGAAACTATGGGATGTAAATAGGTCAATATAAAGAGCAGGCATGAGTGTAGTGTCCTTGGTGTGTTTGTTTACATGTTTGAGCTGACGGTTACCCTCACTATTGGAGATCTGACAGGAGCAGGGTCGGTGAGAGGGGTTTTAAGGACAGGGTCCAGAACAGGGGAGGGGGGGGGGGGATCGTTCTATGTAAGAGGGGGGGGGGGGGGGGTGGTCAGGACTGGGTCCTCAACAGGGTTTCTGTACAAGAGTGAGGGGGAGCAGGGTCCAGAAAAGGGGCGGCCCCTGGATTTGTGTGTAAGGGGATCATTCTGTGTACAAGAGTGAGAGGGGAGCAGGGCTGGTTAGAGATGTTTTGGGGACAGGGTCCAGAAAAGGGGCGTACCCAGGATTTTTGTGTTAGGGGATCGTTCTGTGTCAGAGTGAGAGGGGAGCAGGGTTGGTGAAAGGGGTTTTGGGGAGCAGGGTCCAGAACAGGGGCTGACCCAGGATTTTTGTGTTAGGGGATCGTTCTGTGTCAGAGTGAGAGGGGAGCAGGGTTGGTGAGAGGGGTTTTGGGGAGCAGGGTCCAGAACAGGGGCTGACCCAGGATTTCTGTGTAAATGGATTGTGCTGTGTAGGAGGGGGGGGGGGGGGGGGTATGGTCCAGAATAGGGGTGGACCCCGGACCCCGGATTTCTGTGTTGTTCTGCATGAGGTGGTGGTTGTTTTCACAGGAAGTAAATCTACCTCTCTGGATTTAAGCCAGACTAAAAAAAAGTTAATGCACTTTCTGAACAAATTTAGAGTTTCCATTAAGTGAAAAAAATCACATCCTTTTGTTTGAGAATGGAAACTTTAGAACACTTATTTTAGTCATAATAAGAGTTAGGAGAGGTTACAAAAACATAAAGCCTGTATAAACATAACACAACACATGTGTTGTTAATAGTATATAGCGTATATATACTAAGAAAAAAGCTTTTGCTGGTTTTCATGTATTAGGCTTCAGTGCAATTTTGTGACTTCAAGAAAAAAAGACACTAGCGAGATTTAAGTGGTGGAGGAAACCTACTGAGCATGTAAGAGAGTCCATGTCATGGTCTTAGCCAGCAGGGCTTCTGGGTGCCTTTTTGGACACCCAAACCCTTAAAAAGAACCCCTCAGGACACCCAAATATTTTTGTGTGGAAATTCTAAAAATGCCAATCTCAAGTTTATAATTGAACCATTTCATCTTATAATTCCCATGACATTGATTAATGATATCATGCCTTATTTTGATGAATTTATACATGTTCATGGTTGAAATATGAGTATACTGTGATCCCCCTTAAAAATTTGGATGCCCAAAATTTTTACAACTGCCAATTTTAGGCACCCAGTTTATAAATCCTGGTCAATGTCTATCATGTTTGTATACACTTGAGGTAGGTAGGAGTGCCTGGCGAAAACCACCGCTTAACCCAAAGTCACTGGTAACTTTCTTGCATACGAGCAGTGGTGAGAGAGTAATCCTCCCTTTGAATTAAAACTCTTCGTGTTCTGTTCTCTCAAAGAATCTAGCCAGCTTGGCCTCTGTGGCTATCATGTTTTATAAACACTTGAGGTAGGTTGGAGTGCCTTGCGAAAACCACCACCTGACCCAAAGTCGCTGGTAACTTTCTTACATATGAGCGTGGGTGAGAGAGAGTGATCCTTCAACTTCCCCTTTACATTCACACTCTTTGTGTTCTGTACTCTCAAAGAATCTACCCAGCTTGGCCTCCATGGTTATCATAGTTATTATAAACACTAGAGGTAGGTTGGAGTGCCTGGTGAAAACCATCGCTTAACCCGGTCACTGGAAACTTCCCTACATACGAGCAGTGGTGAGAGAGAGAGAGAGTGATCCTTCTAAAAATCTGGCAAAAAACACCAGTTGTCTAACCTGAACTGTCTTGAAGTCACTGGTAACTTTCTTACATGTCAAATACAGCTAGTGAGCCTTAGATCACTTAGCCACCAACCTACCCTTTTAAGTCAGACTAGTTATCTAGAGTTTTGTGTCTGTTCCAATATCAATGAATGGCCTCTGTGGCTATCATGTTTATAAACACTTGAGGTAGGTTGGAGGGCAGTTTGGCTGTGATGTGGGGATAGTGATAAATCAGGGGCGCTGATGAGAGATTAAGGAGCAAAGATTAGCATTCCTTGGTGCGCTGATGGTATTTTGATTTGGCTGAGGACCAGGCGGAGAGACAGCACATGCTATGAACACCCGCCACTTCGTCTACTGGTGGCGTCATCAGTGGTCATTAATTAAACCTGACAAAAAACGTATTTTAACCGCATAGTATGCATAAGTATGCCATCAGGGTCTTAGAAATTGGGTGGCCAAAATTGCTATGAATATCCGCCACTTCATCAATGGTCATTAATTAAACCTGTCAACCTGACAAAAAACCCTCTTTTAACCAAGGGTATGCCATGTTTTCACAGGGAATTTGCTCTTCATTACTGTTTTAATTTTTTGTTTTTGTGACATCATTGATGGTCATTACTAAATCCTTACAAAAAAACTTGTTTAACCCTTTGGCTGGTGGTGGCTAATTTGGTTAGCACAAAATAATGCAAAAAAAGCTGAAAAATAACCAAAAATAAAACCCTGGCACATGGGTACTCATTTGTTTATACTCAGCAAGAGCTTTCGAATGAATACCTATATGCCAGGTTTTAGATGGTTTTCAAATATTTGAAGGAGAAATGATAAGCACCTGCAAGACACTATATTAAAATCGTTCCTTCAAATATTGTGTAAAATCATTCTCAATTCCTGGGTTATTGTCAAAAGTATCATAGATCCAGACAACAATTTCTAAGCATGAATGGGCTAAGTATCGCAGCTTCCAGACTTAAAAAGATATGTACTGTATCATATTTTCACTTATTAAGGCTAAACAGACATGGATTAGATAACAGCTGAACATTTGTAGATTTAGTGTACATAGTAAAACATCAAAGGAGACAGAGCGCCCTATAATTAAGCCATACCAGTTCCCGACTAAGGGCTGTAGGCTTGTGTTTTCTACAAATGTGTTTCACCCTGCGTAACATATGGCACTCAACAGTGCATTGAGGGGAATTGTTGTGATTTCTTAATTGGTTCATGTTTTGTCTTCAACCGCAAGCGGGGAAAGTCTAAAAATAGCAGCACATAAGCTGGTGGAATTTCACTATTCAGGATAGACATTTTATCAGCCACACAAATGTGATGGAGGTCTTGATTGAAAGAATCCAGGACTTGGATACTAAACTTATGACCTGTGATTTTTTTCCCTCTGCCAAATTTAGGTCACCCAATTAACTTCTTGTTTTACTACTTCAGTAACTTATTGGCTGTAGAAGAAAATACCATGGATGCACTGGTTGCTTAGAACAGGGGTCTGAAATATGAACAATGATAAATGACCCTAACCCTTATGCTGGTGGCTAATTTGACCAATACAAAATGATGCAAAAAAGCTGAAAAATGACTGAAACCCTGGCATATGGGTACTCATATGAGAGTACTCAGTGAGAGCTATCCAATGAATGCCAGCATGACAGGGTTGAGATGGTTTTAAAAAACCTTCGTTTCCTTGTGCTTTGGATGAAAGTAACCTCAGCATTGGAGGGGCTAATTAACCCATTAATGCACACGAGTCCCATTAATTGTTATCAACCAGATCTATGATACTTTGGAAAATAAATCTGTAATCAAGACAGACAAAATATTTGACAAAGGATTGTTGGTTATGTCCTGAAAATCATTCCTCTTGCTTTTGCCTGCAGGATTTCATAAAAAAAATTGTTGTTGTGCTTTTGGCTGCTGTGAGCATTGATGGGTTTGCCTTTTCAGTCCTCTGGTGTGAACTTAGATTGATAATTTGGAGACATGATGAAATATTCATGACTTAAAGCTGTTGTTGAAGTTAGATTAAAGAAATTGTTAAATACATGTAAATACTTTTTTGAAAAGTTCGCAATGTTGTCCTACTATGTAAGCTCCAGATACAAATGGGTTAAGCAGTGAACTTGTGGGGATGGTATTCCTTAATAATATTTATACAATATCCAATCAATTAGATTTCAATATTTGAAAATTTCTACATCACATATTCGTATAAACTTCTATAGACAAGAGTTAACTCCACTTCGTACCATATTACCTTAGATTCTTCATCCAAGATATTACCAAATGATTTGAACCTTGTCTGAGTTTGTACAGTACAATTTAACCTAGCATCATGTGTTTGACTCACTTTAAAACAGCAAAAAGCAGCCTTACAATATCTTTATAATCTTTTTAAGGCCAAAGCAAATCAAGTAGATCTCCAGGCATGAATGGGTTAAACAATGGGTAAAGCACAGCTGAGCATCTTCCTCCCAGAGGTTCTGTGTTTTCATTGCTGAGTGCACACGCCGCCACGGTTCTGTTATAAAGCAGTCTGTTTCCCATGAATTGCTGTACACGTGTATGTGGGGGCAGGAAGTCCTAATTGGAATGGTTCGGTGAATCTTGGGATTGTGTATGCAGTATGTGCCAGTCTTTCAGCAGCTGCGATATCTTGTAGAAAAAATCCTGATTAATTGCACGTTAATTTGGAGTTAGTAGGAACATAAATGCTTGGAGATCTCTTGACAGATGTTGTTTGGACTTATAATACTTTTGAAAATAACTTTGGAATCGATCATAGAATCACAAAATATTTGAAGGAGAATTGTGGGTTGGGTAGTGTTGGGACGATCATCGATTATAATCGATAATCAATCGTTTGCCTCTCTTATACTGATTAATCGATTACTAAACTGGCAATCGATAATAATCGGAAAAGGTGACACCTATTGGCAAAATATAGAACTAAATGACTGGCAAGTTGTCAGCTTTCTTGCTATGAAACTAAGCTCCAAAAACACTTCAAAACAATGTTAAGGTAGGTGCTAATAGCAAGTAATCGTAATCTATCACTTATTATTAGGCTCTAGACCTGTAGTTAGCCAATTACTGAAAAAGTGTGAAGAACTGATTATGATCGATAATCGATCGGTTGGCTGCAACTGATTATCGATCATGAAATTGCAACCGATTCCCAACCCTAGGGTTGGGTTCTGTTGAAAACTACTCCAAATATTTTACAAAAAAGGCTAGTAAGCAAAATAGTCTAGGTGTTTTTGGCTGCTACATGCAAGAAAGGATTAAGTTTGTGGAAGTTAGAGATCATAGGAGAACTGTGGGCAGCAGGCTGAGGCTAATTGGGTTGGAGGCTAATCTTGGAAAGTTTCGTAAGTAATTAAGACACTAATCGCTTGCAAAATGAAGCCTTGCATGGGTGCAAAGGATTTCCTGGAGTTTTCGGAGGTAAGGCCTAAAAAAAAAAAAATTGTTTCCTGTAACCCTACCCTAGCTAGTTTTTATTCAGAAAAATCCCTACCCTTAAGTTTTTACTGCCCTCCCAACTCCCAATCAACGTAAAACATGCATAAAACACACATTTTTGACCAAAAAAATAATCAAAAAATAATAATTACACCGACCTACCTACCCTATTTTTTATTTCAAACGTTACAGTCCTGAAACAAACAAAAATAAATTCTAGGCCAAAGTTTCTTAAGTAAGGTACTAATCCCTTGCAAAATGAAGCCTTGCATGGGTGCAAAGGATTTCCTGGGGTTTTGGAAGGTAACTCGCTGAATTTCCAAAGAGGTTAAAAAATTATATATTTTGTAATTTTTTTCTTCATTCTTCAGAATCTATACTGGGGAATATCAACCCTTTGACCTATAACTCCCAATGCTGACAAAAAGGGCTGTCAATTCTGGCAATGTCTTCCTGCAGACAGTGTCTCTTTGAAAAGTATTTGAAGGAGAAATGCTAATCAGAACCCAAGAACTCTCCCTTGAATATTTTGGGAATGTAAGCTTGATTTTATGAGTTTTTATTTTGAAGAACTTTTGGTTTTATTCCATTGCCTTGCCAACTTTGGTCATTGAGTATTCATAATATATTGTGTATTTTCCTCAGATGGTAAATTTGCTAATGTAGATATTTGTTAGTGGACCTCATAACACTAGGTGGGTACTGTGTACCTAATCTGTGTATTGGATGATAGGAATAACAACTCCTCTTGGGTATTGCATATTGGACACAGTTTATAACCTTGAGCTTTTCAAATGCTTGATATACAAGTTTGTGTTATTCCTATCGTGTCCTGGTATGCATTTCTTTGTTCATTGAATGGGTGACCCACCATTATCCACTTAAGGGTACCTAGTGACATAAGAGGGTGGTCAGGGGCAGGGTCTTAGCCAGGATTTAGTTCTAAACTGGGTAACCAAAATTGGCAATTATAAAATTTGGGCATCCTATTTTTCCGGAGAGAACACACTATACTTAGACTACTGCCTTATACATTCATTAACTTATTGAAATTTCTAGGTAGTTCTAACTATAATTAAAGGGTTAAAACCCAAAGTATCCAAGGGTGGGCGTGCCAAGATGGCTGTGTGGTCTAAAGCGTTCCCACTGACTGCTAGCTGTCTCTCACCAATGCCTTGGTTTGAATCTCTGCCGGGGAATATGAGTCAAAGTTAGCAGTGGCTTGAGGTTATGTGATGGTTTTCATTGGGTTAGAACTCCGGTTTCCTCCACCACTAACAACTGGCTAGTCACAACTTTGCCTGAATACAGGAGAAAAAGTGATGATAATCAAAATTCCATTCCCACAGGAGGGTGGATTTTCATCATTAGTTACTGGGCAGTGTAGGAATGATTAATGTTGACGTCATAGTTCATGTTGTGGTAAAATCATACAGTTCACAATCCATTCATTTCTCCTGCAGGCCATAACAGCCAGACTAATATTGTTGATATCTTTCTGATATTTAAAAAACAATTTAAAATGATGCTTTCAAAAGAAATGTTGACAACAAACTAACCAATTACTCTTTCTAAATATGAACATGAATGGTTTAATCCAGAAGGCTGTTAGCAAATTTGGTGAAGTTACCATTATAGGGTGGTTATTGAGCTTGTCCTACTTGGGTCCTTAGTTAAAGGTGATAAATCTACGTTTCTGTATAAAGTTAGTATCTCCCATTCATTGAAGTCTTCTATGCCAAGCTGCACATGTGACAAATTACCAGGATTCCCTCGAGTGACCCAGTTCCATGATCATTGTTGACCACCCCAAGGCACATTGATGCTGACCCTCTACTTGAACCAATTAAAACCAGGGTATCATCTGCAGGGTGCAGCTTCTTACCCAGCTCAGTAACCATTAATCATGGGAAGGGTAACATCTAGAGCCAAAACACATAGGCACACAGACACACATACACAAACCTTTTTGGACATCCATAGAGTAATGATGATTTATTTTTATGATGATGATGATAATGGTGATGGTGATGATGATTGTGTTGATGATGATGATGATGGTGATGATGATGATGGTGATGATCATATGATGGTGGTGATGATGATGATGGTGATGATGATGGTGATGATGATGATGGTGACGATGATGGTGATGATGATGGTGGTGGTGATGATGATGATGATGATGATGATGATGGTGGTGATGATGGTGATGATGATGATGATGGTGATGATGATGATGATGATGTTTATGGTGATGTAGATGATTATGATGGTGGTGATGATGATGATGATGATGGTGGTGATGATGGTGATGATGATGATGATGGTGATGATGATGATGATGTTTATGGTGATGTAGATGATTATGATGGTGATGATGGTTATGGTGATGATTATGATGATAATGGTGGTGATGATGATGATGATGATGATGATGATGGTTATGGTGATGATTATGATGATAATGGTGGTTATGATGGTGATGATGATGATGATTATCGGGATGATGGTGATAGTGATGGTGAGGAGGAAAAACATCATCCACATAATCATTGAGTGTCCTGAGGGTTTATTCTGACTGTTTGGGTGTCAAAATGATGCACAGACGCCCTGCTATATGTGCTGATATTAAAGGTTTATGAGACATTTATAAACATTATGTCTCATAAACCTTTGCTGATATAAAAGGTACAAGCCTGTTCCCTTGTTTCCATTGATACCTGATACCTCAGCCTGTACCGGGAAATGCATCCTATAATAGGCACCAGTTAGGCACCCTATCACATGTGCACACCTGAGTGATACCTGTAATTTCCTGGACGTACCTGTAGTGGCTCATCAGGGGCCTGGCCAGTGTCCAGTACGCTATTGTTCTCTGAACAGGAAAAGGGGGTCTGATGAGAGCTACCACCCTGGCTATGTCACATGTACTTTATAATGACAGGTGCACATATTAACACTTCCAATGCTGAGGCTACTCTCATCCAAAGGACAACGGCTCAAAGGTTTTCGAAAACCCTTTAAACCCTGTCTTGTTGGTATTCATTGGAAAGCTCTAGCCGAGTACTCTCTGATGTGCACCCTTGTACAAGGGTTTCAGCTATTTTTCTGGTTTTTCGTATCATTTGTATTGGCCTAGTTAGCCCCCATCAGCATAAGGGTTTACCCATTGACGCTTGGAGAAGTCATTGACATGGGTTTAATAAGTCTGGATACATGTATAACACTTTTGAAAATAACTTTGGAATTAGCCGAATATTAGAGCATTATTTGAAGGAGAGTTATTTGTTTAGTGATACCTGAAAGGGTTCATTGAGATATTTTGTTACTTTAAAAGGTGTCCACCTTTTTATGTAGCAGGTTATTTTGATGTTGTGTTACCTTAAAAAGGTGTTCACCCTTAACCCTTCCAATGCTGAGACTACTTTAGTCCTAATCACAAGGATACAAAGATTTTTGAAAAACATCTAAACCCTGTCATATTGGTATTCATTGGAAAGCTCTCGCTGAGTTCTTTCAGATGAGTACCCCATATGCCAGTGTTTCAGTCATTTTTCAGGAATTTTGCATCATTTTGTATTGGCCTAATTAGACACCAGCAGCATAAGGGTTAATGTAGCAGGGTATTTTGAAGTTGCGTTACCTGCAAGGGTTCATTTAGGATTTATTACCTTAAAAGATGTCCAACGTTTATGTAGCAGGTTATGTTTAAGTTGCGTTAGCTGTAAGAGTTCATTGGGGATTTGTGTTACCTAAAAAGATGTCCACCCTTAACACTTATAAATACAGCTGGTGGCTAATTAACTAATTAACTTATAAAAAAGGTGTCCAACGTTTATGTAGCACCCTTAACACTTATACTGCTGGTGGCTAATTTGGCTAATACAAAATTATGCAAAAAAGCTGAAAAATGACTGAAACCCAGGCACATGGGTACGAATCTGACAGTACTCAACAGGAGCTATCCAATGAATACCAACATGACAGGGGTTAGATGGTTTTCAGAATTCTTTGCGTCCTTGTGCTTTGGACGACAGTAGCCTCAGCATTGGAAGGGTTAAAAGGTGTCCACTCTTTCAGTAGCAGGTTTGTATAAGTTGTGTAACCTGTAAAGGTTCAATGAGGATTTATGATACCTTAACCCATTAATGCTTAAGAGTTACTATATAAATTGTCGTCTGCATCTTTGATACTTTTGATGATAACATTGGAAAAGAGAATGATTTTACAAACTTTTTGTAGGAGATGTGTTGGTAATGTTCTGAATATCATTTATCCTTCAGATATCTTTCCAACATTGCTTTTACATAATAGATTTCATCAAAATTGTCAGGCCGCTTTTGGCTGCTGTGAGCACTAATGGGTTAAAAGATGTCCACTCTCTATGTAGTAGCACAGTAGCAGGTTATTTTGATGTTGAGTTACTTGTAAGGGTTCATTGAGGCATGTGCGTTTGCACCAAGCTTCTCACAGTGATTATTCGTGGTGCTCTAATGTGGATCCTCTGCCCATCCACTCATGAATGCCCACTGACCGCCACTGACCGCCATTGACCGACTCTGATCACATGAGAATGCCCGCTCTGACCCAGGGTCTTAGCCGATATTTGGAAACAGGGTGTCCAAATAGAGGTTTCATAGACTTTTGCATGTCCAAAGTGTGGTACAAAAAACATACTACTAATAAGATAGACCCTATACCTTTACAGATTTTGCTTTTTTAGGCCAGATACTACTTTGTGTGTCTTATAAAAGTGACACTACAGCTTCTACATCTTCTATCTTCTAAGAAAAGTCATCTTCAGCAAATTCTGTCATAAAATTTTGGGTGTCCAAACTGTCAAAAAACAGTGTCCTGCGTGTCCAAATGACACGCTGGACGCATTACGGCTAAGCCCCTGCTCTGACCATGCCTCTGAATGGGCTGCAGACTGACCTCAGCGCTGGACTTAACAGGTTGTAGACTAGCTCCTAGTCTATGATTTACTTAGATATTGTTTTTCTCTGTTCTGATCTTTTGCTCAACATCTAGATGTTAGTTTTAGTTGCTGTTGATAGATGGCGCCAATGCTGCTCACCCTGGTCAGTCAGAATCAAGAAATCCAAGAAATCCAAATAAACCCATGCTGGCCGTCTGGTGAGCCAATATAGAACTAAATATGGGTAGACATCTTAGAATAGTAAGTAAACATTAGGTAAGTTATTAAAGAAGTGATAACATTTCTTGGCCTAGTACTAGGCTAAACAGGTTGCTGCCCTTCACCAACAGTCTCAGCCAGCAGGGTGTCTGGGCATCATTTGGGCACCCAAACCCTCAAAAAATCACCCCCCCACCCCCCCTCCCAGGACACTCTCTGCGCTTTATATACACAGTTTGCATTTTCCTGAAAAAAGCTCCAAAGTAGCCCTCTCTTCTGTCTTGTACTCTTCCCCATGTATTTAAATGATAATCTTATCCTATGGCAGATATGTTGATCGTAAGGACATCATTTCCCATTTCAGTCCCAACTATATCATATCTTGTATACTTTAGACCCTGAACTTTACTACATGTACTTTTGCTGTCGTACAGGCATACTCCATGTTCACCTATAAAATCTAAAAAAGCTCCAAATGAGTTTTCTGTTATGTGGACAGACCTAGCATTCCTGGCTTGAGAATTGACTGAATCATAACAATCTCATAACTGAAATGGAGTTCTGGTAATAGAGGCTCTTGCATACAAAGCTTTATAATTAACTGAGAAGGACCCATTGTCCGAGGAATGGAGTACTGGTCGCTGTGGCTGCTGTTTGTGGGAATGAAGGTTCTTGTAGTGAGTTTTGTAGCTTCTAGGACACTATTCAGGAGAATCTGTGAGAGGCCACCCCACAATAAGGTCAGTGGAGGTTAGAAAATGGGAAAATGGGTTAGGATACCCCAGGCCTCAACGCTAACTCAAAATTATACTGGCCCTGTAGGACCAGTAACACCTAGCATCTGCTGGTCCTGCAAAATGTTTACTGGTCCTATATTTTTTCTTTAACATAACAAGAAAGAACATTGCATAAAACTCACCACAACATTTGTCTTTATAGATTTTATCTTCATTTATTTCAAAAACATTTGGGGACATTCTCGTTGAGAAACTTTTTAACATTACAAGAATGTCTCCAAATGTTTACTGGGCCTGTAGGACCAGTTGAGGTCTTTTTTTACTGGCCCAAAGCTGTTTTTGGGAATTTTTACTGGCCTGGGGCCATAGGTTCACCCTTAGCGTCGAGCCCTGTACCCTGTTTGACATTAACTTTTAAAACCATATACTTAGTTCAGGAGAATACACACATTGAAGTATAATTTCTACCATTATTCTACTACTGCTGCTGCTGTTACTAATTCTGCCCCTGCTACTACTTCTACTGCTATTACTACCACTGCCACTACCACTGCCACTACCACTACTACTACTACTACTACTACTACTACTACTACTACTACTACTACTACTACTACTACTACTGCTACTACCACTTCTACTACCACTTCTACTACCACTTGTACTACCACTTCTACTACCACTACTACTACTACTACTACTAATAATAATAATACTAATACTAATAATACTAATACTACTACAACTACTACTACTACTACTACTACTACTACTACTACTACTACTACTACTACTACTACTACTACTACTACTACTACTACTACTACTACTACAGTACTATTCCTACTTTTACTACTACTACTACTACTATTACTACTACTACTACTACTACTACTACTACTACATGTACTACTACTACTACTACTACTACTACTACTACTACTGCTGCTGCTGCTGCTGCTCCCACTACCACCACTTCTACTACTACTACTAGTCTACTACTACTACTACTACTACTACTACTACTACTACTACTACTACTACCACTACTACTACTACTACTACTACTACTACTATGTTTACTCTCTTACCAAATGCAAGACTAATAGTGATCTATAAATTGCAGACTGACAATACCATTGTATAGCCTTGAAGGGAAAGTAATTATGAAGAGATATCATTTCTCCAGAAGTTGAATTCCTATGCCCTTATTTCCAACATGTAAGTGAAGAATATAACAACAGTATCCTATAACACCTTTTCAGGTTACAACAGGTCTAGCCACTACCAAAATATTGTTTGAGAGGTTTATTATAAAAAACATTTGTTATGGTGCCTTTGGTAAAATACCATAACAGGTCTAACCACTACGAAATATCGGTTGAGAGGTTTATCATAAAAAACATCATCTGACACAGGTCTTTGGTAAAACACCATATTACGCTTTCGGCGATGTGTTAAGGGGAAGATACCATTTAGCATGCATGGAGGGTGCTTCAAATAGTTTGAATTCCTGAACTCTTTTTGAATTCAGTCAAATGGAAAACCTCCCCAAAAAGAGAAATAAATAAACTGCACACCACACTGAGCCTGTTATTTCAGCACCCTCGTAGGACCTGATAATTTCAGTTGGAGGAGGTGTTCAGATAGCATTAGTGATGGTATAGTTCACATAAGGAATCGTGTGAATAGAATATATATAACATGAGGCTTACATGTTTATTGCACCCCTTATATGTATATGACTTTATTTTTAGTCTATATTCCACTTATCTTTGGCTTTAGAGTTATTTTGTAAATGAAATGCTTTTCTTAGTAATAGTAGTAGTAGCATTAGTTGTTGTTGATGTAGTAGTAGTTGTTGTTGTTGTTGTTGCTGCTGCTGCCGCTGCTGTAAGTAATAGTAGTAGTAGTAGTATTAATAGTAGTAGTAGTAGTAGTAGTACTTAGTAGTAGCAGCAGCAGCAGCTGCAGCAGCAGTAGTAGTAGCAGCAGTAGTTGAAGTAGGAGTAATAGCTGCAGCAGCAGCAGTAGAAGTAGTAAAGGTAAAGGTATTCGGTTTATAGTCTTGTATCCACCGAAGTGCTCACACGACCTTCCTCCCCTAGCAGGCACTGTACATGTATACAGAAACCATTTCAATCCCCCGGGGGATATTCCAGAGCAACTAGCAGCATATAGCGCACACACTCTAAGCACTGCCTTATTCATGCTAGGTACCCATTTTGCAGCTGGGTAGACTGAAGCAATATGGAATAAACTGTTTTGCCCAAGAACGACCAAAGTGCCCGGAGTGGCCGGGAATCGAACCAGCGACCCTCTGATTACTAGTCCGACACCCAACCAACTGAGCTACTTAGTAGTAAGAGTAGTAGTAGTAGTAGTAGTAGTAGTTGTAGTTGTAGTTGTAGTAGTAGTTGTAGTAGTAGTAGTAGGAGTTATAGTAGGAGTAGTAGTAGTAGTAGTAGTAGTAGTAGTAGTAGTACCATAGTGGTAGCAGCAGCAGCCGCGGCAATAGTGTTAGTAGTAGTTGTAGTAGCACTTATTTTTTTCATTGATTCTTTCATTCAAAAGTGTGTGTGTACTGAATTTGGTGACTCAGAATAGGAGGTTAACTTTTAAAATACCTTTAGTGATTGCTAGCAGTACTGTGCGCCTGCCCCATTGCCAATTAACATCCAATTAAGTTCATTCACGGGGAGACCTTCAGGCTTCTTTGTTTGTATTCTTTCTGCCCCTCTAATTGAGAAATCATGCATGAAATGAGCGCGCCACTTGATAGCTCATTACATTCAGCCGATCATGCTACATGCATGCAGGAACATGTGGGAGGCTTGAATGGAATCACTGGCTTCTGATGTTATGGGGGCTGCAAGTGATTTCAGGTTTCAACATAGACTAGCTCCTAGTCTATGATTTACTTAAATATTGCTTTTCTCTGTTCTGGTCTACCTTTTGCCCAATATTTAGGAGTTAAATTTAGTTGCTGTTGATAGATGGAGCCAATGGTGGTCATCCCGGTCAGTCAGAATCGTGAAATCCAAAGAAAACCCATGCTGGCCGCCTGGTGAGCCAAAATAGAACTAAATATGAGTAGACATCTTAGAATGGTATATAAACATTAGGTAAGTTATCAAAGAAGTAAAATAAATTTTGTGGCCTAGGACTAGGCTATTTTCAACAGCACGCATATTCAGGGTTTTAGCCAGGATTTAGTAACTGGCTGGCTACAATTGACTAAATATTGTAAAATCTTTGGCCATCCTACTTTTCAAGAAAGACCACAGTACTTATATATTAAGATTTCACCCATTAACATGTATTTACTTATCAAAATAAGACAACATCCTTATGCAATGTCGGGGCATTCCACAGTAATTTGGTCCTAACTACTCATTTTGTCATCTTTTTAAACTAAAGTTCATTTTATATGCATTTGAAAGAGAACTTTTCAAAGTTTTCAGAACTGGTTTTGCTTTTTTCCTATGATGGCCCAAACTTAAGTTATTGACTTTGAAAGTGGAATTTGTGGAAAATATTGTGTCTATCACGGGACATCACATATTGTTCATTTTCTTAAGGTTCTAAAATTGTTGTTTGAATATTTAAGTGGAAATAAACCCTAATCGTTCATTTTTACATAGCCCATATTGAAGTTTTTGAAATTTCTGAAGGAAAATGTGCAGTTTAACATGATTTCTTTTGCTGCTGTCCCGTGACGGACAGTCAGACATCCAAAAGTTTTATTAGCTCTTATATGCACAAACATAGAATGCAGCCTTTACATATTCTCCTCCTATGAGTTAAAATGAATAGTTTGATGCAGTTTTCCTATAGAAAATCTCTCCTAATCAAGAATAAACGACAATCAAAGTCTGTCCCGTGATAGACACTGAATGTCTATCACGGGACATCTAACTCAATTTTTCCAATTTTTCTTTGTAACTACAGAATATTTTACCATCTAAAATATATCATGTAGAAGCTAATTATTTTTGTAATGTATTACACTAAGCATGAATGCCATAGTGTGTGTATTTGAGGAGAATTTTGCAAGAGAAAAATGTTTTGAAAAATCCACTTCCATTTGTGTCCTGTGATAGACGGCTGTATTTGCTTAATTATCTCCTTCAATTATGAAGGAATTTTTCAAACAAACAGTTCAAATGATACACCTTAATGCCAGTTTGTATTATATAGCAAAACTGTCTAAAGCAATAAAGAGGTTAAAGACTAAATTGCCTTTGAGTTGTCAAATTTGTCCCGTGATAGACGGACATAATTTTATAAAAAGCTGTTTTTCAGCTGACATAGTAGTTTTTAGTTGTTCTAAGTTATTCTAAGTTATTAAACAAAGGCTAATAAGTACAATTGAATTTGGCATGTAGTGATAGCCTTTTTAGAAAAATATATACTTTTGAAATTAAATTTTTTTCATTATACGCCAATTAAATGCCTCACAAACACTATAAAATAAAATCAAAATGAAATTGTAAATGCATCATCACTTAGAAATGTATATATTCTACTTGTACACAAGTTTCTAGAAGGTTAGGAGTGCTGACACTCTTAATAGATACCCTAAAACTGTTTTGGAATTTTTGTCCCGTGATAGACTATCCTGCGATAGACAGACCTTGTTTAATAAAAGCCCAATTTTCTTTGTAACTACAGAATATTTTACCATCTAAAGTATATCATGTAGAAGCTAAGTATTTTTGTGGTGGATTATGCTACAAATGAATGCCATAGTGCATGTATTTGAGGAGAATTTTGCAACAGAAAAATGTTTTGAAAAGCCCACTTCCAATTTGTGTCCCGTGATAGACCGCTGTATTTGCTTAATTAACTCCTTCAATTATGAAAGAAATTTTCAAACAAAGAGTTCAAATGATACACCTTAATGCCAGTTTGTATTATATAGCAAAACTGTCTAAAGCAATGAAGTGGTTAAAGATTAAATTGCATTTGAGTTGTCAAATTTGTCCCGTGATAGACAGACATAATTTCATAAAAAGCTGTTTTTCTGCTGACATAGTAGTTTTTAGGTGTTCTAAGTTATTCTAAGTTATAACACAAATGCTTATAAGTACAATGGAATTTTGCATGTAGTGATAGCCTTTTTAGAAAAATATATATTTTAGAAATTAAAAGATTTTCATTACACACCAATTAAATGCCTCACAAACACTATAAATTAGAATTAAAATGAAATTGTAAAGGCATCATCGCTTAGAAATGCATGTATTCTACTTGTACACAAGTTTCTGGAAGGTTAGGAGTGCTGACACTCTTACCAGATACCCTAGAACTGTTGTGGAATTTTTGTCCCGTGATAGACTGTCCCGTGATAGACATACCTTGTTTCACAAAAGCTCAGTTTTCTATGTAACTACAGAATATTTTACCATTTAAAATATATCATTTAGAAGCTAAGTATTTTGGTAATAGATTGTATTAAGCATGAATGCCAGAGTGCATGTATTTGAGGAGAATTTTGCAAGAGAAAAATGTTTAGAAAGATCCACTTCCATTTTGTGTCCCGTGATAGACGGCTGTATTTGCTTAATTATCTCCTTCAATAATGAAGGAATTTTTCACACAAAGAGTTTAAATGATATGCCTTAATGCCAGTTTGTCATATATAGCAAAACTGTCTAAAACAATGAAGTGGTTAAAGATTAAAATGCCTTTGAGTTGTCAAAATTGTCCCGTGATAGACGGAAGGCTTACTGTGGAATGCCCCTGTCATGGGATTTAAAATGGGTGACAAAAAACAATTACATGTTTGAAAATGATATTTTGAGCAATTTGGGTGTCCTGAGGGGTGATTTTTGAGGGTTTGGGTGTCCAAATGATGCCTTGCTGACTAAGACTATGGTAGCAAATGATTTCAGGTTTCAACAGCACCCATATTGCCCTGCCATCTATCCTAGCTACTAGACTTTACTGTGTTTT
>OZ012699.1:4537208-4549708 GCA_963942565.1 Maea johnstoni
CAAAGGTGTAACCAGAATAGTCAGGCGTTTCTTGCTGCTACATGCATGAATAGGTTAAATATTGAGCCGATTCAGGTATGAAAAGGTTAGGCCTAAAAAAAAAGTTGTTTGTTTCCTGTAACCCTACCCTAAGTTAACAAGTTTTTATTCAAAAAAATCCCTACCCTAAAGTTTTTTCCGCCCTCCCAACTCCCAATCATCGTAAAACATGCATAAAACACACATTTTTGACCAAAAAATTAATGCAAAAAATCTTTTTACCGACCTACCTACCCTATTTTTTTTTGGACCGTTACAGGAAATAAACAATATTTTTTTCTTGGCCTTAATCAACTCTTGATGTTGACATAGTTTTGCATTCTTGACATCTTGGCCCTTGCTATCAACAGAAAGGTGCAAAGTACACCATTAGCGTCTCTTTTCCAAAGATATGTGGACCCTAAGGTGTTTATTTCAAAGTTACAGTTAAGATGGCTGCAACGTAGAATGTGCTCTAATTTGGAATAACCATGCTTGCCACTGCAGAAGAGGACTGCAGATTTGTAAGTACTTTTAGTATGTATATATATATATATATATACTATAAAATATAGTGTTTTGCATGTTTACTACAGGAGTCGGGCTTTGGTTAAAAATTTGGGAGGCTGCAGGACTTCGGGTTGTCGAATAGCCATAGCCCCAACCTAGATCTCACAGCCCTCGCTCTGCTAAATCCTGCAGTCATATATAGCCTTGTGTGAGTGAATGAGATACCATGATACACTATAGGTGTACACACCATTACTATTACTCACATTTTTAAACACTTTTATAGGAACTTCAATGAATATCGTTTTAGACTACCTTCATTTCATCTCCAGGTCTCAACGCTAACTCAAAATGCTGCTGGCCCCGTAGGACCAGTAAAACCTAGGATCTACTGGTCCTGCTAAAGTTTTACTGGTCCTACAATTTTTTCTTTGGCATAACAAAAAGAATATTGCAGAAAAAATTCACTGACAACATTTATTTTTATTTATTTCATCTTCATTTATTTCAAAAGCATGAGGGGACATTCTTGAGGGGAAACTTGTTAACAAGAATGTCCCCAAATATTTACTGACCTGTATGACTAGTTGAGGTCTTTTTTTACTGGCCCGAAGCTGCTTTTGGGAATTTTTACTGGCCTTGGGCCAGCGGTTCACTGTTAGCATCGAGCCCTGATCTCCACTCCCTATGTGATGGGATGTGTCCCTGCTAGTGCTGGGACAGATGATCAAATAACAGCACAGGATATTCAACAGTGCACAAATGAATCTAACTCATATTGGAATTTTTCAATTGATCGCCTGATGCCAATAACGATGTCTGTAACATATATCATTCTAGTGTTTTGTATTCTAGTCTCCCACTCCGATATATAGATCAATGATGTTGCCAAGTACACAATTTCCCAATAAAACTGGAAGCTAGGTCATAACGTTATGTACACTGCTTGTGTCAATATTGGCAAAAACACAATTTACCTTATTACTCTGATTAAGCGGGCATACCCTAAGTAACCGCAACCCTCCCCCTTATGAAAATAATGTTGGAAGGGGCAAGCCAGCGTACATTTTTCTCTGGCCTAAACGTTCCCAACCTCCCCCACAGATGCAAATTTTTATTTACCTTTACATGTGGAACAGTCACAGGCTGTATATTGATCATATTTTCACTGTCACAGACTGTATATTGATCTTAATTTTACTGGTACAGACCATGTATTGATTGTATTTTCAAGCGCTTGAAACTCTGTGCTACCACCCCAAATAAGCGTGAAGGCGAAACAAAAGAGCGCAAAACGTTCAAGTTCATAGCAGCATTGTGCGTGGGGTGCGGCTAATTAAAAGATTGCCAATACCCCTGCTAGCAATTTTTTTGCTGAATTTTTACCCGCATGTATCCTTAATCGGAGAAATACGGTACTTTGAAATCCTCAGCATGAATTGTGCCAGTTTGTCCTCCATGATTTATACATTTAGCACCTTCCCACTCGATAAGGGTAGTTGTTTTTAGGTGATATATGGTTCATTGCATTATACATGGAATATGTTGTCAAATTCCCTCTCGCTTAGTGAGGACTGCGGAGGATTGGGACGTCTATGGATATTATAGATATCTTATAGGTAGTTGTTTTTAGGTGATATATGGTTCATTGCATTATACATGGAATATGTTGTCAAATTCCCTCTCGCTTAGTGAGGACTGCGGAGGATTGGAACGTCTATGGATATTATAGATACCTTATAGGTAGTTGTTTTTATGTGATATATGGTTCATTGCATTATACATGGAATATGTTGTCAAATTCCCTCTCGCTTAGTGAGGACTGCGGAGGATTGGAACGTCTATGTGTCTAGTATTTGTAGGCACTTAACCCATTTCTGATAATGAGCCCACATCTCTCAGGTATGTAGACAGGGTTTGTTTGGGTTGTTTTTGGTAGTAGGGACCTTTTTGTACTGATTCATAACGGAACTTGCATTTCAAGGTGAGTACTTGAATGAACATCTAGATTTGAGGTTTTGGAACAGATAGTCTCCAATTAAGGGTATGTACCGGTATGTAAATAATGGAATTTGGAAGTAATTATAAATCCACAAAGCAGTTGTGTCCAACTGTTGCATTGTTGCACCAGCTTTATGCTAATCCATCAAGCACTGTTAAAGTTGTCAGATTATTGGACTGCATGACCAGTAGAGTCTTTTATATATTCTGAGTTGTATCATTTTATGCAGATTTTGTTTAACATGTGAACTCCATCATTTTATCGGTGTTCTCTATTGACTAATCAAGATCTCCATTATTGATATAAGACTGATAGACTGATGAGACTTTTGTGAACCATTTGTCACTCTAAAGATGCCACCATGCAGCCAGTGTCTTAGCCAGGATTTAGAAACTGGGTGCCTAAAATTGGCAGTTGTAAAATTTTGGGGCATCCAAATTGTTAAAGGGGATCACAATATCCTCATATTTCAACCCTAAACATGTATAAATTCATCAAAATAAGGCATGCTATCATTAAAACAATGCCATGGGAATTATAAGGAGATGAAAAAATTAAATTATAAGCTTGAGATTGAGATTCCACACAAAAAAATCTGGGTGTCCTGAGGGGTTCTTTTTAAGGGTTTGGGTGTCCAAAAAGGCACCCAGACGCCCTGCTGGCTAAGACCATGCTACCAGCAATGATCGTCTGTGCTCCGGGCCCTGCAACCTTTATGAAAATCTGTACCTGCCCGGGGCAGTTACAGGGCAGCCCCTAGTGTCGAGCCATGTATTCATGCCTAGAGCTCAATCTGATAAGTGATGTTTGCATCAACAATATAAAAATTCAAAAAATACTTTAAGGAGAGTTGTCATTTCAGTTTTGGACAACATTTCTCCTTCAAATATTTTCTGATAAATGCTATGATCACTAAGACAACCAAAATTGTCAGGATGTTACTGGCTGCTTCGGGTATGAATAAGCTAAATTTTCCGATCAACATGTTTTCCTGATCAAATAGTCAGGACATCTTTGGGTGAGCTACAGACATGAATGGCATCGAGATCTACTTGACCCGTGTTGTCTAGATCTGTCCTACTTCTGAAAATAACTTTGGAATGAAGCATTAATTTGCAAACTATTAGAAGGGGTCGAGAGTTGTAGACTGAGTTGTGATGAAGATCTCTTCCCCATATATTTCTGAATATTGCTTTTGTTAGAGAGATATCACTTAAATAGTTTGGCAGTTTTGGCGGCAAAAGGTATGAATGTGTTAACTGTAGTCCATGATATCCTCTCTAGCTAAATGGTTTAGGCCTAGAAAAATATTGTTTGTTTCCTGTAACGGTATGGGAAAAATAAGGTAGGTAGGTCAGTAAAAACATTTTTTTGGATAAAATTTTTGTTCAAAAATGTGTGTTTTATGCATGTTAATTGGGAGTTGGAAGGGCAGAAAAAACTTTAGGGTAGGGATTTTCTTGAATAAAGATTTGTTAGGGTAGGGTTACAGGAAACAAACAACTTTTTTCAGGCCTTATATATGGGATCCACAGCTGCGGTACTGTATTCAGATGCCAGCATAATTGGCAGAAGCCACTCTAGTGTTTGTGCTTAGCGGTATCTCTCTCTACAATACAGTCCACCCCTTGAGCAACGCCACCGCAACGCGAGTGTAAACAGACATGTATAGTTTTTGCCTCTAAAGGGGTCTTCAAGCGTGAATGGAGGAGCCTCCTGTAGAAAGGACCCCCATTCCAGTTCAGAGATCTTGGTGACAGGGTCTTAGCCAGGATTTTCATAACAGGGTGTCCAAAATGGGGTTTCAAGAAGACAGGGTGTCCAAACCCTCTCACTGAAAGAAATTAGTCATCATACTGACCTTATACATTGACAAATCAAGTGATTATATGCTTTATCTCTTCAACAAATGTTCTAGATATCATTTAAGAATAACAATTTTTTAGAATATCTACTTGTAATTAATATTTTCAAAAAATTCTGTCCAATATAGGTATTTTTCGTGGACCAGGGTGCCAAAAAGCCACCCGGACACCCTGCTGGCTAAGACCCTGCTTGGTGACGTCTAGACCTCTTGGTTGTGTCTTTTCCGACAGTACTGGTGGGATGAGTAAACCCTTTAATGCTTGAAGCAGCCGATAGCAGCCTGACAATTTTGGTGAAATCTTTCAGGTAAAAGCACAATTGAAAATATATTTGAAGAGGAAATATTCATCATAAGAAAAGCAACAACTCCCCTTCAAATATTTTGTAAATTCCTTCTTAATTCCAAAGTTATAATAAAGAATATCATATGTCCAGATGACAGTTTCAGGAGTACTCCTTGAGCATGAATAGGTTAAATACAAAGTGGGTGTATATAAATGCTGTTGCCCCAGTCAGTAATCTTGTAGGGGGGTAGGGGGTACTATATGTTAACCAGGGCTCGACGCTAAGGGTGAACCTATGGCCCCAGGCCAGTAAAAATTCCCCAAAACAGCTTCGGGCCAGTAAAAAAAGACCTCAACTGGTCCTACAGGGCCAGTAAACATTTGGAGACATTCTTGTTAAAAAGTTTCCCCCTGAGAAAGCCCCAAATTGTTTTTGAAATAAATGAAGATAAAATTTATAAAGATAAGTGTTGTGGTGAATCTTATGCAATGTTCTTTCTTCTTATGTTAAAGAAAAAATGTAGGGCCAGTAAATATTTTGCAGGGCCAGTAGATGCTAGGTGTTACTGGTCCTACAGGGCCAGTATCATTTTGAGTTAGCGTTGAGGCCTGTTAACCCATTCACATCTGGAGAACCTGGGACAGGTATGAAAATATTCTGACAACAAATCAATATCTTGAGAAATAATTGCCTGGAAATGTTATATGTTATCAATGTTGAGTTTAGCTTTGCCTCTTCCAATCACATTAATGTCCACAGCAGCCAGAAGAAGCCTGATCATTTTGATAAAATCTTGTAGGCAAAAGTATAGGTAGGAAAATATCTTATAGATAAATGTTGATCAGAGAATTACTAATAAAACTCCTCCAAATATTTTTAGAAATTATTCTCAATTACAGAGTTATTGTCAAATATATCATAACTCAAGACAACAATTTCTGTAGGAACTTATAAGCATTGATGGGTTAATAAGGCTATATTTGGCAAGTTATCAGAGAATGTGTGCACACTCACAAGATGCAAAAAAGTAGTTAAAGGCATGGACTGTTTCTCGCCCACTTGGTCCATAAGTTAGTTATACACTAGAATAAATTCTTTCCAAGTGTATTGTAGAAAACAGGTAGTGTATTTAGGATACCACCTACTCACTCTGTACATTCATCCTATTGTTATGTCATGTATTGTATGTGGGTTGTCAATTTACATACCGATTACCTGATGAATATAGTATGAGTATAAGTATTGCAAGTATCAGGAAGGTTTTTGATTAGTTTTGGCAAGTATGCAGTTATTTCTATATCACATTAGGAATTAGGACTTTTTAAAAGAAATTATAATACCTGTATAAAAAAAAAATCTTTTCAGATAAGAGAATCGCCTTCGCCTTTAATTACAGAAAATACTCAGTAATAAATAAAACAGCAAGATTCATGGGTGATTAAGGCCACTCCATTTTAATTACTTGTCTTACGAGCTTTTTTTGGAAAAAAAATCCTGTCAGACTCCAAATAAAAAGAAAAAAAAAGTCATCATTGGTGTCTCACGGACGAAAGTGGTTTTGAAATTTTCTGTCAGACTCCAAAAAAAAAAAGAAGAAAATTGCAAGTTTAAAGAATATTCTTTGTAAGTGTGATTCAATCAACTACAGGAAGCTATCATTGCTGTAGTAGAGCCTCAGACTTGAGGAGGTATACCTCCCACCCTTCAGGTTACAGATATTAATAGATTGATTGATTTTATTTAGTTGAGAATAGGCTGGTAGAAACACATCGCTACCAGTCCTAGTCGTCAGACTCTAAAAAAAAAATTTAAAAATAAAAAAGTCACATTTTTCAACTTTTTTTTTATTCCAAAATGGCTCATTTCCTACCTCCTGAGCATGTAAGACAAGTAAATAAATTGGAGTGGCCTAAGTGGTTAAAAAAAACCTAACCTATTCATCCTTGTGGCAGCCAAAACTGCCAGACTGTTTTGGTGTTATCTACCTAACAAAAACAATTTTTACACAATGTCTGAAGGAGAATTGTTTATCTGAACTCTATCTACAACTTTCCTTCAAATAATTTGTGAATTCATGCTTCAATCAAAAGTCATTTTCAAAAGTATGACAGGTCCATACGACACTCTTTCAATTAAACCTCCAGGCATGAAAGGGTTAAAACCTCAGGTATGCAGCATATGTACTATTTAATTCTGTGCATGAACAACCCTGAAACTCAATATACTTTATCTAACTAGAAGCATTTAAGAATTTAGAAACTGCAAGCATACCTTTAGAGACCAGTAATTATGATGTGCGTCTTCATTATTAACCCATTCACACTCAGAGTTCTTCTAGAAAGTATCGTCTGCTACTCTCATACTTTTGAGAATAACTTTGGAATGAAGCAAAAGTTCACAAAATATTTGAAGGAGAGTTGTTGCTTAGCATCTGATTTAGATTTCTCCTTCAAATATTCTCCAAAAAATGCTATTGTTTGAGAAATATTATCAAAATTGTCAGGCCTGTTTTGGCCGCTCTGAGTGTGAATGGGTTAACTAACTCTTTACATGCTAGTCCTGAAGGGAAGATTGTTTGAGGTAAATATTTTTTGCCTGAAGCGTGGAAAAGTTTGAGGGTAGATGCTTTTGTCAGGAACTTATTAAGAGAGTCTTGTTTGGTATACGGTGGTTAATTTACTGCTCAGTGCCCCAGGGGGTCAGTGAATAGAGCTGGGAACCTGCTTGAGGACACAGGGAACTAGAGCAGAACAGGGCACAGGCCAGGTGACTGCCTCAAAACTGATACAAACAGCAACTAACTAGCAAACAAACAATCTTTAATGGTAACAAACTAACAATCATATAGAACTTTGAGGCAATGTTAGCATCAATTCTTATACAAAGTTTCATCCTTAACATGACTGATACAAACGATTACTCACAAGTTTCTTGGACCGTAGGACAAATATATAGAAAAACTATATACTATATACATGTACTAAAAACACCCAGAGTTTTTCGGAACTAGGGTTGGATGCCATGTGTCGGCAGTAGAATGGGTGTAGTAGGGGGGGGGGGGGGGGGGGGTTGACTGTAACGTGTTCGTGTTCGGCGCTCACTTACACTACAGGTCTGTAGTGTAAATGAACGCCCGGCCGCTACGCGTCGCCACCGTCGCGTATTATAATATTATAATTACTTGTGACGTCATCAAAACTGTAAAATCGCTAATTTCACTGATTTAAAAAAGGTTATTTAATTTCCTAAAAGTGTATTCTTAGTACAATTAGTCCATTGAATGTATCCATGCTGTTTGACCAAAACAGAGTGGACGCTATCATACATAACTGGAAGAACCAAGTTTTCAGTAATGAAACAATCCCAGGCGTTCCACAAAGGCATTCGACGTGTTTGAAGCCGCCTAACGGCGGGTTCTGGAACCTCGCGTCTAGGGCTAATTATTTGACAGAGAATTGCTGTGAGGTCTTAAAATTTCCTCATCCTATATTTTCCAAATGATTCTTTTATTGAAACAATATAAATTTAGTGTTTTGTGCAACTTCTTGAATCAAATGGTTGTTTTTCATGATATCTCAGGATGCAATAAACCAAATGCGGCTGATGTCCTTTGCTCTGGATTTCTAGCAATGATTAAAGAGATATATTATTATTTGAATTGATTATAATACATTTTCAACTTATTTTTTCAGGGGCTGAAAGATGGCATCCAGGAAGAGCACACAGTCACTATCTAGTCGGTCAAGTCATGGCAGCCAGAACCTACCGCTATGGGAGGAAACCTTCAACACCCAGACCGCTGCCAGCAGCCGCTCCGGAACGCTCCGGAGCAGCGGCTCAGACACGCTACGGAAAGACTCAGGTAAGGAACCCTATCCCAAGTCGGATCAACGTAAAACATGCATAAAATGACCAAAACAATAATCAAAAATATATATTTTACCGACCTACCTACCCTATTTTTTTTAGACCGTTACAGGAAACAAACAATTTCTTTTTTTTAGGCCTAAAATTTTAAAACCCAGTTAAGGCTAATCATCTTATGGTTTGGACTAAGCATGGATTATGATAGCCTAGCTACAAAGCTCTACTCTGTTTTTACTTTATTAATATATATAAATTCCTGCACCTATGCTACATAGGGACTTGTGGCCTACTGTTGGCCATTTAGTTCACACAATTGCCACACGAGGGAGATTAGTGACCTCCTAGTATACCACAGTGTCATCTATCCACAAGGGAGGCCATTTAAATATGGCCTGGGAGGCAGGCTAGGATTATGACTGCATACAGTGTCCGACGTACAAGGTAGCCCTACTAGTCTGGAATAGTAAAAATGTGAAAAGGGGCCGGTAGGGCTAGTAAATTACTATCCCTTGTAGCCCTACCAGACTAGTACAAATTTACCCGTCATTATACGATTGATTATTTGACATGTTGAAATTTTGGTTGGTGCCTTTAGGAAGATTTAGATTAATAGCATATTTTCTTGCATATTTAGATAATAAAAGGGGTCAAGTTTTAATGATCATTTGGATTTTCAGGTAGGGCCAGTACAGGTTGGAGTAGGGCTAGTATAATCCATATGCCACTAGCCCTACCAGGCTTGTAGAGTTTTCTGGTTATTGTCAGACCCTGGCATATAAAATATACTACGTATAAAATATCATCTTATGGTTTGAGCTTAGAATGGGTTAGCCCTTATCCTGCTAACCACAACAATTGTTGCGGTGTGCAGCAGTGCTCATAGGTTTCACAGCGGGATAAGGGTTAAGGAGGTATACGCTTCCCAGCCAAGCACACACATCAACATCATGACAAGTGTGACTTTATCAGTTATAAATATTTACCCACCTTATCTCCTGAAGAGGGTAATGTAGAGAGGATCATGAATGCCTCCAGTTCAGCTATTGTTAACCACCCCCATACTGAGGTGTCTCTTAAAGTGTGGAAGAAACTGGCTTTACAGTACATAGAATGCTATCGCCTGCAAAATAATTTAGCATTAAGGAATCTGAAATTTACTTCTTACTAGCACTAGTCAAGATATCTCTGAGGTTACTCAGAACCTGCAGTGACAATACCTGTGTAGGTACTGAGATTATGTCATTTTGAGTGAAAAGTTGTAAATATTGAAATGAAATAGAATATGGGTTGACAAAGGATGTTTGGCAATGATATTCTCTAACTGATAACCCTCAAGAATCTGGAGATGCATCTTGTTATATGATTATGCTGCTGTAAGGTTTGTTTTGGGATGGGGCTTTTAACTAGGTCTGAATAGCACTGATCAGCTTCGGTAGCTTTTGAAGAGGTTATTGGGCTCCCTGAAAAAACACACTTAATGTCATGCTCTGGTTTGAGTGTCTGAATGACACCCAGGCACCCTGCTGGCTAAGACCCTGCCTTAAGGCCTGGAAGAGAACACACAAAGTATAAAGTTGTTCAGGGCTCGAAAGTAGGGGGTGCCAGGAGCCGAGGGTTCCCTTGAATTCTCCTGCGGCTCCCTCAAATTTCTGCAGGGAGCCCAGGTATGTACTGGTTTCTAAATACAACATCTCATGGCAGCTTTACAAGATGAAATTGGGCTCCCTGGATAAGATCTTAATTTCAAGCCCTGTAAGTGTTATCATAGGCTAGATCTGATGATTGGTGTTAAACGGTGTTCAGCCCAGACCTCTAGCAGTAGCTAGTCTAAAATACATAGGAATGGCGGGCTACTCAGTGAACTGATTTAACCCTGTGGCAACCAAAACTGCCCTGCCTTTTTTTGCGATATCTCTCTTCCAAAATCATTGGTTGAAATATATATGAAGGAGAGTTGTTCGGTAAAATATTATCTACAGCTCTCCTTCAAATAGCTTACAAATAAATGCTTGATTCTGAAGTTATTTTCAAAAGTATTACAGGTCCAGACGACACTCGTTAAGCAGATCTCCGAGCATGAATGACTTAAGCTTAGGGCAATCGCCATAAGGCCTTATTGTTCATAGAGCACTGTGAGCTTGGTTGCCCAAGTGTACGTAAGCCTATTGGCCAGGTCTAACCTGGCGGTTGCTGTCACAACCCAAAGCTACCTTAACCCTTTCATGTCTGTAGTGCCTAAAATGCCTACACAATTTGTTTGTGACTAGAGCATTTTCCAAACAAATATTTGAGGGAGAAATGCTGTATAGAATCATTCAGGAAGTAATATTTTGCTCTATTCCCAAGTTTTTCTTGAAGTATTATTTAATCCCGACCACAATTTCATAGGCATAAACAGGTGAACCAAGTGCTAACAATTAATCCATTCATACTTGTGGGGCCGAAACTGCCTGACAATTTTGGCGATATCTCTATAACAATTTAACAACTGAAATATTTACAAAATATTTTATGGAGAGTTGTTCATCAGACCTCTATCTACAACTCCTCTTCAAATATTTATAAAATTTAAGCTTCATTCCAAAGTTATTTTCAAAAGTATGGCAAGTCCAGACGACACTCCTCAAGTGCATCTCCAGGCATGAATGGGTTAATCTCATCATATACCATTAAAGGCTTATGAGACCATATAACATACCAACACTTGTAATACCCTGGGGCCAGCGTACCCAAGCTAATTAGCATAAACTACTTTGTCCCATTTGGCTAAGAGGATCTGAATGAATGAACAAATATTTCATGATGATAAGCTTATGGTTATGATGTTTTCTAAAAAAAAACTTGATGACGCAGAAAACGTGCTCACAATAGTCTCCTTCCAACTATATTTCTTGTGAAACTAGTCTGATCTGAGGATTATATTTAATACATATATATATATAAATGTATATATATATATATATATATATATATATATAAAATATATATATATATATATATATATATACATGTATATGTATATTATAGGGAGACAGGGTAGCTCAATTGGTTAGGTGTTGGACCAGCGATCAGAGGGTCGCCGGTTCGATTCCCAGCCGGGTCACTTTGGTCTGTTTTTGGGCAGTTCACCCAGCTGTGAATGGCTATGTGATTGCTTCAACCTAAGAGCGTCGAAATGGCTGCCAAGGTTGCATGCTCCCCAGGTAGTTGAAATGGTTCAAAGATTGAACAGGCCTGCTGGGGAATAATGTATAGAGTCGTGTGAACATTAAATGGAACAAGACTATAAACCTAACATTATTTATTTATTTATTTATATATATATATATATATATATATGTATATAGAGAGAAAGAGAGAGAGAGAGGTAGATAGATAGAGAGATGGGTGGATTTGGAATGAAGCTTAAATTTTATAGAGAAAGAGAGAGAGAGAGGTAGATAGATAGAGAGATGGGTGGATAGATATATAGATATAAATATATAAAGATGCTTGAGGGGAGAAAATTGGATCAAAATCCAATACATAACTCTTCTTCAAAAAATTTGTCAATTCATAATCAAAATTCATAATGAAAAGTATCTAAGGTCTTGATGATGCTTGCCAGGAAATATCTAGGCATGAATAGGTTAAATAAAGAAATAATACCGGGCCATACAGGCTGCCAAGTCACACACTCCCAGGTATGTAAAGTCAGTGGCAGATGATGATATAGGAGGTGGGGGGGGGGGGGGGGGGGGGTAGCGTCCAGCACAGGCTCCTGTTGGCGAGATAAAGCATATGCTTACATGACTGATTGCAGCAGAATAAGACGCACAAACATCAGCGTGAATGTATAGAGGATACTTCTAGCAGCTCAGGTCAAATACTTCTCAGGGTTAAACTGGATTGCTTGTGATGTAAGTTGATAGTTCAAGATAACCTGTGTTTAAGCTGGTTTTACTACCTGGGA
>OZ012699.1:4554708-4589708 GCA_963942565.1 Maea johnstoni
TTATATTTGATTGTCATTGTTCTTTTTTCACAAAAGCCAATTTCTACTGGATTATAAAATAGTTATTTCTGGCATCCTTCCAATGCCAGTATTGAGTGTAGACAGATACAACCAAAAACTGTTCTCAGTCCCGCTTCAGAAGTGTATTATATACAACAATGTCAAGTCGATGCTTGGGTAGAAAAACTTGGCCTTGAAAATGTAGAGCTTGGGAAAAGTCAACAAAATGGATAATTTATAGAACACCTTTATGTGAGGGTGCCGCCTATATCAAGGAACAACACCAAGGAACTAAACTCAATCATGCCTCTAGTAGCCAAATCCGCCTGAATATTTTGGGGATCACTCTCTAACAGAAGCAATATTTAGAAAGTATATGTAGGGATATTGTTCATAAACTACTACTCTTCCTCAAACGGTTAGCGAATTTATGGTTCTTCCTCAAACGGTTAGCGAATTTATTGTTCATTTCCTAAGTTATTTTCAAAAGTATGACAGGTCCAGACTACACTTGTTAAGGCTAAGTCGTGACTAGCCAGTTAAGTTGTAAATGGTGGAAGGAACCTGAATACTCGGCTAAAACTAGCCTCCTAACCCCAAATCACTAGCAACTTTGATTGAATGATAAAGAAAATGAAATACATGACTGAAATTCTTATATATCTACATAGGCTCATGAAAATTGAAAATGAATAAAATCTTACAAAGTGTTTAATTTTAGAGATTTTTTATCAATATTATTTTTTTTTGCTGCTCATCTGCAATTTTCTTTTCAGTTAGGTTAGTTCTAATATCAACTTGCTCAGCATGGGGATTCAATCCCAAAACATGTTGATTCTGTACACGTATATCTTAATCATTTTTACACAAGATAACTTTATACAGTGGCTATTTTCGCCCTTATTTCATTTCTCCCCTATCAGGAGTTGGGTAGAGTCCAGAATACTGTTCCCAGGAGTTTATCAGTTTAAGCACAGTCCAGGTGTTGCTAGAGGTATTGGAATCAAGGCATACCAGTAATTTGATTCCTATGCTGATAATGTTTACAGGCCACACATCCATTTCCCACTCTATTTATACCTTATGCTGCTGGAGGCTAATTTAGCCAATACAAAATAATGCAAAAAACCTGAAAAATTACTGAAACCCTAGCATATTGGTACACAGCTGAGAGTACTCAGCAAGAGCTTTCTAATGAATACCAACATGACAGGATTTAGATGGTTTTCAAAAATCTTTGTAACCTTGTGCTTAGTACGAAAGTAGCCTCAGCATTGGAAGGGTTAATACCTTAGCTACACACCCATTTTCCCACTCTATTTATAACTCAGCACTCTTACAGACATTGCCCCCTGGCCAACCATTTTTACCTTCTTGGATGACTTCACTGGCAGTTTTGAAAACCAGCTGTACCAGTTAAATGCTGTATAATACATGAATGAATACATAATGCATGATAAACTCACATGGTATTAACACTTTCCCTATGTCTGAAGAGAAAAAACTTAGCAATCGAAGAAACCAGTTTTAGGGAATGAGATCTTCATGACATAAATTGCATTATTTTTTCAAAAATCTGTGGGAAAAAAACTTTAAGTCAAGGATCCCATGAATAAAAGTTGCTTTGCTTTGTACTCCTGCAAAATTTGAAGAAAATTAAACTGAAATTTCTAATTGGCGTAAAACCTCAAAACTATTTTAGGGTTTAATGCTATTTGATATTTTCAATGAGAAAATTGTTAATATTTATAAATGATAATTTTTGATATGAGTGTATACCTGTATAAAAAGAGTCTATTTCATATATAAACAGAAAAAAATATACTTCAAATATGTTGAGAATATCATCGAAATGAATATGATAGTAGTTTGTATATTTCAAAACTACATTTTGAAAAGAAATTAGATTACAAAAGTTTGAAATATATATCAAGAATATGTATTGGAAGACTACAAATATGTGTTTTTCTGTATTTTTCAGGAAGGACCATGGAGGCCCACCAGATACTAGACATTCTAAGAAGAGAGATAGTCTACCTATCAGGTAAGATAAGCTTGTGTTAAGTAGGTCCATGGGAGAATAGTACTGACTGCTTAATTTAAGTGAAACTTTCAAATTATTTGCTCGTAATTGACATATCTAAGACGTAGGATGTCCAATGGTGCCCGCATTATAATAATGATAATGATAATAACGATAATAATAATAATAATAATAATAATAATAATGATAATAATGATAATAATGATGATGATAATAATAATAATAATAATAATAATAATAATAATAATAATAATAATAATTATAATAGTAATAATAATAATAATAATAATAATTATAATAATAATAATAATTATAATAATAATAATAATAATAACAGTAATAATAATAAATGATAATAGCTAGCCTCGTAGCTAGGAGGTCAAGGATTAGAAATTGTACTCTTGTATTTCAACCGAGGAACTTTGGAAATGTCTGTCCACACTTTCCCATTAGCCTGATCCCTGCAACAAGCGGAGTAGTGTGTGCCGGGAACACCCCCAGCTCCTGGTAAGGCAAGTAGGCAACCTCTCTTATCAGGGTAAACTAACCCTGTCCAGAACGCGTGCTGCCAGGGCGGCCTCTGGGTAGATAGGCTTGAGTGAGTACAGGCTGTGGGGACCTCAGCACTACCTTAGCTACTAGGTGTTACTGTGTAAACAAACCCTACCCAGAACGTATGCTGCCAGGGCGGCCTCTGTGTAGATAGGCTTGAGTGAGTACAGGCTGTGGGGACCTCAGCACTGCCTAGCTACTAGGCGTAACTGTGTAAACAAACCCTGCCCAGAACGCGTGCTGCCAGGGCGGCCTCTGTGTAGATAGGCTTGAGTGAGTACAGGCTGTGGGGACCTCAGCACTGCCTAGCTACTAGGTGTTACTGTGTAAACAAACCCTGCCCAGAACGCGTGCTGCCAGGGCGGCCACTGTGTAGATAGGCTTGAGTGAGTACAGGCTGTGGGGACCTCAGCACTGCCTAGCTACTAGGCGTTACTGTGTAAACAAACCCTGCCCAGAACGCGTGCTGCCAGGGCGGCCACTGTGTAGATAGGCTTGAGTGAGTACAGGCTGTGGGGACCTCAGCACTGCCTAGCTACTAGGTGTTACTGTGTAAACAAACCCTACCCAGAACGTGTGCTGCCAGGGCGGCCTCTGTGTAGATAGGCTTGAGTGAGTACAGGCTGTGGGGACCTCAGCACTGCCTAGCTACTAGGCGTTACTGTGTAAACAAACCCTGCCCAGAATGTGTGCTGCCAGCTTGGCTTCTGTGTAGATGGGCTTGAGTGAGTACAGGCTGTGGGTACCTCAGCACTGCCTAGCTACTAGGTGTTACTGTGTAAACAAACCCTGCCCAGAATGTGTGCTGCCAGCTTGGCTTCTGTGTAGATGGGCTTGAGTGAGTACAGGCTGTGGGGACCCCAGCACTGCCTAGCTACTAGGCGTTACTGTGTAAACAAACCCTGCCCAGAACTCTGCTGCCCGGGCAGCCTCTGTGTAGATAGGCTTGAGTGAGTACAGGCTGTGAGGACCCCAGCACTGCCTAGCTACTAGGCGTTACTGTGTAAACAAACCCTGCCCAGAACTCTTGTGCTGCCAGGGCGCCCTCTGTGTAGATAGGCTTGAGTGAGTACAGGCTGTGGGGACCTCAGCACTGCCTAGCTACTAGGCGTTACTGTGTAAACAAACCCTACCCAGAACTCTGCTGCCAGGGCGGCCTCTGTGTAGATAGGCCTGAGTGAGCACAGGTGGTGGGGACCACAGCTCCGCCAGAGGCGTGTGCACACACTTAAATAGTACTTCCAATGCTGAGGCTACTTTCGGCTAAAGGACAAGGATGCAAAGTTTTCTGAAAAACATCTAAACCCTGTCATGTTGACAAGGGATCCTAGTACCCACTGCCATGTATGACGGTAGCCTAGCTACTAAGGCCTAAAAAAAGTTGTTTGTTTCCTTTAACCCTACCCTAACAAGTTTTTATTCAAAAAAATCCCTACCCTGAAGTTTTTCTGCCCTTCCAACTCCCAATCAACATAAAACATGCGTAAAACACACATTTTTGACAAAAAAAATAATTCCGACCTACCTACCCTATTTTTTTCTGACCGTTACAGCAAACAAACAAAAAAAATTCTAGGCCTAAACCCAGAACTCGTCCTCCAGGGCGGCCGTTGTGTAGATTGGCTTGTACAGACGGACTGGAGGAGACCCCCTCTCTGCTAGAGGCGTGTGCACACACTGCCACACACACTTGCCCTGTCATGATTCCTGCGATATATCGATATCACTGCCAGTAGGTGGGGATCTGCCCCATCTGGTGACTGGGGATCTAAGGCATAAAAAGATGTTTGTTTCCTGTGGTGCGACCCTACTTGAAAAAATTGCGACCCGAAAGTTCATTGCCCTCCCAACCCCCAAACTCCCAAAACTCCCAATCAAAATAAATACAGAGTAGAACACTGCATTACAACTGCAGATGCCATGCCGTTTGTTTGAAAAAAATCACTTACCTATCTGCCCTTTTTTATTCGGAGGGTTAGAGACATTTTTACAGGCTTAAGCAATTTTGATGTTTCATATAATCTAGTTTAAATTTTGTCCTGTAGATGTCTGAGACGGATGAGGTTGTCCTATTTTGATGTTTCATATAGTCTAGTTCTAATTTTGTCCTCTAGGCGGCCTTGACAGACCAGGTGGTTCTATTCTTATGTTTGCTATATACTAGTTCCAATTTTGTCCTGTAGGTGGCCGTGACAGACGAGGTGGTCCTATTCTTATGTTTCCTATTTACAAGTTCCAATTTTGTCCTGTAGGTGGCCGTGACAGACGAGGTGGTCCTATTCTGACGTTTCCATCTCAAGGAGAGGCCGTGGAGTACCCACCCCAGGACATCCAGACCTGTCTGGCCTATCTTGCTGGCATCCCACCGTAAGTTACCTTACCTGTATATAGCCTAGCCACTAGGCGTTAATGTGTTTACATCCAGACCTGTATGGCCTATCTTGCTGGCATCCCACCGTAAGTGCAGCATTACCTTACCTGTATATAGCCTAGCCACTAGGCGTTACTGTGTTTACATCCAGACCTGTCTGGCCTATCTTGCTGGCATCCCACCGTAAGTTACCTTACCTGTATATAGCCTAGCCACTAGGCGTTAATGTGTTTACATTCAGACCTGTCTGGCCTATCTTGCTGGCATCCCACCGTAAGTTACCTTACCTGTATATAGCCTAGCCACTAGGCGTTAATGTGTTTACATTCAGACCTGTATGGCATATCTTGCTGGCATCCCACCGTAAGTTACCTTACCTGTATATAGCCTAGCCACTAGGCGTTAATGTGTTTACATTCAGACCTGTCTGGCATATCTTGCTGGCATCCCACCGTAAGTTACCTTACCTGTATATAGCCTAGCCACTAGGCGTTAATGTGTTTACATTCAGACCTGTATGGCATATCTTGCTGGCATCCCACCGTAAGTTACCTTACCTGTATATAGCCTAGCCACTAGGCGTTAATGTGTTTACATTCAGACCTGTATGGCATATCTTGCTGGCATCCCACCGTAAGTTACCTTACCTGTATATAGCCTAGCCACTAGGCGTTACTGTGTTTACATCCAGACCTGTCTAGCCTATCTTGCTGGCATCCCACCGTAAGTACAGCATTATCTTACCTGTATTTAGCCTAGCCACTAGGCGTTAATGTGTTTACATTCAGACCTGTCTGGCCTATCTTGCTGGCATCCCACCGTAAGTTACCTTACCTGTATATAGCCTAGCCACTAGGCGTTAATGTGTTTACATTCAGACCTGTCTGGCCTATCTTGCTGGCATCCCACCGTAAGTTACCTTACCTGTATATAGCCTAGTCACTAGGCGTTACTGTGTTTACATCCAGACCTGTCTGGCCTATCTTGCTGGCATCCCACCGTAAGTTACCTTACCTGTATATAGCCTAGCCACTAGGCGTTACTGTGTTTACATCCAGACCTGTCTAGCCTATCTTGCTGGCATCCCACCGTAAGTGCAGCATTACCTTACCTGTATATCACCTAGCCACTATACTAGGCGTTACTGTGTGTTATTTTGTTATACATAAATTCACCTTTACTACACAAGAGCTTGTGGCCTACTGTTGGCCATTTAGTTCACACAGCATTACCTAGCCTAGATTTCTAGGCTGTCATATGTATTTTTGCTGTCTTCAAGTTGTTCTGTTACTGGGCGCTAAGTGGTCAAGGTGGCCAGACAACGCAAAATCAAAGAAAATCGAGGCTCTGAGAGGCAGGAAGCATCGTTAAGAATAACATTAAGATATTGTATTGTTAAGGAAATATCAATAGTGTATCATATCGCAAAATTGTTAAAGGTGACAGTCCCTGCACCTAGTGCTCCTCTGTATAAGGTGTTGCACGTTCTCAATTAGGATGGGATAAGTACCTAACATTACACAATCCTGGCTAAGTCTCTGATCAGTGCTATTGATGGCAAATAAGTTGGCTTATTGGTTAATTTATAACATTAAGTTATTAAGCCATTTCATGGATGAACAGTGAACAAAACACATGTCTCTTTGCCTGTCACTAGACAGATGACACATTTCACTGTGAATTCTGTAAGCATATCCAGCCATATAAACACGTGATAACCCCAGGAGTCATCTACCACAGATAAGCCCTAAAAAAGTTGTTTGTTTCCTGTAACCCCTACCCTAATAAGTTTTTACTCAAAATAATCTCTACCCTAATGTTTTTTCCGCCCTCCCAACTCCCAATCAACATACAACATGCATAAAACATACATTCTTGAACAGAAAAATAATTAAAAAAACAAAAACATTTTTACCGACCTTTTCTGGGACTACAATATTTTTGTACCACTCTTTCTCATAACACACAGATTAGACCTAAACAAAAAATGTGTTCGTTTCCTATTACATGCTAGAAAAAAATGGGTCGGTAGGTAGGGAATATATTTTATTTTATCATATATTTTTTTTCTCTCCTCCATGCTGCATTAGATGTAAATGTAAAGCAAAATAGCAGCATCTAAAGTAGTGGGCTATCTAGATCTATTGAAATCCACTGAACTAGTATCATATGCTGGTATTTGATGTTTTCTTCTTTCCTTTTTCAATTTATTTTGTATGCCGTGCATGGAATATGAAGCAGTTACAAATTTTTACCTTTCTTCTTTAAAAAAATAATATATTAGGCAATAAAAAGATTAGGGTTGGGGCCAAAAATTAGGGTAGGTAGGGTGATAGAAAACGAACATTTTATTTTTTAGGCCTTAGGGATTTCTCAAAATGGAAAGGTTTCCTATTGCTGGACCATGCGCATAGTATAATAATTGAAATTATATTGGTAAAAGGTGAACAATATGTATCTTCCTCAGCAGAAAAGAATAAAGTAAATACTTTCAAATGCTGTTCATGTCCTGAGAATAACAGAGATTAAAACTATCATTTATATCAGTGTTAGTTTAGAACTTTTGGACTTTTCAGGTAGAATATTTTACTGATGGTTTATCCCATTTATGCTAGTAACAGCCAAAACTGCCTGGCTATTTTGGTTGTAACAAAAGCAATATATTTCAAAAATATCTGATGTACAATTGTTCATCAGAACTCTTACTAAAACCCTCCTTCAAATATTTTTCAAATTTATGCTTCATTCCAAAGTTATTGTTGAAAGTATGACAGGTACAGACAACACTCATCAAGTAGATCTCCAGGCATGTCTTAACCCATTTACACTCCGAGCGGCCAAAAGAGACCTGACAATTTTGGAAGTATTTTACTTTCAAAAGCATTTTCTTGAAAACATTTGAAGGAGAAGGGTTGATCAGAAGCCAAACAACAACTCTGCTTCAAATAATTTGTGAATATTCGCTATATTCCAAAGTTATTTTCAAAAGTATGAAAGTAGCAGACGATACTTTCTAAAGGAACTCTGAGTGTGAATGGGTTAATATTGTGAATTACTCCTCTAGCATAGATTTCGGGTGAAAAACAATTCAAGTGATTGTTATTGTTTGTATGTAGCTGCAGGACGTGAATAGATTCACACACTTCTAGAGTTGTACCTCTGACGTAGATAAATTCCTGAGGAATGAATGATCAGATAATGACTAGGGAGAGTCACTGTTATTTCAGCACTTTTTATGGGGACATTTCAACAGATGCTGAAAATAGACTTTGTTTAGCTATAATTAGACGAATGACTTTCCATGCTACACAACCTGGGTACATTTAGCTTCAGTGAAGACAAATGTGGACTTTTTCTTTGGCCCAATTGGATTGCGAATCTAGTCATGTGAGACGTTCATGCATCTGTTCATTGTGAATGCTTGCATTGCAAGAATTCTCTATGCATCCCTTAAGATGGCAATCCATCCGGTGGTTTTACAATACATTGTTTTTCGGGAGACCTTGATTATAAGTTGCTACAGGCATGAATAGATTGAGTAACTGGGAGTTATGTACAACTATTTTGATTCCTATATTGCTGGGTGCCCTAAAAAGCTTGGCCATGTTTAAGATTTAGAATTATGGACAATATACATATCCTTCATGCAAAGGCTTTCTGTGATCCATCCACAATATTATTTCAATCCCTGTGTTGTAGCTGGGTACCCTAAAAAGCTTGGCCATGTTTAATGTTTTGAGTTATGTACAATATACACATTATTTGTGCATTGTCTTCCTGTGATATATCCACAAAATCATTTCAATCCCCCATAATTTAAGGTACCCTAAAAGCTTGGCCATGTTTAAGGTTTAAAATTATGCCTCGTCATCTAATTAGTGACGTGCATGAATGGATTGACACGTCTTAAATTTAAATTTAACCCTTATGCTGCTGGTGGCTAATTTTGTCTATTACGAAATGATGCAAAAAAAAGGTGAAAAATTACTGAAACCCTGGCACATGGGTACTCATCTGATAGTACTCACCGCAAGCTGTCCTATGAATACCAACACGCAGGGCACGACACAAGGTTAGATGATTTTCAATAATTTTTGTGCCCTCATGCTTTAGATGAAAGTAGCCTCAGCATTGGAAGGGTTAGGACAATATGCATATCCTTTATGCAAAGGCTTTCTGCTATACATCCACAAAACTATTTCAATCCCTGTGTTGTAGTAGAGTACCCTAAAAAGATTTGCTGTGTGATGCACGGCACACTGTTGTAGCACACTTTTTTGGTAGACACATGTCTGTAGATTTACAGTTTGTTTACACACTTGATGAAACATGCACGGCTTGAGGTTTACACAACATCCCCAGGCCCCTTTCATTGCTAGTTTCTTCAGGGTACAGGCTAGCCTAGATTTCTAGGCTGTCATATGTATTTTTCTGTTATGTTTTTTTTCTGTTACCTAGCACCAACTAGTGTAGGTAGCCACAGTGGTCAATTTAGTTTACATTTATCTCACCAGGCTTCAGCCTGTAAACGTATAAAGATAGGAGGAGCAGGTGGTGCCATCTATCTACCAAACCTGGTACCACACCACAGTGCTTGGTCAACACATAAGGGAAGGTGAACATTACAGGGACTAGGAGCCTAGTCTAGGTACAGGCTTACACCGTTCTCTTCTTAACCCATTCATGCCTGGAGATCTCCTCAACAAGTGTTGGCTGGACCTTTGAGACTTTTGAAAATAACTTTGGAATTACTCATAGATTCACAAAATATTTGTAAGGCTGAAAAACTTCTGACATCTTTGGTGATATCTCTCTAATGCAGGGAATTAGCCAGGACCCGTCCTACCTGTCTTTTGCACAGGTAGTTTCCTAAAAAAATCTCCTATTTAGACAGGCAAAAATTTCTATGAAGAATTTTCTATTTTGACTTTTGGGGGGTATTAATAAACAAATATCTTTCTAACAAAACATCTTCTAGGACACAACTGAAGTGTAAATTGCCCTTTTTGACACACTAGGCTATTAAATGTAGCTGGTCTAAGGATTTGAAGTAAATTAGTAGCTAAATCTGGATGGGCAGAAATTTTGAAAGTGCTGTTTTGGACAGGCATTTTTGAAATCCTGGCTAAGACCCTGCTCTAATGAAAGCAATATTTGAAAAATATTACAAGGAGAGTTGTTCGTCAGAACTCGATCTACTACTCCCCTTCAAATACTTTAAGAATTTAAGCTTCATTCCAAAGTTATTTGGCAGGTTCAGATGACACTCCTCAAGTGGATCTCCAGGCATGAACCCATTCATTAGGACTGTCATTGACATCCATTTTTTTTCGATTCGATCATTGACATTTTATTTTTCGATTCTGATTATTTCGATTCGATTTTGAAGAACTGCACTAATAGAATATTTTCACATGTTCCACACTATTTTTGTGGCTAGGATCCTAAGATTCTCACAATGTAAAGACAATGAAGGTTTTCTCAACACTTTTTGATCGAATACTTGAGTTTCTCTTCAAAAGTTTTATTAGCGTTGGCTAAAAATGGCACAAAATGGCGTAAAAGGCTGAAAAAATGTGTTTCGATTAATTGACATAACAATTGACATAATATTTTTTTCGATTAATCGGAAAAATTATTTTGATCGATCGATACTTGTCTTATCAATGACAGTCCTACCATTCATACCTGGAGATCTCCTCGACAAGTGTCGTCTGGACCTATGATACTTTTGAAAAATTGCTTTGGAGTTAATCATAAATTTGCAAAATATTTGAAGGAGAATTGTGAGTTAAGTTCTGAATATCATTTCTCCTTCAAATATCTCCCTAATTATGCTTTTGTCAGAAATATATCTCCAAAAACGTCAGACGGTTTTGGCTGCTACAGGCATGAATAGGTTAATTAACATGGGAGGTCTCACACATTGAATTCACTTCACTGATTTTCAGTATACCTTCGAAGTTTATGAAACTTATATTTCTCCAAAATATCATTAAAATAGACACGCTATTTTAGTGCTCTACAAATCATTGTCTGGGTCTATCACACTTTTGTCCATATCTTTGGAATTCAGAATGGTTTTATGAAATATTTGAAGGAGAGTTGTTGGTAGTGTTCTTAAGAACATTTATCCTTTTTCCTACAATGCGGTTGCCTAAAGGATATTGACAAAATTGTCAGGTTGCTTTTGACCGTTGTGAGTATTAATGGGTCAAAACAAAAGGATACTCTATCCCAGGACACCATAAGCTTGACAGGGCAATCCAGACCCACATCTTATTGGGCCACTAAATTGTTAAAAACATGGGTTTAAAACTATACAGAGTTTACCCTTTCATGCCTGTAACCACCTGAAAATCTTGCATTTATATCTCTAACAGAATAACAAAAGCAATATTCAGAAAATATTTGAAGAAGAAATGTTCATCACAATTCCATCTACAAATCTCCTTCAAATATTTTACGAATTTATGCTTCATTCCAAAGTTATTTTCCAAAGTATGACAGGTCCAGACGACACTTGTCAAATAGATCTCCAGGCATGAATGGGTTAATAGCATTACGTGTGAAACGCTTCTCTTGATGCATAAGGAGTAGACGACTGCTAGTTGTTGTTCATAGAATCCTTACAAGCGATCACTACAACCCCTTAGGGCTTAAGTAAGTTCATAAAATCCTTACGAGCGATCACTACAACCCCTTAGGGCTTAAGTGCCCTTTATGCCTTGATGGAAGTTAGAGGGCTTCAAACCTTTCTCTCATGCTAGAAGTTGCCAGGCACAATGTGGGATCAAAAAACCCTTCTCCTAGGCTTACTTATACCAATCATGCCTACGGTGCCCGAAAAAGCACTATTTTGGGAATATCCTCCCTCTAACCCTTATGCTGCTGGTGCTTAATTTGGCCAATACAAAATAATGCAAAAACCTGAAAAAATGACTGAAACCCTAGCAAATGGGTTCTCATCTGAGAGGTCTCAGGGAGAGGTATTCAATGAATACCAACACAACAGGGTTTAGATGGTTTTCAAAAATCTTTGCATCCATGTGCTTTGGATGAAAGTAGCTTAAGGTTAATAATCATATTTTGGAAGATATTTGAAGGAGAGATGTTAATGAGGACACAACCAACAACTATCATTCAAATATTCTGTGAATGCATTATCAATATTTAAATTCAAACCCAGCCAGTGGTGAGAGATATCTAGCAGTCAGTGGCATACTTTAGACCACACAGCCTTCAGGGCAGGTCAGCGTCCGACATACAAGGTAGCCCTACTAGTCTGGGCTAGTGAGGATGTGAAAAGTGCCCAGTAGGGCTAGTGAATTCCAGACCATTGTAGCCCTACCAGACTAGTCCAAATTCACCAGTCAAAGTAAGATAGCTAAGCTGACATGATGACATCTTGATCAGTGTTAGATAATGATATCTAAATGAATAGCATATTCTTGCACATTTAGATGATAAACTGGGTTGAATTATTAGAATCATTTTGATTGTGAGGGAGGGCTAGTAAAGGTTGAAGTAGGGCTAGTAAATTTCAAGTGCTACTAGCCCCACCAGGCTTGTATTGTGTTTTGGTTATTGTCGGACCCTGCAGGTGCTTTGCTGTTTATGCTTACCCAAGTTATTCCAATATACTGAGTAAAGACCTCTTGACTGTTCATCGATTGAATATTTAAAATTTGTCTTTACTTCAAGATGATTGTCCTTTTAACTTTTTAACATTTGATTGGCACATATTCAGTGATAAACATGGCTTTTGTTCAGTACAACTTCCCTGTATATTATTCCTAGGATTTTTAAGTCTTTAGCACAATATCTTGATTATCTTAAGGCATGTTCACAACAAATGGAAATGTGTTTTTATTGTGTTTCCTAATCCATAGAAATAACGTGGTCTGCTGAATCAATTTTCTGCTTGAGTGTCCATCAATGCGTTGAAAAAACTTGCAGATGATAATCTTTTAAAGAGTTTTAACTGACAACCTGAACTGAAAGGCATACATCTTAACCCTTACGCTGCTGGTGGCTAATTTCGCAAATTCAAACTGATGCAAAAAAATTGAAAAATTATTGAAACCCTGGCAAATGGGTACTCATCTGAAAGTGCTCAGTAAGAGCATTGGAAGCATAGCCTCAGCATTGGAAGGGTTAAACCTTACTACTCAATCTGCTTATGCTCTAGAGGTTATTACCTGGAAACTTGGAAAAAGTATTTCTCAGGGATTCTTTTGCCTTAACCCTTCCAATGCTAAAGCTACTTTCGTCCAAAGCATATAAGGATGCAACGACTTTTGAAAACCATCTGAACCCTGTCATGTTGGAATTCATTGGAAAGTTCTTGCTGAGTACCCATTTGCCAGGGTTTCGGTCATTTTTCGGAATTTTTGCATCATTTTGTATTGGCCAAATTAACCATGATAGCAGCATAAGGGTTAAAGAACACACCAATATATTTATGTTTTTTTGACCACTGCAAGCATGCATTGGCTACATTTAGATATATAGGGTAATGGGTCAAGTGGATGTTGATTATGAAGAATACATGTGCAAGTAATGTTTTTATTGTTTTTCTAGCCATGAGTCAGCAAAACATGGGTTCACGATCATCATAGACAACAGGTCGGCGTCCTGGAAAAACCTGAAGTCATTGTTCAGAACGCTTCATGTAAGTACCTGCCACCTATTGGCAAACTTTGGTAATAGCTAATGCCTAATTGTGTCAGCTTCAAGCTGCACTAAGATATGCAGCTCAAGAATTCTTTTAGATATACATGTATTCATTTGAATTAACTGAAATTAAATCTCATTTTGTTCATAATAGTCTCACAATTGTTGATATTTTCATTACTAGCATTGCCAACATCATCACCATCATCATTATCAACAGCATCATCATCGTAATTATCATGTTTGTTGTTAAGATAATTAGTACCATAATGGAAGTACCAAGTGGAATTTACAATTAGCATGACCAATTAATGCCAACCCCCCAACCCTCTGCCCCCTCCACCCCCCCCCCCCCCCCCCCCCCCCCAAAAAAAAAAAGAAAGAAGAAAGCCACATCTTTATGTCATATGTTGTATACTGTGCTTTTTTGTGCATGTTTCAGGCCACCCTTGGTGACTCTCTCAAGGCTGTGTATGTGGTCAAATCGGAGCAGCTTTTCGACAAACAGAAACTAAATATCAGCTTCAAGAAAGAGAGGACACAAATAGGATTTGAGGTGAGAAATCTCCTCTTGTGATGAATAGATTTGAATGCTGGCTTGACCAGTAAAACCATAGATGCCAATAGCACATACCTTTCTATTGTTTCATGGGAATAGGCTTTTATGTGTTTTTATAAGTTGAAAGTAAGGTAATCTAAAATACAAGATATATTGTTACTGCAATTTCCTTTTCCATTTTACCTAATTTAAAAAGTTTTCAGGTGATGCAGTGATATTTAGGGTTTATGTATTTTCTTCATCCTTTATGAAATTGATAATGGTGACAATTTACCTAGTTCCATCATCCAATGCAGGTCAGTCTCAGTCTTGAATTTTATATTAACCTTAAATTGGAATTTCAGAAGATACAAAATTATTTTAGAAATCCAAAACTGCGAATTTAGCACTGCACTCTTTCCAATTTTTGGTATATATGTGATGTAAATTCACTATTTCAGTCAATATTTCAGATCTGGAATCTTTTCCATTTGTATGTGATGTGAATTTATCAATGTAGTAAATATCAGCTCTGATTTTTGCTTTGTATTTTATATATATATATATATATATATATATATATATATATATATATATATATATATATATATATATATATATATATATATATATATATACAATTATATATATGGACAATTATATATATATATATATATATATATATATATATATATATATATATATATATATATAAATATATATATATATATATATATATATATATATATATATATATATATATATATATATATATATATATATATATTATGATGTGTATGTGTCTGTGTTTTTCAGCCAATCTTCGTGTCCCTCAACAAGCTGCATAACTACATCAGTATGGACCAGCTGACTCCAGAGTACGGAGGCACACTCCCCTACGTTCATGAACAATGGCTTCAGAATAGACTGGTAAGCATACTCTTAGCCAGCAGGGTTTCTGGGCCTCATTTCACCCAAACCCTCGAAAACCACCCCCACAGCACCCAATTTTAATTTCTGCGAAATTTCTCAAAATGTCAATATAAAGCATATATATACTTAATTTTTTTTCACACCAGCGTAATTCGCAAAACACTGTATAATGCCTTATTTAAGTTAATACATGTTTATGGTTGTAATCTGAGTATCTTGTTATCTGAGTATATTGCAATTTCCCTTTAAAAATTGGACGCCCTAAAACTTAAAAGTAGCCAATTTTTTACACCCTGTTTCTAAATCATGGCTTAGACCTGGCTAGTAAGTTACTCAGCGAGAGCTATCCACTGAATACCAACATGATAGGATTTATATGGTTTGTGCTTAACTAGAAAGTAGCCTGAGCATTGGAAGGGCTAAAACAGTTTGTTTTATGTTGGCAGCTTTGGAGAGGCTGTTAAGTTAACATGTTGGCCTAGTCACTTTACAAATGTGTGGCGTTGTGAAGGGCTGTGGCTCATGATTATTGTTTTCGTCTACAGGCTTTGGAGAAGCTGCTGCGTGATTGTCACACGCTGAGCCCGCAGATAGACAGCGCTGAGAACCAGGTGCTGGGCCGCCTGCGCCTGGATAGCACCCTGACGCCCCAGACCCTGCTACGCCAGCAGCCCCACCTACAGGACACCCTTGTCAACTCTCCCGAACGCATACTCAGAACAGGTGAGGATTCAGATTTTTATCACTTTTTCTGCCATATTGAAAACTCAGCCGAACGCATACTCAGGACAGGTCAGAATTCAGATTTTTATCACTTTTTCTTTTTCTGCCGTATGGAAAACTCAGCCGAACGTATACTCAGGATAGGTCAGAATCTAGATTTTCAGTTGATTTTGTACCTGAACAGTTCAGTCAATAAACATACAATACAATACAAGTTACTTTTTCTGCCTTATTGCGGCGAAGTTGTGACTAGCCAGTTGTGAGTGGTGGAGGAAACCGGAATACCCAATTATACTATTACCCAGTAATACCCAGAATTCCTGATTTTCTGACAAAGATACACAATTTTTCATTGCAAAATACAAAAAGAACAATCATTTTTACGAAATTTAACTTCCATAATTAGTCTATTCTGACGGGTAAGAATTTTCAATTTTCATAACTTTTTCTGCCATATTGCGGCTATTTTAGTCATGACTAGCCAGTTGTAAGTGGTGGAGGAAATTTGGGTGCCCAGCAAAAACCATTGCCTAAACCCAAGTCATTGGTTATATTCTCACATGCCCTGGGTTGGATTCGAAGCCGGGCTCAGGTGAGGGACAGTGAGCAAACAGTGGCAACGTTTTAGTCTAGTTGGCCATCATGGCAGGTATTGAGACCAAAACTTTTTGTAAAGCTGTTCATTTTGATTTTTCTGATTTTTCTACTTATTTTTTGCCATGTCCTATTTGGAAGTGATAATGCATATAGCTTCTCTTCCAAGTTGAGACTTGCTTCATCGCTTTGAGCACCTTAAGAATGACTAAAAGCCTGGCACATGGATATTCATCTGAGACTACTCAGAGAGAGTGAATATCCAGCGAATATCAAAGTGACTGGGTTTAGATTGTTTTCGAAGATCTTTGTGCCCTAATGTGATTTGGATGAATGAAGCCTCAATATTGTAAGGGTTAAGAAGTATTCACTTATTTTCTGCCTCGTTTTTTTCAAAAAAAGATGCTAATGCAATACTTTTATTCCAGGTCGAGACTTGCTCCATCGTTTTGAGGGTGATGCAGACTCAGGGTTTCGAGGGGTGGACGAGACGACGGCGACCATGGACAACATCGTAGCTCAGAACCAGATCAAAGAGGTCCTGGAGGTCCTGGACGCTAAGGTCTACAGAATCCACGAGTCCTGGGAGACACGCGACAGACACGTCACGCATCACATGGAGTTTGAGAGTCTGGAACAGGGTATGAAGATGGTAAGTGAAAAGTATTGTATTGTATTGTATTGTATTGTACACGTCACGCATCACATGGAGTTTGAGAGTCTGGAACAGGGTATGAAGATGGTAAGTGAAAAGTATTGTATTGTATTGTATTGTATTGTACACGTCACGCATCACATGGAGTTTGAGAGTCTGGAACAGGGTATGAAGATGGTGAGTGATATGGTATTGTTTTTATTGTATTGTAATGTATTGTATTGTATTGTACCATATTGTACTGTATAGTGTTGGGACGATCATCGATTATAATCGATAATCGATCGTTTGCCTCTATTTTACTGATTAATCGATTACGAAACTGGCAATCGATAATAATCGGAACAGGTGACACCTAGTGGCAAAATAAAGAACTAAATGACAGGCAAGTAGTCAGCTTTCTTGCTATGAAACTAAGCTCTAAAAACACTTCAAAATGAAGCTAATAGCAAGTAATTGTCAGAGACTATCACTTATTATTAGGTTCTAGACCTCTAGTACCCAATTACTGCAAAAGTGCGAAGAACTGATTATGATTGATAATCGATCAGTTGGCTGCAACTGATTATCGATCATGAAATTGCAACCGATTCCCAACCCTAGTACTGTATTGTATTGCGTTGTATTGTACCGTATTGTATTGTACCATATTGTATTGTATTGTATTGTATTGTATTGTACACGTCACACATCACATGGGGTTTGAGAGTCTGGAAACCGGGTATGATGATGGTAAGTGATGTTGTATTGTATTGTATTTGATTATATTGTATTATATTGTATTATTAGTTACAATCTGTCAGAGAGTGTGGTAGGGCCTGATATCCAGTCGAAGGCACCCGTATCCCACGACGCGCAGGCGAGTGTGATAGGGGTGACTAAGGGTGGATAGCAGGGCAGACCACACTTTCTATCAGGGTGTAACGAATGTATCACCTGCTCTTCCATGGTGGACAAAAAATCAAATACATTACAATGCTGCCTAACATGTGATTTTGATTATGGTGAGTGATATCAAATTCAGGCAATTGATATTAAATTACGTAGTGTGAATGGCCCGCATGTCTGACACCATTTGACCAATCATGAATTAAAATTACAGCAGAACAGGTGATAATGTATAATATTGTACAGTTCATCCACAATATGGAGTTTGAGAATCTGGAACAGCGTATAAAGATGGTTAGTAGTGTGTTATTGTGTAATATTGATATTTAATCCTGCATGATATCAGTGTTATTTTCTCTATGTGCAGGTTGTAGACTGGATCCTGGGGCCTGGTGAGAAACTGCTGGTGTCACAGACGGACATCGGCGACTCGTATGAAACAGCTGACCAGCTTCGTAAGGAACACGAGCAGCTGGAGATGAAATGCACAGTAAGTTGGCAATTCAGCAAGAGCTATCAGATCAATACCAACATAACATGGTATAGATGGCTTTCAAAAATCTTTGCATCCTTGTGCTTTGGACGGAAGTAGCTTCGCTCACTGGAATGGTTAATCATAAACAGGGATCCCCTGTGGCCTGGTGAGGTCACAGGTTCAAGTCTCTGCTGGATACACACCAGCGGGTTGGCCTGGTTGCTATATAAATGTGCAGCATTGTGAGAGAGACTTCTAGCTTGGATGTTAAATGTTTATGAACAATCTGGACAAAGATTTTACCTCACATTTTAAGGCCTTTTAGGGCATCAATGTTTCAATGGAAGTTAACTATTTATGAACAATTTGTACAAAGATTTAACTCACCATGTTTCCTGTCATTTTAGGATACCTGTTTCAATTGAATTTAACTGTTTATGAACAATTTGAACACAAATTTAATTTAATTAACTATTTATGAGCAATTCGTACAAAGATTTAACCTCACCACGTTTCCTGTCATTTTAGGATATCTGTTTCAATTGAATTTAACTGTTTATGAACAATTTGAACAAAAATTTAATTTAATTAACTATTTATGAGCAATTCGTACAAAGATTTAACCTCACCACGTTTCCTGTCATTTTAGGATATCTGTTTCAATTAAATTTAACTGTTTATGAACAATTTGAACACAAACTTAATTTAATTAACTATTTATGAGCAATTCGTACAAAGATTCGACCTCACCATGTTTCCTGTCATTATAGGACACCTATGGTTCATATGGCGAACTACGCCACAATGCGGAGGAGCAGCTCAAAGACGGCCACCAGCGCTCTGAGGACATCTCGTCCCAGAGAGACTATATGGACACAGTATGCCGCAGTTTTGCCACACGCCTAGAACGGCGACGGAATCTTCTTATATCCTCAGTCAGGTTCCACAGGCTAGCACAAGAGGTATGTAATCTAATCTTTAGGAAGCATTTATATTGAAATACGAAAAAGTGAGCAAAAGGACATCTTGTCCCAGAGAGACCATGTGAACACAGTATGCTACAGTCTTGCGACACGCCCTTATTCTAAAAAAGTAGACAATAAAAGGAAGTTGCTTGTCTTAAAGGATTTTTTAAATATTGAAATTGAGTTTTAACATAGTGTTTGCACTGAAATAGGGTTTTAATCTAGTGTTTATACTGAAATATGGTTTTAATATAGCCTTTATATTGAAATATGGTTTTATTCCTGTGTTTGTACTGAAATGTGGTTTTCATCCAGTGTTTCTTTGTGTTTTCAGTTTTCCCAGCGTCTAGATGATCTATAATAGGGTTTTGATCTAGTTTTTATACTGATATATGGTTTTAATCTAGTGTTTATACTGAAAAAATGTTTACATCCTGTGTTTCATTCCATTTTCAGTTCACCCAGCGTCTAGATGATCTGAAATAGTGTTATGATCTAGTGTTTATACTGAAATAGGGTTATATTATATAAATCCTTTGTTTCTTTGTGATTTCAGTTTTCCCAGCGTCTAGATGACCTCATGAAGGTGCTGTGCACTGACATAGTGGCAGACACAGTCGAGGAAGCACAAGAAGCACTTCAGCTCCTGCAAGAAAAATGTGATGCTGTCTGTAAGTTGTTTTTCCTTTTTTTATCTTATATTCATGTTTATAACTTTTTGTTCTCTTAGATAAAAACACTTGTGCATTATTTCCTTAAATTGGAGTTGCTATCTTGGCCATGTATATGCATTGGGTTTCAATTATGTAGTAAAAGAGTAAAGCGGTCTGTAAGTTTGTTTTTTTTCAGTGTATGCTCATGTTTATAACTTTTAATAAAGATAAAGATGTGTGCATTATTTTCTTAAATTGAAGTTGCTATCTTGGCCGTGTATATGCATTGGGTTTCAATTACATAGTAAACATGTGATGTAGTCTGTGAGTGCAAGTTTTATCCATTTCTTTATCATATTCATGTTTATAACTATTAACTTACTTCTAGAGATGTTAATGCATTATTTCCTTATCCCTTTTGTACCTGAAGATTTCCTTGATAAGGACCTTAGATACCTGAAAATAACAAATAATAATAGATAATTAATCATAAATTCACAAAATATTAAAAGGAGAGTTGTGAGTTGGATTTTGATCAACATTTCTTCTTCAGATATATTTTGAATATTCCTCTTTTGAAAGAGATATTTGAAGAGGAAATGTTAATTGTAAAATAACTAGCAACTCCCCTTCCAATATTTGTCCACTTTTTGCTTTATTTCAAAGTTATTTTCAAAAGTATCACAGGTCCAGACGACAATGATCCAGGAAATGTAATTTCTAGAATTTGATTTAACTGCTCTCTTCCTTACCCTTCAGCACTGGTGGCGCAGCAGACAATCAACGAAGGCCAGAATCTGCTCGATCAGATGGCTCTACCAATCAAAAACGCCTTCGGAAAAAATATCACCCCTGACTATTCAAAACACTTTAAGAATGTCGAGAAGCAGATTGAAGAGCTTCAAGAGAGAAAGCTACGCTGTGATGAACTCTCGGATGTCCGGACGCTGAAACTCCAGCAGATCCTACAGCTCAGAACTTGTGAGCGGGATGCAGATCAGGTGAGTGTCACATGACAATTTGGGTGATATCTCTCTAACAAAAACAATATTTAAAAAATATTTGAAGGAAAGTTGTTCAGTAAGACTTCATCTACAACTCTCCATCAAATAGTTTGCAAACTAACGCTTCATTCTGAAGTTATTTTCAAAAGTATTAGAGGTCCAGATGACACTCGTCAATAATGCAGATCAGGTGAGTGTTACATGACAAATTTGGTAATATCTCTCTAACAAAAACAATATTTAAAAAATATTTGAAGGAAAGTTGTTCAGTAAGACTATATCTACAACTCTCCATCAAATAGTTTGCAAAATAACGCTTAATTCTGAAGTTATTTGCATAAGTATGAGAGGTCCAGACGACACTCGTCAATAATGCAGATCAGGTGAATGAGGGAAAACATAGTGTATTTGTTTAAATACTTGAGAGAGATTTTTTTAAATACTTTGAATACTTCTAAATTTCAAAATATTTTTTAGGATATGCTTTTTGTGGGTAATATTTCCAAAATAGTCAGACACTTTTGGTTGCTGCTGGTATAAAATGGGTTGACCCATTCATGCCTGTGGCAGCCAAAACTGTCAGACAATTTTGGCGATATCTCTCTTATAAAAGCAAGAGTTATTAAGTATTTGAAGGAGAATTGTTCATATGAACTCTTTCTACAACTCTACTTTAAATATTTTGCTAATTTATGCTTCATTTCAAAGTTATTTTCAAAAGTTTAACAGGTGCAGATGACACTGATCATATAGATTTCATCAAAATTGTACGGCTGCTGTTAGCCGCTGTCAGCATTAATGAGTTAAAACATGCTTAAAGTATGTTTCCTGTAAAATTTCATGCAAACTACCCATATTTTCAAAGCAGTGGGGAAAGTCTAAAGATGTTTCAATATGTTCTTCTCTACAATACCTGTTTAGTTTTCAGCATCTTGATTTTAGATTAAAGTTCAGTCAATGACATACTGACACAAGCTTTAATATAAACAAACATTGGCACAGATTTTTAGTCCCGCAATGGTGGCTGTCAATGGTGCTGTAGAGATATGACCTACGCTGTTGAAAGCAATGTATAAAACCAGTTCCTTCCTTCCCTTCTCTAGATATATACAATCTCCCTCTATATTTTTGCAGGCGATTGCGTGGATCTTGGAGCTGTGTGATGTGATGGTGAAGTCTCACACAGACATGGGCAGCAGTCCCGAGGAAGCCCAAGAACTTGCCAATGAACATAAAAAATTTGAAGCAACTGCCAAAGTAAGATGGAATTCTCAACATATTCATCTGATTAAATTGACTGTATATTCTCCTATTTAATGTTATAAATCAAAGTAAACCAAGATATCATATACTATGTGTATGGCATTCAGTGTCTCAGTTGTCCTTTTGCATTCTTCAAGTTTTCCCCTTTTATGTAATATCTTATTTTACAACATCCCCCCCCCCCTTAGATAAAGGGGAGTGGGGGTAATTTTGCTGTCCAAACAACGATATTCGAAATAAAATAACATTTTTCTAAATAGTTCATGAATTCTATTCTCTGCAGGGTACTTACGAATATGGTAGGCAACTCTTACAAGCTGGTCTTGTACTTCGCCGCTCACTCCGCTTCGATCTCCGTCCAAACAACGACCAAGCACGCCGCCTGGAGGAGGCTTGGAGGAAGTTCTCGAAGGGCGTCGGCGAGCGAGCGTCTCGCCTAGATGTCGCCACTGCTTTCCACAAAACTGCTGATACGGTGAGTAGAGTTGGCAAAAGATGTTAAAGAAGAAGTATAATTCACTCATAATTGCTAAAATCTTAGATATCTTGTTTGATTGTAGTTCTATTCTGATTAGTTACTTCTGTTTCCTGAATATCTTAACACTTATGTTGCTGGTCGCTTATTTTGTCCATTAAAATAATGATGTGAAAACCTGGAAAATGACTGAAACCCTGGCATATGGGTACTCATCTGAGAGCACTCAGCGAGAGCTATCCAATGAATACCAATATGACAGGGTGTGGATGGTTTTCAAAAATCTTTGCATCCTTGTGCTTTGGATGAAAGTGGCCTTAGCAATAGAAGGGTTAAAGAATAGATACGATTCACTCATAATAACTGAAATCTTAGATATCCTGTTTGGATGTAGCTGTATTGTAAATAGATACTTCTGTTTCCTAAATATCTTAAATGTTATGCTATTTTATATATAGCAATATTTAGCTGCTTTATCCTATTCAACTGACTGGGTGCTGTCTTGTATTTGTGTAGCAGCATTGTAACTAGTTTCCTTGGTTTTACTTTTAAAAAAACTGGATACTATCCTTTTATTGTAAATTATATCATGACTAGTTACATGGGTTTGTTCTTTGCTCTCCTTGTAATAGTTTTGTAACCAGTTGTCTAGTGATTCTGTCTGTTTGTAGCAAAAGTGTAACTAGTTATCTAGTGATTCTGTTTGTTTGTGGCAGTATTGTAACTAATGACCAGGGCTGTTCTTTTTCTCTGTAGCAATATTGTATCTAGTTATTGGGTTTGTTTGTAGCAGTATTGTAACTAATTATAGCTAGGAAAGTTTTCCTGTTTCTTTGTAGCAATATTGTAACAAGTTTCTTAGCTTGTGTACTGTTTCTTTGTAGCAATATTGTATCTAGTTATTGGGTTTGTTTGTAGCAGTATTGTAACTAGTTGCTACTAGGAAAGGTCTCCTGTTTCTTTGTAGTAATATTGTACCAAGTGTGTAAGCTTGTCTACTGTTTCTTTGTAGCAATAGTGTAACTAGTTACCATAGGTTAGCCTGTTATAGTAATTTGTTACTTGGTTGTTGTTCTGTGTGTTTGTAGCATTATTCTAATGGATGAATGCAACTTCACTTGTGAACCTTTATATTTTTCTCAGCTTTTGGATAACATAGAAGAGGGGATTCTAGTTGCAATAAGGGAGGCCAGGAGGGGAAAATGTTACTTATTTGTTGTCCTATGTGTTTATAGCAGTATTGTAAGGGAGGAGTGTACCTTCACTTTTGATCCTATGTGTTTATAGCAATATTGTAATGAAAGAATTTGACTTCACTAATGATCCTCTTTGTTTTCTCTCAGCTCTTGGATAACATAGAAGAGATTCTGGTTGCAATAAGGCAGACCCAGGAGTTGCTGTCCTATGTGCTTAAAGCAATATTGTAATGGATGAATGCAACTTCACTTGTGAACCTTTATATTTCTCTCAGCTCTTGGATAACATAGAGGAGTGGTTGCAATAAGGGGGACCCAGGAGGGGAAGTTGTTACTTAGTTGTTGTCCTGTGTGTTTCTACAAGTATTGTAATGGATGAATGTAACTTCACTCATGTTTTCCTTTGTTTTCTCTCAGCTTTTGGATAACATAGAGGAGATCCTGGTTGCAATAAGGCAGACCCAGGAGGGGAAGTACCAGGTGCGTGAGCTGCTGGGTAAGCACGCTGGGAACAGGGACCGCCTGGAGCGAGACTACAGGGAGGCCCTCAGGATGGGACGCGCGCTGCTGGAGAGGATGTCCCTGCCAGTCATCACACAGGAAGGGTATGTACACAACATATAGTTGTAGTAATGAATAAATGGATGAATGAAGATCTAACCCTTATGCTGCTGGTGGCTAATTTGACCAATACAAAATGATTAAAAAAAACCTGAAAAATGATTGAAACCCTGGCACGTGGGTATCCATCTGAGAGCACTCAGCGAGAGCCTTCCAATGAATACCAACAAGACTGGGTTTAGATATTTTTCAAAAATCTTCGCATTTTTATCCTTTGGACGAAACTAACCTCCGCATTGAAAGGGTTGAAGGCACATTGTCACTGTCCAATTTCTGGCCAGCGATGTGGGGTTAGGCGGTGGTTTTTGGTGACTACTCCAATTTCCCTCCACTGTCCTGGGTCCAAATTCCGACGTGTGACAAAGTTGCCTGTGATGTGGGGTTAGGTGGTGGATTTTGGATTTTGCTGGGTACTCTTGATTTCTTTCACCACTTACATCACTAGCTAGTCAAGACCTAGCTGCAACATTGCAAAAACGTGACGATAAAATTGACATTCCAAATTCCATACGAGTCTGGGTGGGTCATATGCAATATGGCAGGAAAAGTGACAAAATTCCAAATTCCGAATACTATTATTTCTTTGCTCTTTCAGGGGTGAGAAATGCATCAAGTTGGATGATTCGGGTGCTATCGAGGTGATCCGGGGGAAGGTTCTTATCATGGAGGAGAAAATGGCGCAGCTCAACTCTCGCTGGAAGGAGCAGGAGGATATCGCCACCAAGGGCGGCTCTCAGGCGTGGAGAGTGCCCCTACCAGGAGCGCCATCTAGAGTCAGCCCCGGGAACTACAGGCAAGCGCCTTGGCCGCAGATAGAAAGACTGCTCGGCGAGGTAAGGAATTTTATTTGGAAAAATTCTTATTTTATTTTCAGCTATTCTGTATCTGTATGTATTATCGATGACCAGTATTTGATGCTTCTGTTTTCCTGAATTCATTTGGAACGATAGTGAAATATTGTCCTTCTGTACAGAATGAATAGATATTCTTCATAAAAAGGTGTCATTACTTGGTAAAAACTACCTTTTATTATCAACATTGGATATCGCAGGCCTATTATTCTATGAGAAGTCTGCTTGGAATTTTCTGGTTGGATTTTTCCACTAAGAAAATACCAGTTATTTCGAGGTCAAGAAAATTGATAATTGATAATATTTATAATTATCATGATTATTTGCATTAAATGAGCGTATTAATATTGTAAAAAAGTGAGACATTGAAAATTGACAATCATTGTGTAGATTATATGTTGATCCAGTTGGCTGTTCATGAAGTGCTAGTCAGTCCTGCCTCTCAGTGAGGTGTTCATACTGTATGGTGCTGCCACCATGTGGTGGAAATGGAAACTAATGTGTTGATTCCTCACAGCTGACAGCTGAGCATAAACAAACATGGTTGCATCATCTTGCACTACTTAGAGGTGCTGAAAACTTATTTGACAATTAAATTGCTGGGTTTATTTGCCCAAATATTGAGTATTTGCCCAATCTGCATGAGAATGTGGCTTATGATAAAAAAAAGAGAGATTTATTTGGAAAAATTCTCATTTTATTTTGAGCAATGCTGTATGTGTATTAAATGTCGGTCCAGTATTTGATGTTTCTGTTTTCCTGAATTTGTTCAGAACAATATTGAAATAGATTCTTTCTGTACGGAAAGAATAGATATTCTTTGTAAAAAAGTGTCATAGTGTGCCAATATCTACTATAAGGCCTATTCTTTGAAAAGTCTGTTTGGAATTTGCTGGTTGGATTTTCCCGGAAGAAAATAGCAGTTTCAAGGTCAAGATAATTTACTCTGAGTATTTATAATTATCATGATCATTTGCATAAAATGAGCTCCTTTATTGAAAGGAATTGTGTAGGTTACATGTTGCTTTAGTTGGCTGTTCATGAAGTGAAGTCAATCCTGCTCTCAGTGAGGTGTTCATACTGGATGGTGCTGCCACCATGTGGTGGAAACGGAAACTAATGTGTTGATTCCTCACAGCTGACAGCTGAGCATAAACAAACATGGTTGCATCATCTTGTACTACTCAAAGGCGCTGATGACTTATTTGGCACTCAGACTGCAGTGTGTATTTGCCAAAATATTGAGTATAGGTTACACAGCGAGATCTGTCTGCTACAAGTCAATGTGATTTTTGTCTAAGATAATGGTGCCTGTTATTTTCAAACATTGACATGTTTTTGCCTCATCAGGTTCTGAAATTCATTTTTGTGGAGTCACGCTTGTGTGTTCTTACTAATGGTTTCATACTCATTCCCAAAGTATGGGGTAAACAGACTTCTATATCTTATCTGTGTCTAATCGTATTTATAGATCATAGTTATTGTAAAGGAATGTTGGCAATCCTCGCACATATTCACAGTGTGCCCTGGTGGAGAGAAGTGGAACTAAAACTAATTATGTAAGCTGCAATGGTTTTCTTTAACATAACCATAAGTTCGGATCATCCCATCATTGCCCCTAGGATTTGCCTGAGCCGTATTCCACCAATGAGGATGCAGTACCAGTATTCTGGTTGCTTCTCTGAAACCCGTCTTAGAGGGAGGATGGGGAGGAGAATAGCTGGCATTCCGCAGGCTCCATTTAGCACAAACATGCTTTTAGATTGGCAGCTCAAAGCTCTCTCTCTTTCTCCTCTTGAGGGCTGAAAAAAGCACCTGATAAACACAAGCAGCAGCAGCAACTTTCCTTTGAGATGCTGCAGTCCCACTTAACCATTTCATTCCCAAGTCACCCCAAAGGTAGTTAGCTGATTTATTGGTACCTTAACCCATTAATGCTTAAGGCTTCATTCGGAAATTGTCGTCTGGAGCGATGATACTTTTGACAATAACTTTTGAATTGGGAATTATTTTACAAAATATTTGAAGGAGAGTTGTTGGTAATGTTCTGATCATGATTTCTCCTTCAAATATTTTGCCAATTGTGCTAAAACCTGAAAGATTTCTTCAAAATTGTCAGGCCGGTTTTGGCCGCTGTGAGCATTAATGGGTTAAAACAATTTCAGGATACGATACGTTATTGATAGACCTGAACCATATGATACCTAAACTATATTTTTAGCGATAAAGCCTGCATTCCATAGACCTAATTATTTTTAATTTGTCACTGTCAGCTTCGGGAATTTCAGTAATATAGGGACACATTCCTTTGCATGGAGATGTCCATCATTTATTACATCAATTACATCATTTCATATATATTTCAAATCTTAAACAATATGTACGATTCTTAACTTTTTTGGCACAATAAATTTCCTCATTTGATACCGGTATTTAATAGTGTATCGAGTACTGGTATCTATCACTGATTTTGGATGATACTTCTTCGATCCGAACATTTTGCACAATGTATTTAAAGAAGAAATGTGTAACAGAACCCAATTCATGACTCTCTTCCAAATACTTAGCGAGTTCATTCTTATTTCCAAAGTTCTTTTTAAAAGTATCATACAGACAACATTGTGTCAAGAAGAGTTGTAGATAAATTTTGAAAACTCTCCTTCAAATATTTTTAAAATATTGCTTTCATTAGGGAGAGATCACCAAAATGGTCAGGTAGTTTTGGCTGCTGCAGGTATGAATTGGTTAACCCTTATGCTGCTGGTGGCTAATTTTGCCAATACAAAATGATGCAAAAATCCTGAAAAATGACCGAAACCATGGCAAATGGGTACTCATTTTAGAGTACTCAGCGAGAGCTTTCAAATGAGTACCAACATGACAGGGTTTCGATGGTTTTCAAGGATGTTTGCGTTTGTGTGTTTTGGATGAAAGAAGCCTTAGCATGGGAAGGGTTAATGGGTTAAGCCGTGAGCATGCTTCTGAGTGGGTGGATTTCTGCCAGTTGCTATTCTTGATGAATGCAGCGAAATGTTAGAGGACAAAGTAGCTCAGTTGGTTAGGTGTCGGACTAGTAATCAGAGGGTCGCTGGTTCGATTCCCCGCCACTCCGGGCACTTTGGTCGTTCTTGGGCAAAACAGTTTATTCCATATTGCTTCAGTCTACCCAGCTGCAAAATGGGTACCTAGCATAAATAAGGCAGTGCTTAGAGTGTGTGCGCTATATGCTGCCAGTTGCTCTGGAATATCCCCTGGGGGATTGAAATGGTTTCTGTATGTACAGTGCCTGCTAGGGGAGGAAGGTCGTGTGAGCACTTCGGTGGATACAAGACTATAAACCGAATACCTTTACCTTTAGAGGAGAGGAGAGCAGCGTCAGCACTTTGAAGTCTGCTGAGCCTATCCTACCAACCGCAGAATTCTCTCAGAACACCTAGCTTATTAACCCGTTAACACTCAGAGCGGGCAAAACAGGCCTGGCGATTTGGAAAATATCATACTTCCAAAAGCATTATCTGAAAAATATTTGATGGAGAAATGTTGATTAGATGTTAAACAACAGTTCTCCTTCAAATAGTTTGTGAACTTTCACTTTATTCCGGAGTTATTTTCAAAAGTATGAGAGTAGCAGACGATACTTTTTAGGGTAACTTGGAGTGCAAACAGGTTAAAGTCTGACTAAGCCTGAAGTTTGCCAGGAGGTTATTCATACCTAGACTGCCTAGGCAATGACAGAATTCATTTCTTCAACTATTTAGACAATCTATGATTAAGTGTATGTGTTTAACTTCCAATGATAAGATTTTTTTATAATCGTGTTTGAGGTATGCATTTTGACTGTATAATTTCCAATGATAAGATTTATTTAGAATCTTATTTGAGATATATGTATTTTGGTTGCATAACTTCTAATGAAGGAATTCTCTTTTAGAATCCTATTTCTAATGATAGATTTAAAAAAATCCTTTTTGAAGCATACATGTTTCACTTATAACTTCCAATGATAAGTTTTATTTAGAATCAGAAAATAAAATCACTAAATAAAAGTTTGCCAGGATGAACCCTTCTACCGAAGTGCTCACATGACCTTCCTCCCCTAGCAGGCCTGTACACACGGAAGCCATTTCAATCCCCCGAGGGATATTCCAGAGCAAATGGCAGCATATAGCGCACAAGCTCTAAGCACTGCCTTATCAATGCTAGGTACCCATTTTGCAGCTGGGTAGATTGAGGCAAATTGGAATAAACTGTCTTGCCCAAGGACAGACCAAAGTGCCCTAGGCACACCCCTTAGCGATCCAAACTCTGTGTATAACTGTTTATCAACTCATTTACATCTGCTAGTCTTTCACCACTGCCAGAGTTCGGATCCCGGCCGGGCATGTGAAAAAGTTGCCAATGACTTGTGGTCAGGTGGTGATTTTAGCCGGGTACTCTGGTTTCCTCCAGCGCTAACAACCGGCTAGCTATGACCAGGGTGCAACAAAGGTTTCAAAACATTACTTGCCGAGCAGGGTAAGCTGCCCCTAAAGTTTACTTGCCCCGTCGGCACTTCCACTTGCCCCGCCACTCTGTTAAACAAAGGTGAGTTGCATTACGAGTGTTATGCCCAAAACATTACATGCCGAGCAGGGCATGTCAGGGTCTGCTTGCCTGATTGCCGCTTTTTGCCGAATTCACTTGCAACTTGCAATGGGGCAAGTGGTTATGTTGCATTCTTGCAGAATAAGTGATGAAAGTGGAAATTCCATGCCTGAATGTATCATAAGCATAGTTTTTTATGCCCAAGGTTGGCACATGTTGCTGTTGGTATCTTCTCTCACTCGTCGAAACACTGTATCTCTTGCATCATGGCTTGTGTATTTTTAGAGAACCTCGATCGTAACATAGTTGTCTGATGCGTTTAAACACTCTTACAGGATGATGAGAAGTTCTGAGAAATATTAAAATGAAATATTTTTAGGGTTCTTTTTAATGTTGGGTATTTAGATTGTAAAAAGATATTATTAGCTTTAGGAGAAATTTAAGAATTTCGCTAAACTTGGAAAAAGTTACATTTCACTAATGATTAATCCTTATGCTGCTGGTAGATAATTTGACCAATACAAAAAGATGCAAAAAACCTGAAAATGACTGAAACCCTGTCACATGAGTAATCATCTGAGAGTACTTCATGAGGGCTTTCCAATGAATACCAACATGACATAGTTTGGATGATTTTCATAAATCTTCGCATCTTAAAGTAGCCTCAGCATTGGAAGGGTTTAACCCTTTATCACTCAATGACGCAATAACGCATTACATGAGTGCAGCTGCACTTCCTCAGTAGCGAGTTATTGCGTCATTGCATTTGTGCACTTATTCCTACGAAGCGAGTTTTGGCGTATTTTGGGTACCACGATCTTAGATCGCTGGTACACAAATGATTGTTAAATAAAGATAAAAATTTATTGCCCTTACCTTTTAATCGTAATCTATAGTTATTTAATGCTTATTTTCTGACTCGAAGTCCGTGATTTTCGGCGGGAAAACTACGGGAAAACCCCCTCCAAATATGGAAGTCATGGGGAATTCCCGCCAGTGATGTCGTCGTGTTGTGGCGTCCTTAGCAACACACAAAACCATTGATATTCTCTCGTGTTTTTTCGTTGTTTCTGCCATCAAATGGCTAGTTTAAACCAGGAAAATTCCGATGAAGAGTGGAAGAGGATCGACTATTGTCCCCTTCACGATCCATGGGAATCAGACGATGATATCCCACTCATTTAACCACTCAACGAAGACGAACTTGCCGAGGTGCGTCAAGCACAAAATCAGACAAGAAATCAACTTTTAAGTTGATATATTGTAGACACAAATAATATCATATTTAACGAAATGAAAGATACAAATAAAAAATGGAAATTACTCGTTTAACTTGTTTAAAGCACTGCTCCCTATGCACTGCAGTGCACTACGCACTGCGCAACAATGTCTCTGAGGAGTAACCCCTCATGCAGTGCAGGGGACATGGCAACATTGTTGCATTGAGTGATATAGGGTTAAGGAATATTCCTGGTTCTTGCCATGTGCTTGCTTATTGTATGCTAATATGTAAGCTGAATGGAATAGTGATGCTATTTTAACCCATGAGTTCCTTTAGAAAATTGTCATCTAAATTTTTTTGACAATAACTTGGAAAATAAGAATGCTCAATACAAATTATTTGATGTAGAATTGTTGGTAGTCAGGCCGCTTTTGGCTGCTGTGAGTATTGATGGGTTAAGGAATTTTTTCACTTTTCACTTGCATAGTAACTTTATTGCTGTCATAAAGGATTGTGCAGTTTGGTACCCCATTAGACCATTTAGTTGTCAGAAATTACTTGTATCACTGCGTCTTTCAGTATGGCTTGACCTTAATGACCTCCAATCTAGAATCCTGATATTCAGCATTACTGTCATAAAGAACTTGGTAGGGCCACCAGTGTTTACATTTTGGTAGCCTAGTGGGCCCTGAAGTTGATTAAAACTGCATTTCTCACTGCCCTTTCAAATAAGGTTGACCTTAGTTACCTCCAGATCTTGGACCCTGCTACACTGGCAGAAAATCTGACATTACTGTCATTATGGACTTGACAGGGCCACCAAATTTTGCATTTTGGTACTCTATTAGGCCACTAAGTCGTTAGAAATTACTTGTAGCACTGCCCTTTCCAGTATGGGTTGACCTTAGTGACCTCCAGTGTTAGACCCTGTAGTCTGGAACCTTGGTAGTAAATCAAATGTGACACTATTGTTATAAAGTCGTCCACGTCTGATATCTATTATTGTCATAAAGGACTTAACAAGGCAACTAAAATTTGCTTTTTGGTAAGCCATCGGGCCCTTAATTTGTCTGAAACTGCTTGAATCACTGCCCTGGAACCTTGGTATACTGGAAGAAAATCAAATTTGGCATTAGTGTCATAAAGGACTTGTCACTCTCACATTTCACTTGCCTGCTCATCATGTTTTGCTATCTCAGCCTATGTTTTGAAACACAGTTGATTTATGGCATCTCCAACCCCAGAAAGTGCTGACTGAACAGAACAGGCCTAACATTTACAAGCAGGACAGCTATTTTGGGGCGGAAGCGGAGAAATGTGTTAGCAGTAGGAAAAAATGTGCAGTTACGCAGGCTTTTCTGAAAGATGTCTTGGAAGATAAGCTCAGGTTGCTTTGAAGGGTTCGGTATAGAACAAACAGGAAACTACAGTGCAGGAAATGATGATGTTGATGATGATGATTAGGAGGAAGAGATGGTAGTGGTTATGGCAGGGAATGAGGGTAATGATATTAATGATTATGATGATCACAATGATGAGGGGAAAGAAGACGAGGAGGAGGAGGAAGAAATGGTGTTAATTATAGCGGATAATGAAGATAATGATATTAATGATGATGATGATGATCACGATGATGAGGGAAAAGAAGTGGTGGAGGGGAAGGAGGAGGAAGAAATGGTGTTGATTATAGCAAATAATGAAGATAATGATATTAATGATGATGATGATGATGATGATCACGATGATGAGGGAAAAGAAGTGGTGGAGGGGAAGGAGGAGGAAGAAATGGTGTTAATTATAGCAAATAATGAAGATAATGATATTAATGATGATGATGATGATGAAGATCACGATGATGAGGGAAAAGAAGTGGTGGAGGGGAAGGAGGAGGAAGAAATGGTGTTGATTATAGCAAATAATGAAGATAATGATATTAATGATATTAATGATGATGATCACGATGATGAGGGAAAAGAAGTGGTGGAGGGGAAGGAGGAGGAGGAAATGGTGGTGATTATAGCGAATAATGAAGATAATGATATTAATGATGATGATGATGATGATGATCACGATGATGAGGGAAAAGAAGTGGTGGAGGGGAAGGAGTAGGAAGAAATGGTGTTGATTATAGCAAATAATGAAGATAATGATATTAATGATGATGATGATGATGAAGATCACGATGATGAGGGAAAAGAAGTGGTGGAGGGGAAGGAGTAGGAAGAAATGGTGTTGATTATAGCGAATAATGAAGATAATGATATTAATGATGATGATGATGATGAAGATCACGATGATGAGGGAAAAGAAGTGGTGGAGGGGAAGGAGGAGGAAGAAATGGTGTTGATTATAGCGAATAATGAAGATAATGATATTAATGATGATGATGATGATGAAGATCACGATGATGAGGGAAAAGAAGTGGTGGAGGGGAAGGAGTAGGAAGAAATGGTGTTGATTATAGCGAATAATGAAGATAATGATATTAATGATGATGATGATGATGAAGATCACGATGATGAGGGAAAAGAAGTGGTGGAGGGGAAGGAGTAGGAAGAAATGGTGTTGATTATAGCAAATAATGAAGATAATGATATTAATGATGATGTGAGATGAATAGGAGGGGAGAAGTAAAAGATGGTGCTGGTGAAAAAGGATGATAATGATATCAATGTCATTCTCAAGCATACAATTGAAGTTTCTACACCTCAATATAATTCCCATGACATTGTATATTGACACCTGATATTAATGAGTAACTACATGTTTATGGTTGTAACCTCAGTATATTGTTGTCTCCCTTGAAAACTAGGACGCCCTAAAATTTCACAATTGTCAATTTTGGACAACCAGTTTCTAAATCCTGGCTTAGACCCTGACTCAGATGATCTGCAATCATGCCCCCTGAGATTTACATGCACCTCAGACAAGACCTCTTGGGGTCTTTCAGGTCGTATTGCTGTGAATCACCTCTGGAGGGGGCTATGTGGTATGTCTGGCCTAGGAAAGTGCTGACTCTCCTCAACACGCTAACATTTACCAGCAGCGTATAGCTATTTAAAGCTCACAGCAGAGATAGGAGCAAGATGTCTCCCAATGTTTTGCCTTTAAGGCCTAAAAAAAAAGATGTTTGTTTCCTGTAACCCTACCCTAACAAGTTTTTATTCAAAAAGATCCCTACCCTAAAGTTTTTACCGCCCTCTCAACTCCCAAACGACGTAAAACATGCATAATACACACATTTTTGACCAAAAAAATAATGAAAAAAAATCTTTTTACTCATCTACCTAGCCTATTTATTTTCAGACCGTTACAGGAGACAAACAATTTCTTTGTTTAGGCTTAACCAACTGATATCTTAACGTCTCACCTTTCTGACTAGTTTGTCTTTTTCATCTGGAAATATGGAGTTGTTGTTTAACCCATTAAATCATTTGAGAAATTGTCTTTATCTCTTCATCTGGACCTATAATACTTTTGACAAATAATATGGATGAGGAAACTGATCTTATGTTCTCATTCATGTGTATCCATGGAATATTTTCGCAACTGAACATTTGTCTAAAAGTTTTTACCCAAATTGTCAGGCTGCTTTAGGCCATTTCAAGTACTGTATATTAGTTTAACTAATCAATAAACTATTTACTTGTATTACTATCATGTTAGAAATATTTTTTCTGTATTATTTGGTACTAGCATATATATATGTATATATAT
>OZ012699.1:4592208-4617208 GCA_963942565.1 Maea johnstoni
TTCAGGAGAAGTCACTGGTTCCTGCTGACTCTTCTCCAGTCATTTTAGTTATGCTTGAATTGAGATGAAGAACCAGCTCTTAACATTTCCCAACAAAAGTATTACATTACAACAGTTATCAACCCTTTAATAGATAGATAAAAATAGTATACCACTAACTAACTTCAAATGTGTTTTTATATCGTGGCATACGCAAAGTAAATAATTTTCGAAAATGTGACCCAATCACGGTCGACGAATGACAAATGCGGGACTGTGCTCTATTAATAGCCATGAGCGGCGATAAAAGATGCAAATACACCCACAGAGGTGTAAAAGGTACCTAATTCGGTAATGTGACAAAATCATGAATCTTTCTTTTAATAGAAATATTCTAAACTATTTACAATTTCGATAAAGTTAAAGTTGAACAGTTTTATTTAATCAAATAACTTGCAAAAGTTAATTAGGTCAACTACTCTAAGCACATTACTGTACTCCAATCTACCTATATACGTAGCATCATTGGCATTGTTAAGGCAAGCACAACCGATGGTTGTTGCGCTTCCCTGGGCTCCCTTCCGATTCGTCATCAGATCGGGAGCGCGAGGGGATTGCTAATTATGAGTGTGGGTGTGTCGGTGGTTCGCCCCGATACCCTCCACTGACCTTGACCGTGGCCTGCCGTTTGGACCACGGCCCTGTCCGAATTTTGAGTCCCTGCTGGGGGGCATGAAAGATTGATGCCTTTGACATAAAAGCAAGCGGCGGATTGGTTTCCCTATCATCCACACCTAATTACATGCGCCCTAGCAGCAACTTGGCAGAAAAACTGACCAAAAATGAAAATTCAAAATTGAAGTTTTAGTGTGTTCCTGCGCGGCAGCGTAAGCAGGGTCTACCAACTGCAAGATCGCATTAGCATGCGATACCTTCACTTCCCTAACCCCGAGAATACTCGTAGCATTAAGAAACTACGAACAAATATGTAAATTTAACTGAATGACCAAAGTTCGTGGAGGATAACTAAGACGACTGCCAATGACATGAGCTTCAGCCGATTTAGCATCTCATTTATCAATTTCATATCTGATAGCTGAGCTTTTTGAACTTTTGGTACATAAGTTAGGTAGCCCCACGTGTGTGGTCGCAGGGATATCTGTGTGCTCTAATATTTATTTCATTAAACGAATTGCCGAACGAAAAAAAAAAGGATTTCTCTAATTCCTCTACCTGTTACAACTGCCGAAATACGCCCTAGCCGCAATTTGGCAGAAAAAACTGACAAAAAATGAAAATTCCAAATTCTGGTCTCAACGTGTTCCTGAGCGGCAGCACAGGCAGGGTCTACCAACTGCAAGTCCGCAGTTCGTGTAGAATGTGATACCTTCACTATTCTACCCTGGAGAATACTCGTAGTTTCATTAAAAGAATTGCCAAACGAAAAAAAAAAGATTTCTCTAATTCCCCCACCTGTTACAACTGCCGAAATACGCCCTAGCCGTAATTTGGCAGAAAAACTGACAAAAAATGAAATTCCAAATTCTGGTCTCAGCGTGTTCCTGAGCGGCAGCACAGGCAGGGTCTACCAACTGCAAGATCGTAGTTCGTGTAGAATGCGGTACCTTCATTACCCTACCCTCGAGAATACTCGTAGTTTCATTAAAAGAATTGGCATACGAAAGAAAAAGGATTTCTCTAATTTCTCCACCTGTTACAACTGCCGAAATACGCCCTAGCCGCAATTTGGCAGAAAAAAACTGACAAAAAATGAAAATTCCAAATTCTGGTCTGAACGTGCACAGGCAGGGTCTACCAACTGCAAGGTCGTAGTTCGTGTAGAATGCGATACCTTTACTACCCCACCCTCGAGAATACTCGTAGCGTTATGAAATTACGAACAAATATGTTAATTTTACTGAATGACCAGAGTTTGTGGAGAATAACAGGGCGGGTACTTTCCAGTTAATTACAAATTTATAAATCAATAGTTGTTGCTTTGTTTTTATTTTTGCATTTCCACCATTTGAAATTCGCCCAAAGTATGCCTTTATTAGGCAGATATTACATGCACCTGGATGGTAGGGCCTTTTTGTGACTACTGTGAAAGCTTTGACATGTCCAGGGCATCATGTTTGATTGTTAACCCACATTAACCACCTGCATTAACCAATGATTAAGATAAATGATTTCGCATCGTTTTTCTAGGGTTGTCCTGCCACTGAAGAATCAGTGATATTAATATTTCATATTTTCCTTTGAATATAACTCCATTCTCTGAGTGCAATTTAACTGCCAGCAGACTCCCCACAGGGCTTGTCTTTTGAAAAAATGGCTTTCTGGCATGTACATTTTAGTTTCCACTTGCCCGAATTGGCAAGCTAATTTTCTGAGCTGTCCACATATCTTTGTATAGAAAATGCGGCGCAAATACCTAGAAATATGTAAACAATGTAACAAAATCGGAAAGAAAATAGTTTTCAAATCATTAAATCCATAATAGATAATACATGCCATTCTAGAATATGTTATAACGTATTTCAGGCAAGCCACAAATTATGTCGGGCAAGTAGAAATTATTAACTACTTGCCCAGCAAGGAAAGTTAGTTCTGAAACTTATGTTGGTGCCTGTGGTCCCTCACTCTTCTTCGCATGGCTAGACATTCACAATTGGTCAGAATATTAGGAAAAGGATGTAAGCTTTAACATATGTAAAAATCTCAAAATGACCCTTTATTCACAAATTAACCCCATAAGCCACCTTAAGTATGTTGAGGGGCTCTTGAACATAAGCTGCTGCTGCTATATTTACAGTAGTTTATTTATTTAGGAGCCTGGACGAAAGCTAGTGTGGACTATTGGGAATGTGTGGGAGGCATGATAAGCCATCTCTATTTACCCCTTATATATGCTGCTGGTGGCTAATTTAACCATTACAAAATGATTAAAAAAAACCCTGAAAAATGACCGAAATCCTGGCACTTGGCTACTCATCTGAGAGTGCTCAGTGAGAGCTATCCAATGAATACCATGATGATAGGGTTCAGATGGTTTTCAAATATTTTTGCCTCCTTGAGTTTTCAACAAAAGTAGCTATCAGCATTAGAAGCGTTAGTTACTATTTGGTACCAGGACATGTGGTGTAGAAAAATTGGTGTTTCTGAATATAAAAACAAAACAAATTTATTTATTTACATGCATTTGAGATTTTTGTCATTCCCTAAGTACTGCTAGGTTATATTGCTATCGGAATGAGACGCCGACTCTTTCTCCCTTTAGTCAGAGTTATATATATAGCCTAGGTCACGTATATCTCTAATTTTGTAAAAGGTCGAAAAGGGTCTTTTGGTTACAGGGAACTTAAAGATAGCACCTTAAAAACACAACCAATTAGGTAATAAATTCATCGAATAAAATTCACAAATAGGGTTATAGGAAGTAGTAATTTCTCAGACTATCATGTAGAGCTTGAGGGTTGCTCAAAAGAATTTGTCTATTCGTTAGTTTGTTGAGTTATACTGCTGGCGTGATTGGGGTGGAGGAGTTAGTTCCGGCTTCCAGCCTCACTCCGTTATTTACATAGAACCAGCTGCCCTGACGAGCCATTCCAAAGAAGACCTGAAAGTTAGAAACTTTAGCCTCCTTTCTGCACATCCTGGTCCATCAGGGCTTGAAAGGAAGCTCATTTCTACGTCCTGGTCCATCAGGGCTTGAAAGGGAGCTCATTTCTACGTCCTTGTCCATCAGGGCTCGAAAGGAAGCTCATTTCTACGTCCTGGTCCATCAGGGCTTGAAAGGGAGCTCATTTCTACGTCCTGGTCCATCAGGGCTTGAAAGGAAGCTCATTTCTACGTCCTGGTCCATCAGGGCTTGAAAGGAAGCTCATTTCTACGTCCTGGTCCATCAGGGCTCGAAAGGAAGCTCATTTCTACGTCCTGGTCCATCAGGGCTTGAAAGGGAGCTCATTTCTACGTCCTGGTCCATCAGGGCTTGAAAGGAAGCTCATTTCTTAGTCCCTGTCCATCAGGGCTCTAAAGGAAGCTCATTTCCTAGTCCTGGTCCATCAGGGCTTGAAAGGAAGCTCATTTTTTAGTCCTGGTCCATCAGGGCTTGAAAGGAAGCTCATTTCTTAGTCCTGGTCCATCAGGGCTTGAAAGGAAGCTCATTTCTTAGTCCTGGTCCATCAGGGCTTGAAAGGAAGCTCATTTCTTAGTCCTGGTCCATCAGGGCTTGAAAGGAAGCTCATTTCTTAGTCCTGGTCCATCAGGGCTTGAAAGGAAGCTCATTTCTTAGTCCCTGTCCATCAGGGCTCTAAAGGAAGCTTATTTCCTAGTCCTGGTCCATCAGGGCTTGAAAGGAAGCTCATTTTTTAGTCCTGGTCCATCAGGGCTTGAAAGGAAGCTCATTTCTTAGTCCTGGTCCATCAGGACTTGAAAGGAAGCTCATTTCTTAGTCCTGGTCCATCAGGGCTTGAAAGGAAGCTCATTTCTTAGTCCTGGTCCATCAGGGCTTGAAAGGAAGCTCATTTCTTAGTCCTGGTCCATCAGGGCTTGAAAGGAAGCTCATTTCTGAGTCCTGGTCCATCAGGGCTCGAAAGGAAGCTCATTTCCTAGTCCTTGTCCATCAGGGCTCGAAAGGAAGCTCATTTCTTTGTCCTGGTCCATCAGGGCTTGAAAGGAAGCTCATTTTTTTGTCATGGTTCAGCAGGGCTTGAAAGGAAGCTCATTTCTTACTCATGACTGTGCGCTATCAGCCAAATAAGTTTGTATCTCTTCAGCTAGCAGGGCTTGAAATTAACTTAGTTTATTCGAAGAGTTACTTTCTCTGCTGTCTGTTCTGTATATTCAGAACTTAAGAGAAGAGTGCAGTTAACACATTGGCATGTACCTGTTGAAGCTCTTGATGAATACACTGAGAAGGCAGTCTGGGATATTTCTATCTGCTAGAGCCCTTTTTTCTGGGCTTAATTTTAAACTCAACTCTGCCATGAGGGATTAAAAATTAGGTTTATTTCCTAGAGAGATAGGCTGTGATGTATAATGACCTCTCTATAGCGGACTGCACTTCCTGGCTTTGGGATGTCTGCAATGGTGCTCAGTTTTTAGATAACCAAGAAGAGGTGAAGTCAGGTAACGGCATCAGTCAGCATCTCCTGGCACAGCCCTGCCATCTTCTTCTCTCCCGGCGCCATTAGCCCATTCATTCCTCTAGCAGCCCTAAAAAGACTTATTTGGTGATATTTCTCCACATGGTCTTAGCCAGCAGGGCGTCTGGGTGTCTTTTTGGACACCCAAACCCTTAAAAAGCACCCCTCAGGACACCCAAATCTTTTTGTGAGGAATTTCTAAAAAAAGGTCAATCTTAAGCATATAATTGAATCTTCTCATCTCCATATGATTCCCATTGACATTGTTTAAGGATATCATGCCTTATTTTGATAAATTTATACATGTTTATGGTTGAAACCTGAGTATAATGTGATCCCCCTTAAAAATTTGGACGCCAAAAAATCTTAGGGCGCCCAATTTTGGGCAACCAGTTTCCAAATCCTGGCTAAGACCCTGTTTCTCCAACAGAAAAAAATATTCAGAAAATACTCAAGGAAGAAGAGTTATTTGGAACTCAAGAAACTACTCTCCAAATAATTTCTGAATTCTTACTTCTTTTAAAGAGTTTTGTCACATGTATCTTAACCCATCCATTCTTATGGATTCCTCTAAAAAATATCTTCAAATAGGGATCTATATGATACATGAGAATTAAGAATGATTTACAGATCATAAAAAGTGACAACCCCTCCTTGCCTTATCCCCCTTCTCTTATACACTATAAAAAGAATACTTTTCAACCCCATACACAAACACATCTGAACCCTACACCCCAAAGCTCATCACATGTGACAACCCTCCCCTGTCTTATCTTTCCTCCACTTCAAGCACCCCAAACCATACTCAAAACCTACCTCCTTCCTCTTTTTAAAGCACCCTGAAGTATAGTCTAGCCAGGACTTTGAAAGTGGGTGCCCAAAATGGGATATCATAAAACGTTTATGCATCCAATATTCTAAGAATCCCTAGCATTCACAATGAAGTGATGATTTCAAAATCATTTGCTAGAAATTTGCATTTCTAGAAATTCCCCACAAGAAATGGGTGTCCTTAAGTTAGATTTTTGAGTATTAGGGTGTCGAAATGACACCCAGACTCTCTGGTGGCGTAAACTCTGGACAGTTATGGATACCACCTATTAATAATAATAATAATAATAATCTTTATTTCAAGAGGTAACACAGTCAAATGATACATTGATCTTCCCTGTGGCCCTCAGTATACAACATCTTTATTGTACCCCAGCCCTCGGGTCACATGGTTACAAAATAGCTTTACATATTGTTCATTTAAGTACTCTGTTTTAAAAGAATGAAGAGAACTTGCCATTCTCAAGCTCGAATTAGGTGAGTTCCAATATTGATTGATATAGGTCTTCATTAATTTGTTACAAAGCTCACATGGTGGCAATATTCAAACTGAGCTTTCACACAGCACCTGGGGGCAAAAATTGTCTGTGCTCCAGGACGTGAAAATTTGGACACCCCGCCCCTGTTTGATCTCCCCTCCTCTCCTAGCACCCTGAAGGCTTGGCGTGGCTTGGCGTGGGTTCTGGTGATGTCATCGTGGCATCACCCTCTGCTGTGCCGGGGTACTTATCTACAGCCGGGGAGTTTCTTGATGTTTGGTGTATGTTTACCACATGATATGTGTAGGGGGGCTAGGCTTGCTCTGCGCAGCCACCAAATATGGAACCTGGAGAGTCCATCTCATCCTACACTCTTGGAGGGGTGTAGGCTAGAAAAAAACTCCTCAGACTTTCTAAATAAATCCCAATAAAACTCAAAATCAGAACATATGTGATTAAAAGTCATATTTGATTTGTCGATTACTATGTGTATGCTATTAAGCTTGGTTGGGTTGAGTTGAATGCCTGTTGTGCGCTGGTCTGGAAGCTGACCACCCCTCAAGATAACCCCACTTGCTGGGAGCCAAGTTTGTAGTATATAGAGAGGGTGCTGGGCCGGGGCTCCTCAGATAGTGTATTGTTTAGAGCCGTTTCATTCCTCACTCACTACTGCATGCATGCCTATTTTATGTATATCCACTGCCCATCTATAATGTGTTGTTGTCTATAACATCAACAACAATAATAACAACAACAACAACAACAACAAACAACAATCAAGATGTCGGAGACAGGATCGGACTTAACAGACTTCTCGGAGTTCCTTCCGTCAACGACAACTATATCCACAGTAGCCGTTCAGGCTGGTAAAGCCAAGGTCGTCCTAGCTATTCTCAGAGTAAGTTTTTGCATATATGATTAATTTTTCATTTTTATATCTCAATATCCCTGTACGAGGGTAGATAGGTCAGGACAATAGGAGATCAAATTTATTGAATGTGCTATGCATATTTGAGATGCCAGTCCATCAGGAAAAACTTTTCTATATGCATTTTGGGATCTGACGTCAGAAACAACTAAGAGAAACTATGTTCCACTTTGAAATATTTTTTGCACCATTCAGATATTTCATATTACTACCTGTTTGAAGTATCTGAAAATCTTACTCTTTTGTATCATGAAATTATGAACTTTTCATGAAAGGAAACATTTATTAAAGAATTTTTTCCAAATTGATCTAGCATTCCAAGATGCCTGAGTTGTTTCCTTTTGGTTTTGATCTACAACTTCACATTGACTTCAAAATCTCCAATTTTATGGAGTAATCTTTGCTGTAAGGACTCCCTGTGTACTCAAATGTGAACTCCCAGAAAAGTTATCATTCACACTATGAACCCATGAATGTAGTTAAATGTGGGCTCAATCAGGTACCCTAAATCCTGCTCCCTGATTTATCAGTCAAGTATGTTTGGTGAGTCCAGTCCTGCTGATAATGTATCTTGGGTATTAAGGACACTCCTAAAACCAGATACACTCTATCAGTTTATATAGGCGAGACCAGGAACACAGAGAAGAAATACCATGTTGCACTGAGATGTAGACTGAAAATGGGTGAAAATGTACCAAATAGCTTGGGTATGAAAAGGAGGGAGCAAAAAAGAAGACCTCTAAAACTAGATACACTCTATTAGTCAGAAGGCGAGACCAGAAACACAGAGAACAAATTACCATGTCGGACAGACAATTAGTTTATGTAAAGTGAAAATGGGTGAAAATGTACCAAATAGCTTGGGTATGAAAGGGAGGGAGCAGAAATAAGGAAACTCTTGAAACCAGATACTCTGTACATATCAGTTAGAGGGAGAGACCAGAAACAGAGTGAAGAAATTGTGATATTCTTCTATATTGTAGTAGCTTGTAGACTTGAAACGGTTGAAAAAGTACCAAATGATTTGTTATGAAAATGAGGGAGCAGAAATAGGCACAAGAAATGGTAGTATTGTAAAGAATAGCAGTCTATAGTCTCTGAAATTGGTTGAAAATATATCAAATGATCATTTGTGAGATGTTGATTAGGTAAGAATGAAAAAAACAGCACCTTTTTCATAAGTTGATTTTTTTTCTCTATCGCTAAATTATAACATTTATCTTAACTGCTAGTTTTTAGTATCATAGTATACCTCATATGTGGTACACTAAGTTCTTGTAAATTAATAATTGCAAACATATATGAATAAATGTTTCGGGTTAGAAAAAAAGAAATGGAGGTCTGAACTTTCTTGCTGTGCCTGAGGAAAGTGCTGGAAGATTCTTCCGAGAAAAGTTTGGATTATTTTTGCTCTGGGAGGAATTGCGCAGATTCCTTGCAATGACGCTTGAGCTCATCATTGAGATATTAGAGCATCTGCATCATACAGGACCATCTCAAAATATCATTATTCAGTGTCCCCGGCCCCTCTCAAAAATCAGCATTGCGGTGTATGGATAAATAGCATATGATTGATATACACGGTGAAATACAATGATGAGTAGTAGGTGCCCAGGAACATGTATAGATAGTCTCAGACTTGTGCAGCATCAGCAAATCTCTGCAGTGCTTGGATGCTAAATTGGTTCCAGTTTCAACTTCCCAAATAGAACTTTTGGGTTTCCTTGCATAACGGAACACGGACTGAATCTACTGGATATATTTGATTGCTACCAGCCTTATCAAGATATTAAAACATTCACAGTTCACAGTTTGAGAGCAAAAAAGAGAATGAAATAAATGATGATTATAGTGAGGATAAAGATAATGGAGATGATGATGATGATAATATTAATGATGATTAAAATGATTTTGGTGATGATGATGATGATGATGATATTAGTGATTATTTCAATGGAGATAAAGATTATGGTCATGTTGCTGATTACTGATAAAGCATATGGTCATGATGATGATGATGTAAGTGATTATTATAAAGAGGATAAAGACTATGGTCATGATGATGATGATGATGATGATGATGATGATGATGATGATAAAGATGGTGAAGAACAATGTAGTACAATTAACAGAAAAAATGATTTAGATTTTTTCTTTCTTTAAGAATTTAAGTGATTATATGTGTTTGGATAAGTCCATTGTCAAATACATCAAAATTATAACTTTCTTATCTCGGTTGACTGGAGCGCCAAAGAGTATGTGTAATTCAGTAAAGCTTCTGAAGCTATAAAGAAAATATTGAGTTAGCTATTTGGGTTGCCACTCATTGAGATGTAAGCCTACAAAAAAAGATGAATAGCATTTAAAAGAATTACCGTAATCTTATAAGACAACATATGTACACATTTCCAGGTTTTACAACATATAAGTTACATATATATATATACATATATATATATATATATATATATATATATATATATATATATATATATATATATATATATATATATATATATATATGTATATATATATATACATATATATATATATATACATATATATATATATATATATATATACATATATATATATATATATATATATATATATATATATATATATATATATATATATATATATATATATATATATATATATATAATGTAATCTTTATTTTAAGTCGGTATATCAATTACAAGAAACACGAGCTACTAAGGCTCTTGGGCGACTGGACCGACGGCTTACAGTGCCCTCCGAAGCACTGGAAAGCAGCAAGGAAATAAATTTTCTTTTAATAAAATATATATATATATATATATATATGTATATATATATATATATATATATATATATATGTATATATATATATATATATATATATATATATATATATATATATATATATATATATATATATATATATATATATATATATAAATATATACATATACATATATATATATATATATATATATATATATATATATATATATATATATATATATATATATATATATATATATATATATATATATATATATATATATATACAGCATACTAAGTATGCCTGCCAACAAATATACCTTTAAACCATCACATGCAGTAGAAAAATAAATAAGTCTCAATCTCATAGCTCACCTTCCTTGAGAAGTGATTCCTTGTGCTTAACCTTGTGAGATATTGATACCCTTGCACTCCTTGCACCCTGTGCCCAATGGCACCCCATTGTGGGTACCCATCAGCGTACCTTGGTGAGGCAGCGGGGCTGAAGCACCCTGTTTGAGACGAGGAGGGTTTGTGAATCAGGGCAGTAAATTGGGCACTTGCCTGGAATAATTTGCTCAAAGATCATTTGCGGAGTGAACAGCCACTTTCCTCAATGCATACTTCTACCTTGTAGTAAGCAATAGAGACTATTTATGGCATCATCAGTCTGCCTACTTACAGCAAGGAAAATGAAAAAAAAATCCCAAATATGTACCAACCTTAAACAATTTTGCAATAGCTGTCTAAATTATGGGCTAAAATACACTCAAACGAAGCACAGCTAGGTCAGAGCAAGGTATAAGTAAAAAGAGAAAAATCCTCCCAAATATGTACACGCCTGAAAATGCTTTTGTATGTAAAATATTTCCAAAATTACCAGGCCTGTTTAAGTGTAAATGGGTTGAGAATTTTTTTAAAACATAACAGCACAAATTCTCTTGTTTGGAGTAAAATGTACTTGAACATGTTACAACATTTTTCCATTACAGTCTATGGTTCTGTAGTAGCCACCTGTTTCTTCATTAAGAACTAATGTAAAGATGAGGGCCATGGTTTGCTGGCATAACTTATCTAGGAGTTGGATTGAGGCCCAAACAATCTATTGGGCTACAGGACAAGAATTCCTTAACCCCTCTGATCCTGAAGTTATTTTCGTCCGATGCACAAAAATGCAAAAGATTATGAAAAGTCATGTGGGTATACAATAGAAAGCTTTCGTTGAGTACTATCAGATGAGTACCCATGTGCCAGGGTTTCATTCATTTCCCAGCTTTTTGTCATTATTTGATATTGACCAAGTTAGCCACCGCAGCATAAGGGTTAACAGCAGAACTGATTTCTAGCGCATATTCCCTATATAACAGCTAATAGGGTCATGGCTCTTATAGTGTTCAATGACAATTAATAGCAGTTGCATTGGTCAAGTGGTTAGCACGCTTGCCTTTGGCGCAGACGATCCGGGTTCGTTTCCCGGTGGGCGCGCAGAAAAAGAAAATTTATTTCCTTGCTGCTTTCCAGTGCTTCGGAGGGCACTGTAAGCCGTCGGTCCAGTCGGCCAAGAGCCTTAGTAGCTTGTGTTTCTTGTAATTGATATACCGACTTAAAATAAAGATTACATTTACATTTTTTATTTTACTTATCCTTGCATGTAAACGTCATTGAGTCAATAATTATGTCATATTTTATATTAGGACCTTTCCACCTATACTCTGCATAAATGCGTTACATAAATAGAGCAAGGAAGGAATTAAATGGTCAAAGTAAGTGATAGAATATTTCTTGAAATAGCAATGATGGTAATAACTCGAGAATTGAGACGATTTGAAGAAAATATTTGAAGGGAAGTTGTTGTTAGCATTTCTCCTTCAAAACAATTTTCCAACTAGGCTTTTGGCTGAAAGATACTAGGAAGATTGTCAGGCTACTTATGGGTTGCTTTGACCATTAATGAGTTCCAATGCATAGTCTTAGCCAGCAGGGCGTGTGGGTGTCTTTTTGGACACCCAAACCCTTAAAAAGCACCCCTGAGGACACCCAATTTTTTTGTGGGGAATTTCTTAAAATGTCAATCTCAACCTTAAATTGATTTTTTTTCTCTCCATTTAAATTCCAATGACATTGTATAAGGATATCATGCCCTATTTTGATAAATTTATATATGTTTATGGTTGAAATCTGAGTATATTGTTGTCGCCTTCAAAATTTGGACACCCATAAATCTTACAATTGCCAATTTTGGGCACCCAGTTTCTAAATCCTGGCTAAGGCCCTATTCCAATGTATCTTTTATTACTCTGAGCGTCTGTATGGCACCCTGTGTGTTCAGCATGCTATGTGGGCCTGGCTTCTGAGGTGAGGGGTCCCAGCTGTCATTAGTGGGTCTACCCTGAGGACATTTGTCTTTACACTGTTCCCTATCTGCCTTGTGCTGTATACACATATAGGACATGAGTCAATTAGAAACACTTAATGACAAACCAATATTTACACTACCACTTATGAAATATACCCACTTGTCATGTTAGTTTTGATATGCTTAGCTGTCACTCGATCAGATTAAATAATGCAGAAAATGTAAAATGATCTTTCTGGATTGTATCCAATCATTTAAATAAATGATTATAGTTAGATTATGTGATACTAGCTGTTAAATGAGTTCATTAAACTTGCCCTATCTGGCCCTAGGCTAGAGGAGAGATGATAGAGTTCTACTAAGCTCCACCTACATACAAGGATATTTTACAAAAACTATCTTTTTGGTAATACAGCTAAAACTTTCAACTGAAAGAAAGTACACACTTCTTTGAGAAAGAATTTTAGATTTAGTTCAGTTGGTTTTCCCTGGATAGTCCAGTTTCCTGTACCTGTTACAACTTGCGTGTTAAGACTAATAATAGCAGCCACAGCATGACAGAAAATGATCATAAACAAATATTATAGATTTGGATGACACATTTCCAGGGGACCTTTAAGCATGAAGTGTTAGCTCTACACCCCACACACCCAGGGTCTTATTCAGGATTTTAAAAATGCCTGACCAAAACAGCAATTCCAAAATTTTTACCCGTCCAGATTTAGCTACTCTGGTACTTCAAATCCTTATAACAACTACAATAGTCTGTTGCGCCAAAAAGAGCATTTTAAACTGCAGCCCTATCCTAGAAAATTGTTTGTTAGGAAATTATTTGTATATTGCACCCCAAAATAAAAAAACTGAAAATTCTTTTTAGAAATTTCTGCCTGTCCAAAATCAAGATTTTAAGGAAACTGCCTGTCCAAAAGACAGGCTGGATTGGTCCTGGCTAAGTCCTTGCACACACCTATCAATGAACTTAAGGTTAGGCGGTGGTTTTTTGCTTGGTACTCCAATTTCTTCTAATTGTTACAACTTCGCCAAAATATGGCAGAAAAAGCGATGATAAACAGAATCCAAATTCCTATTATCTTAGATCTGGCTGAGACATTTCTAGGGGACCTTTATGCATGAAAGCTTAGCTCTACACCCCACACACCTATCTTATATCTAGATGACACATTTCTAGGGGACCTTTAAGCATGAAAGCTTAGCTCTACACCCCACACACCATCCACCTCTGATCCATGGCATTCTCTTGCTGTGTATACCGCAGCCAAACACCCTGTGACTGGCTGAGCAGGCAGTCCAAAGAGGCGCCAAGGAGAAGCAAACACGCCCGGCTCCTCTGTGAGTTAGAGGATTTAGAGAACATGTTGACTTCTGTAGCCGTGTCAATATCCAGGCACTGTTTGGTTAGGGGAATGTGTGCACAGCAAAGGAGCATTCCTTTAGTGGGGAAACTCCTCGCACTGTTCTACTGTGAGAAAAATAACCTTCAACAAGAAAAACACTGCTTGTTTTAGATACATGTTACACAGAGTTATTGAAAGAAGTTCGTCTGCAACCATTGTAGAATGTGTTTCTTCTGGAAGACTATTTGTACAGAAGCATGTAGTTCATACCTCTACAGCGTACGTGGAAGTGTAGTATTCTCTGAAATGGAGAAACTCATGATCTTGAACTATATCTCAAGGTCAAGAAAATATCTTATTGAAGAGACCTAGTTATATAGGAAGGAACCTTTTTTAGAAACACTTTAAGTGCACCTGTGATCGAATTTTTGTGTACCTGAATTTTGTTATACAGTTTCAGATGACCTTGACCCTATTTGCTAGGTCATTAGAAATTTACATACAAACCGAAATAGAAGGGCTTTCTTCATTTTATATTTCTGTATGATTATAATCTTAATTTCAAGGTCACAAAATATAACATAGGGACCTAAGGAATTAACCATTTATTTCACTGTACAAAGTTTAAGATACAACACCCAAGCTATTGTGGGAACCTCTACCTTGGATATTTCTGATATATATATATATATATATATATATATATATATATATATATATATATATATATATATATATATATATATATATATATATATATATATATAATAATATATATACATATATATATATATATATATATATATATATATATATATATATATATATATATATATATATATATATATATATATATATATATATATATATATATATTTATTTATTTATTTATATGTAATGACACTTTTCTGCTGTGTTATCCCACTACTCCAACACTAATGATGGTGGAAGTGTAAATATGTATGAAGACCACTTTACTGAAGGCAAGCCTAAAGGTCTAAGCGATGATGGGGCATGAGGCATCAATATTTATTCTAGTAGCTGGTTTTGGCTCAGTTTCCAGGTAAATCCCTCTTAAGATGTTATGTCATGTTTGGTATGTTCTGAGGTATTATGTTTACTACAACCTTTTTGCTGGTAGTGAGCTGATTTAAAGAAAGCATTGCTTATCAATCTATTGACACCTGTTTCTTCAAATAAACTTATTTTCTATTATCAGCCTGGTCAACTTGCCATATTGGATTCACATCTAGCCAGCTATTCTCAAATATCTAAAACAATTTTTTTTTTTAATGAGTAGTTTGGAAACGTAAGTCCTTTTGCGACATCATGGGACTCTAACCACCATTATTGTTACATAGAATCCCTTCCTTTCATATCAAGGTATCTGACAGGCATTTTTGTGGCATATCTGACCAGTGTCAGACCAATGGACAGGAGACTCAATTACTGTTACATATCTTCCCTGTCTGTCAGACCAATGGACAGGGTATTCTGACAGCCATTTCTGTTACATATCTTCCCTGTCTGTCAGTCCTGGGACCAGGGGACTCTGACAGCCATTACTGTTACATATCTTCCCTGTTTGTCAGACCACTGGACAGGGTATTCTGACAGTCATTACTGTTACATATCTTCCCTGTCTGTCAGTCCTGGGACCAGGGGACTCTGACAGCCATTACTGTTATATATCTTCCCTGTCTGTCAGTCCTGGGACCAGGGGACTCTGACAGCCATTACTGTTACATATCTTCCCTGTCTGTCAGTCCTGGGACCAGGGGACTCTGACAGCCATTACTGTTTCATATCTTCCTCAGTCTGTCAGATCTAGGGCCAGGGGACTCTGACAGCCATTACTGTTACATATCTTCTCTGTCTGTCTGTCCTGGGCTCATTTGGTGCCCATGCTTCTTCAGCAAACCTTGAAACACAAACCATGTGTACCACGCCTCCCCCCAAGCCACTCTCTCAACATAGATCACTCTACAAATTATACACATGTTACTGGGCCATGGGTGTTATGCATGGCAGTAAGAACATGGATACTGCAGCTCCCTCTTGACATAATATGATTATGTGCTTTTACTCAATGTTGCATAATATGGCCTATAGTGGACCTAACAGGGGGTTTCCTGTCTGTCAGTACTGACCGGTCACTGCTCCAGTGACTGCTCATGACCCTAGCAGCTAAAACTGGAACACCTATTAGATTCCTCATTTTTAACCCTTATGCTGCTGGTGGCTAATTTGGCCAATACAAAATGATGCGAAAAACCTGAAAAATGACTGAAACCCTTGCACATGGGTACTCACCTGAGAGAACTCAGTGGGAACTATCCTATGAATACCAACATGACAGGGTTTAGATGGTTTTGAAAAATATTTGTCTCCTTGTGCTAAGGTCGGAATTATCCTCAGCATTGGAAGGGATGATACCCAGATGCAACTCAACAAATTTGTGGTCCCGTACCTTATCGGAAAAATATGGAAGCAGGGCTCGAAATAAGGCAGTGTGGGGAGCCCAAGGCACTCTTGCGGCTCCCTCAAATTTCTTCAGGTAGCCCATAGATGTAATGCTTTCCCTAAACAACCTCTTTGAAGGTGCAATTTGGCTCCCTGGAAAAAATCTTGATTTCAAATTCAGGCCGGAATTTCTAATATGAGACTGCTGAACATGAAACATTGACCAAAATTATAGTTATCATATTTTCAAATATGTTGGTTTAGAAACACACTATTCGCATATATTATGCCGCAACTAAACAAATAGTATTTTAGAAATTGATTTGTTAGAGTATTACCTGTATTTTTGCTAGATCACATGGGAAGTTTTATTTCTAACTAGTTTTGAATTTTTGGCTTATTTAGGAGATACACCAGGAATATCCTACCAATCATATTGGCAATCAAAGGGTGAAAGTCTAGAGTAACTAATTATATAATCTAAATGAATGTTATATGTTAGCCATGAGAGACTTAACCAGTATTTAGAGACTTAGCGCTCAAAATTGGCGACCCCAAAATCTTTTCATCATCCTTTCCAGCCGTCCTCACAAGAGATGCACATATCCAGATGCACTTCTCTCTATTTATCTAATTGTAAGCTGCAGATAGAGATTCAATTTACTAAGAGCCTGAGCCAAATATTTTGTTTTCTCATTCTCATTCTATTTTCTTTTATTTCATCTTCTAAAGTGTGTTGATTCTAGTTCCCTACTCTCAGATTGTAAGCAAAAGATGTGAGAGCCAGTTGTACATTGTGTAGCTATGATGCAAGAGCGAGAGAGAGAGAGAGAGAGAGAGAGAGAGAGAGAGAGAGAGAGAGAGAGAGAGAGAGAGAGAGAGAGAGAGCCTTCTCATTGTGTAGCTATGCTGAGAGTGAGGCTTCTATTTGTATGGATTGTTGATAGTGAGATAATTTACCTCAACGCTGTGACACGCTGGTGATAGCTGCAGATGCTATCTGAAACCCTAGCTGGTGTCTTATCATCCAGACATCCCATCACTGTCACAATACTGGACATCACAACTAAGGGGCTACCTCCAGATGTGGGGACCCAAGACATAGTTTATAAGGCTTTTGTACCATCAGCCTTAAATAGTATACATACCTACACATAGCCTAGCTACTAGGCTTGACTGTCTTATCATCCAGACATCCCACCACTGTCTCAATACTGGACATCACAACTATGGGGCCAGTACATAGATGGCACCATTTGGTCCTTCTATCTCAAGGGAATTCAGGCATACTCAAATTGAGTCCTCTTTTCACCTGGCTAGATACCTATGATGCGATTTGGCGAATGTGGCCACCTTGACTATTTGGTTCCTGGTTGCAGAAAAACTTGAAGACTGATGAAATACTAATCCACTGCTTTTACTACTACTACTCCTACTGGTGGTCTGACAGATGTTACTTTTTCTACTACTTTTACTGCTGCAACCGCTGTTTTTACTACTGCTTCTACTGCTTCTTCTACTGCTGCAACCACTGCTTTTACTACTACTGCTTCTACTGCCTCTTCTACTGCCGTAGCTGCTGCTTTTACTAATACTGCTTCTGATTCTTTTGCTGCTTTTACTACTACTGCTTCTGCTACTACTTCTGCTGCTTTTACTACTTCTGCTTCTGCTGCTTTTACTGCTGCTACTATTACTGCTTTTACTGCTGCTACTATTACTGCTTTTACTGCTGCTACTATTACTGCTTTTACTGCTGCTTCTATTACTGCTTCTACTGCTGCTTCTATTACTGCCGCTACTGCTGAGTCAGCACCAAGCCAAGGTAATCAGTAGCTCCTAAATATAGCCACCCCAACTCTGCCTCAGCAGCTACACGTACGCCTCCTCAGCAACTCACATATGTGGGTTCGCCGCCGCTGCCTTGGGTTGTTGTGTAAGTGCTGAAATGCTACCCCTTGGCCGGGCTTCAAGAATTCAGAGATTCTGCTGACTCTGCATCCTGCCTAGCTCTTCCTCCTCCTCCTGCTGCCACCTGAAAAACAGGCACAGGAAGGAAACCCAATCCATCTCTGCTAAATGAAATAAGTGCAGGATTGACACTGGCATGAGATATTATCTTACTGTCTGAATACTTACCATAGGTGAAGACTAATTGAAGGAATGCAATTAATCAAAGATATCTCTTGGAAAGGCATTCAATGAAACGTAAACTACACATGTCCTCAATTGAAGGGAAACAAAGATAAACAAAACAAATTGCATGATGTGATTATGACTGTTTCATATATATATATATATATATATATATATATATATATATATATATATATATATATATATATATATTTATATATATATATATATATATATATACATTTATATATATACATATATATATATATATATATATATATATATATATATATATATATATATATATATATATATATATATATATATATGTATATATATTTATGTATATATATTTATGTATTTATATATACAGGTGAACTTGGATATGACAGACTCAATGGGACCAGGAAAATTGGTCCGTCAAATGCAAAGTCTGTCATATACATATGACGAATACTTGATATGCATCGGACTGGGACCAAGCATATCGTCCGTCATATGCAAAAATCCGTCGTACAGAGGTCCGTCATATCCAAGTTCACCTGTATATATGTCCACATGTATACATATTGGGGATGGGTGTTTTGAGGATAGGAGTGATGCGTCATGTACTCAGTAAACATAGCATTTGAAAGGCTTCCAGAGATCCGGTAAGAGGGAAAAAAGCCTTCTGTATAAACCTGGCAAAAAGATGGCAATGATTACACTATGAACAAACAGCCAATGCTTCTTCATGAGATAACTTTTTCCCCTCGACTTCAGCGGCAGATTGTTTACAGATGCCAGACGCCTTCTCGGCAGAACAGCCTTTTCCCCACATACTGGTTGATTAGATCTCCGCTGGTAATGGATACATAGAAGGATGTTGTGGAATCTTAGCATGGGTAGAGTTCTAGCCAAGTCCCTGAACTACGCAGTTTCTTTTAGTCTGCAGTGTTTATATAGCAGACCCTTCTACTGCTGAATATATGGCTTCTATAATAACACATGTTCAGGATGCTGTCTTGAAGTTAGTGTCCCAAGCTTATATGCTATTATTTTGTTACATGCAAAGATATTCATATTAACAAAATGAAAACATTAGAGTTGACTATTGCTATAACAAGAGAGATGCAATTTACTAGTGTTATTACCTGTTATTTAAAACTTATTTTTGCATTATCTTTAAAACAAATAAAAGAAAGGAGTAAATGAATAAAGAAAGAAAGAAATAGATAGATAGATGAATAAATGAATAAATAGATAAAATAATAAATAAATGAATATATAGATAAATGAATGAATGAATAAATAAATAGATTGATAGATAATTAAATAGATAAATAAATAGATAAATGAATAAATGAATAAATAGATAAATAGATAAATATTTTATAATTAAATGAAACTTTTGTGTGAAAAGATGGAGGTAGCTAAGCAGAAGGAGAAGTATATAATACATTCAAAGGTAGTAAGGAGAAATCCTATTTAAAGGAGAGGTTGTCACAGCTCGTCGTTATGGTGATTGATGTCTGTAACCATGGCTACAAGGAGGGCTGGACGCAGGTCTTGTGTCTTCGAGATAATGGGCACAAGTCTGGAGGTTTCACATGACTAAGTAGATGAGAGAGATAGTTCCCCTTGATAGTGTTGTCGCTGTGGTATTTCTGAAAATAACTTCTCCTTAGAAATTGTTGTGTGGATCCATGATACTTGTGGCAATAACTTATGAATTAAGTATTATTTCACAAAAATATTTGAAGGAGAGTTACTAGTAGTGTTCTGAGTAACATTTCTTATCCCTTCTAACGCTGAGGCAACTTTCATCCAAAGCACAAGGATGCAAATATTTTCGAAAACCATCGAAACCCTGTCATGTTGGTATTCATTGGAAAGCTCTCGCCGAGTACTTTCATATGAGTACCCATTTGCCAGGGTTTCGGTCATTTTTCAGTTTTTTTGCATCATTTTGTATTGGCCAAATTAGCCACCAGCAGCATAAGGGTTATTATTCGAGTTATGCCTTAGCCTGAAAGATTTCACCAGAATTGCCAGGCTTCTTTTGGCTGCTGCGAGCATCAATAGGTTAAGAATTACTCTTGAATCTAAACAATATTTTAAGGATACATGATGGTTGCCGTCTGCATTCTGATGAATTCTTTCGAATATTGATCAAAATGCATTCATTTGAAGGATTTCACCTAAATAGTCCGGTTATCTTGAGCCATTTTGGGATGAGTGGGTGAAATCCATGTTGACCACTATTTCTGGCTACTAGACATGGGCAAAGACCACTTAGCACTTCAGTGATTTGCAGAGGACAGTTGGGGGACCAACCTGTCCAGAGGAATGCCAGACCATAGGTCAAGATAGTCCTGTAGTGACCAGTTCAGACTCAATGGTGCAGTGGCAAGATTGCTGGCCTGAGTGTTTGGAAGAATGGGGTCCACAGTTCAGTCCCATGCTGGAGCTAGTAGGGGTTCTATTCCTCTATAAACTGGGGCAACCACTGAACACCTTCATTTCCTACTCTTTATTGTCTGTCGCCAAATTATAGAGAGAGATTTCTTTGAAGAGTTTCACATTCATTTCATATCATTGTTCATGCTATCGGTGTAGGCTACATATACAAAGAAGCACTCCTTATTCTGGTAACGGAAAAACTTGGAGACACAAACAATATATTAGACAGCCTAGATATCTAGGCTATTAGCTCCCTAGACTTCTAATTCAGGGGCTGTGCTGTTATCTTGACCAGTGGCCGAGGACCATGCAGCCCTTACAGACCACGTCCTGGAAGCAGTGTTTGTCTTGGCTACTTAATATAAACAGGCTTAATGGGGAGAGTTGGCTGTGGACGCTAAGGGGCCCTGAGAGCTGTATCAACAAACTGACTACAGAAGAGCTCTCCAGAAATGGCCCATGTCTGGAGAAGTCCTCAGGATGGCAGGCAGAAGTTACCCAATTAATCCTCACAGTGGCCAAAAGCAGCCTGACAATTTTGATGAAATATTGCTGGTAAAGGCAAAGCTCAGAAAATATTTGAAGGAGAAATTTTATTCAGAACATTTCCAATAACTCTCCTTCAAATACTTAGTACAATCATTCTCAATTCCAAAGTTGTTGTCAAGAGAAGCATATGCCCAGACGAAAACTTCTGGAGAAACTTAAACATTATTTGGCTAAATAAGAATTTGATTGATGCTACACCTTGTGGTAGTATGGAAAACTTTTCTACTCTAGGACCTTTTAGTGGACTTGGTTGATGCTACACCTGGTGGTAGTATGGAAAATTATTCTACTCCAGCATATTTTAGTGGACTTGCTTGATGCTACACCTGGTGGTAGCTTGAAGAACTATTCTACTCCAGTGCCTGTGAGTGGACTTACTTGATGCTCCACCTAGTGGCAGCTTAAAGAACTATTCTACTCCAGTGCCTGTGTGCTGAGTTAGAGACGGAGTAGATATTTGATTTGCGTGGTTGGCTTTATGAGTGACATGAGGCCGCGCTTGTGGTTTGTTATTCACGTGTTACATGTGTGGCTGTAATTCTCCTGGCACGCGCCAGCTGCTTGCTGCTGAACCGATATCCCATTAGCACTCGCAGCGGCCAAAAGCAACCTGACAATTTTGATGAAATATTACAGGTGAAAGCGAAGCTGGGGAAATATTTGAAGGAGAAATATTATTCAGAACATAACCAACAACTCTCCATCAAATATTTTGCAAAAGCTTTCTTAATATCCTAGTTATTATTGAAACTATTGAAGATCCAAAAAAGCCTTGTTCCTACAGGACTGCTGGTCTATTGTACTGATTGTGCAATTTGATACCAGCAGTAATAAAGTATATCTTAACATGCCTTGAGGTCGAAGGTCATCATGGCTCAGAAGTCACTATGTCGTAACAGATGGGGTTATAGTCCAACTGTGAAACAATAGCCTGAGAGCACGATATTTGTCTCAGCGCAATATTTGTCATCGGAAATGCTGTGTCTCTAGATAAGAAGAATAAATCGGGTTTTTTTTCTCTCAGGCATCAAGAATTTCTTATATTGCAATGAAGCCACTCTTTAGTTTTTAAGTATTGGACCTGCCGAAAGTGGCATGTAATATTTTGTGTATTTTCCAGAGCAAGAATGATTGTGCTTTTTGAATAAAATATCAATCATACTTATATATTTAGTGCATCTTCAAAGGGATGAATAATTTCCCATTTAGCGAAACGTCTGTTATATAGATTATTGTGCTTTTCTCAGAGCAACAATTGTATACAGTGCTAAATGTAATATGCTGTAATATATGATATATTTGTGCATTTAGCAAAATATATTTTGTATGATGTATTTTTGTGCCGGTAGAAATAGAGTTATCTATTCTGGGCTGATTTGTCCAGCAGAGATGGTTGGTGAGCACGGTCCAAGCCTACTCGCTGGAGGGATTTGGGTGTCATATCCCCTGTTGATATCATCATCTAGTGAAATGTCTATTATATAATATGTGTGTGCATTTAACGAAATGTTTATTATATGATATATTTGTGCATTTAGCGAAATGTGTATTAAATGATATATTATTGTGTGTTTTTCAAAGCAACAATCATATGCAGTGCTAACTATAATATACTGTATATGATATAATTGTGCATTTAGTGAAATGTCTATTATATGATATATTTGAGAATTTAGTGAAATGTCTATTATATGATATATTTATGTATTCGGCGAAATATCTATTATATGGTATATTTTTTGTGTTTTCCAGAGCAACGAATGGATCCGTGTGCGAATACAGCAGATGGAGCCAGATCTCATGGAGGTCGGCTCCACGCTGGAGGAAGCTCTCCAACTTCGACGGGAGCATGATGAGCTACTCATGAAGCTCAATGTGAGTAACACCACATCTTTATACCGAATATGAACCCTTAACCCTTTCAATGCTGAGGCTACTTTCGTCCAAACCACAAGGATGCAAAGATTTTTGAAAAACATCTAAACCCTGTCATGTTGGTATTCATTGGATAGCTCTCGCTGAGTACTCTCAGATGAGTACCCATTTGCCAGGGTTTCAGTCATTTTTCAGTTTTTTTGCATCATTTTGTAATGTCCAATTTAGCCATTAGCAGCATAAGGATTAACCCTTATGCTGGTGGTGGCTAATTCTGCCAATAGAAAATGGTGAAAAAAAGCTGAAAAATGTCTGAAACACTGGCATATGGGTACTCATCTGAGAGTATTCAGCGAGAGCTTTCCAATGAGGTTTAAATGGTTTTTCGAAAATCGTTTGCATTTTTTCTTGACAAAATTAGCCTCAGCATTTGAAGGGTTAAGCTATTCATGCCTGTGGGACCCAAAACCGCCTAACTATTTTGGAGATATTACTCAAACAAAAGTATTTTTCAGAAAATATTTGCAGGAGAAATAAGAATTAGAAACTAATAAACAAATCCCCTTCAAATATTTTTCCAATATATGCTTAATTTCAAAGTTATTTTCAAAAGATCTAATTTACCAGTGTCGTCTGGACCTGTCATACTTTGGTTAATAGCTTTGGAATTAAGCATGAATTCCTAAAATATTTGAAGGAGAGTTGTAGATAGAGTTCTTATGAACAATTCTCCTTTGAATATTTTCTGCATATTGCTTTTGTAAGAGAGATATCACCAAAAATGCCAGGCAGTTTTTTATGCTGCTACATTTCTCTGAAATATGACCGTATCTTCATTTATATATACAGAAGTGAAGCAATAGATAGCACTGCACCCAGACGCCCCCAGGTATTTGTATAGAAGTCTTATTGTTTCCAGATGTGGTTGGCTCCAGATCTTGTTTGTGACATCAATAGGGAAGGGCTATACCTGGGGTCTATAGGCTACATATGTATGTGGCTTAGTGCCAGTGCTAAATAAACAGAATCACAACAAAAAAATGATGAGAAAGATGATAAAGGCTTTCTTAGTCAGAGGATGTGAACCTGTTTAACCCATTGGCACTCAGAGCAGCCAAAACAGGCCTGACTATTTTGTTGATATTTTCCTCACAAAACCGTTTTTATAAAAAATATTTGAAGGGGAAATGTTTATCAGAATATTACCAACAACTCTCCTTCAAATATTTCGTGAGAATTTGCTTTATTTCCAAGTTATTCTCAAAAGTATGAAAATAGCAGACGATACTTTCCTGGGGAACTCTGAGTGTGAATGGGTTAACCATGGCCATGGCGTAGTCACTGTAATAGCTGCTGTTGATAGAGATATTCTGAGTGCTGACTCAAATAGAAGCACCCATAAAATCTTAAAATAACCATCTAGATGTCTTACACTTAGTTCTAGGCAAATATTGATACGTACTGGCCGGTCAAAAAGGTGGTTTATTTTGATAATATCGTTCTAACAAAAGTATCTGTTGGACAAATAGAAAGAAATGATGAATAAGAACACAACAACCTCGAAGTCCATGAATACATTTTCTGACTTTTCCCGATTTCTTTTCTATGGTATTAAATTGTCTTCCATGTTAAAGACCTCGGTTAAAGCATTGTTCTTTTTTCACAATAAACACATTTTCATTTAGAACTCGAAA